>CM070077.1:22256787-22856787 GCA_036250285.1 Pyrocoelia pectoralis | reverse complement strand
TAATCAATTGGAATATCATGAGAATTATGTGTCAGAGCACCGTCTTGTTGGAAATACATAATATGGTTCGCCGTTCAATTAAACTTTAGTCATCCAAATACCCTTCCAATACGAATACAGGCCTAACTATCCTCGACTAGGTTAAACAACTCCAAAGATTAATACTAAAACGGTTTTTCCTATTAAATGTATCATTTTAGGAGAAATTTACTTAGTCACATTACATTATTGAATCATTTCTATGGGCGTTTAAAAACCATTGATATAACTTTACGCGCCGTCCATGGTCACCAGGTTAAGGTACAAAATGACATTTTTTCTTTTTCAACATAGTGCGTATTGTAGGTACTCAAACATAAGACAGTTTCAGACGAAAAAATTGCTAACGAAATTTTGTCCATTATTTTCAAAATAGCGTTCTTTTCCTTTCTTGTTTGATCGAAATAAGAGTAAAGTACCAAAAAGTATCGTCGATTTGGTAAAGTTCTTCCAGAGCATATCATAGACGATGTAAGTATCACACTTTTCACACCTGAAACATGAAATTTGAACAAAAACAGATACTTCACACTTAGTACATAAATACAAAGTCTGTCCCATATCAAATATTACTCTGTTTTCTGATTAGGTCAAATATGCGATAGGCACATACTTAATTGTTATATCGATTTAACCAAATTTCTATCTCTAATAGTAATAAAGTTAGCAATAGTGCACACTTAACTTTAGACAAACTGTGTGTAGATCTCTACTTGTTTCTTATGTTCATAGTCATAGTTGTAGTCTTCCAATTGCTTGAAGAAAATTCGCTGTTGAAAGTCATCAGCATCACCATCAGTTTGGGAAATGTATCAATGTCTTCATTTTTATGGTCGATTGAATGAATCAAGATAAATTCTGCATTTCTTAAATTGGCCATAATGTAACATGCGAATTACATTATTGAAGGGAAGAATACCTTTTTTAAAATGTAGCATACCTATTTAGAATCTTGTAGTCAAAGATTATTTATAGTAGGTATCTATCGCGCGACACTTGTGAAATGGTTGTGCTAATTTAGCGTGTTTTCGGTTTTTAGATTTTTCTCAAAAATGTTCAGCGCCACTTTCAAACTATGACAGGAAAATAGAAAAAAGAATTTAAATACTTTGATTTTACGAGTAAAGAACACATTGACATTCGAGATACGTTTAAATCTAAAATGGTTGCGTTCTCCCATCCTAGGTTATGTGCCGTAGGGGAGAAGTGGGGGGGGGGGGGTAAATAAAGGTCCCCCCTCTTCCCTTTTACAAAGCATTAACATTTTTGATTGTCAGTTAACAAAACTGACAACCAAATTTTGCATAGGTAATCGGAAAACTTCTTTCGGCGATCATATCATCTGTCACGAACTTCAAAAAATGTTTCAAACAAAAGGTTCCCATTTTTAACACAGAATTCAAATCTGCATAATAAACTTGGGAGCGCTAGTTAAGATTACGAAGTTACCCGCTCTCCACCCCCCGGGGGTGGTAGTGGGGACATCCTATTACTATCAAACAATAGAGCCTTAAAAATTTTTTTAGACCTATTTTTTCTTTTTTCAATGCGTTTTGTATTTCGCGAGATATTTGGGGGGTACGGGTGGTCTGAAACACCCGGTAGATGTATGTAATAAATAATAATCTAATTAAAAAAATCACCTATGATTATCATACCAGGAAGAGGAAATGTAGGTAATAATATAACTATGTTATCACTTCATTATAAATTAACTTATTTCCCGTTAGAGATACGTACATTTTTGCTATAGTAGATTATTATTATTAATTAATTCCAAACTATGTATGTATTTATAAACTATAGTGTATTTCAATGAAGGTGAAACATTTTACTTTAAATGTAAGTTTTGCGGTTGTCGGTTGATCTATCAATTTTGTTACAAGGAATAAACACAACGCGAAAATGAAAAATAAAAACGGAATTTGTACATTTACATCTACCTATGTATTACCCAATAATGTCCAATTGATTGATTTACCTTTAATTTGATTGTGGCTTAATTAATATACAGAATATTACATATTATGTACTTATATCGGACCGAAACTTAAAGACTGTATTTTAAATATCAATTTAAACGAAAAGTCTAATAATTTTGTGTGTGTAATTGTAATTCCTCCTAAGGAAGACAAATCTTGAAAGATGGCGCCAAAAATGCTCTTTTGTTGATCTTAGCTATTAAAACCATGACAGATAAATTGATTAAATTTGGTACCTATGTAATATGACTATCCATTTTTTTTGCGATTTGCTCAAATTTAAATTTAAACGTCTTCAGAGGTGTTGTGGAAGATTTAGGACAAGGTCCTTTTTAACAAGTAAATAAATGAATGTCTTTAAACTTACTTTGTGGAACTCGACAAATAAGTAATATTGTAATAATAAAAACAAGTAATTCCACTGAATTTTTACCTTCCCGTGCATATACACACGTGTATACGAGGGGTAACCTAAAAGAAACCGGAAACGTTCTTTCTTTGGTAGACGGGTCCGTTGTAGTACATACTTCCGTCGCTAGATTCCTCTTGCAGAGACAGAGACTCTCCTACTTCTACATTAGTCTACCGACTCGCATCGTTGAGTAAAGTCGTGGTGCCAAGTAGCAAATTTCTTTCAGCACCTCTCGGTTGTCCTTCGATTTTTGTGTTGGCTGAAAATTTGGGACAACGTTCGGTTGTGAACAATTGACGATCTTGTTGATTTGCCTAGTGTGTCCTGCCAACGAATTTTGAACAAGGAATTGCAAATAAAAAGAGTTGTGGGAAAATTCGTACCTCACTTGCTCTCAGTTTTTAACCAAAAACAGCATGGCTCAGCTTCTCCATCCGCCATATTCGTCCGATTTCGCTCCATGCGACTTTCTCTTATTCCAATGAAAAAAGTCCTCAAAGGAAAACGTTTTGTGGAAGTGGAAAACACATTTAGACCGGTGCATTGCATCAAATGTACCAAGAGTACCTTTTCGTTGGCATATTGCGCGTAGGGATGCCATACGTCCGGAATTTTCCGGACATGTCCGGTAATATAGGTCTTTGTCCGGAATGCGGGGGGAATTCTAAAACGTCCGGAATTTTCACAATTTAGGTAAAGAAATAAATAAAAAGTAATAAACTGAATGTTTTTATCAAAAAATCAATATTACAAACATTAAGGTATTATTCATTATGATCATTTTCCTTATATTTAGCGCTACCGGAGATACCTTTCAACACTTCCGAATCTTCAATAACAGTTTTGTAGAACAATTCACAAGTCATATTTTATTATATTGAGTTAAAAGAATCGACTTGACAGACAGACTCTACAGAGAGTCTGTTTCTTTCTTTTGACCTCTCCTCCACTCGCGTTCATTCGAACACACACAGTGTACCTGCACGCGTGAAAATTCTAGAATTAGCTTCGTTTTCTCACTTAACGACACTAACATTATATTAGAAGAAAGTCCGGAATTTTCTTTAAAAATCCGGAATTTACTCCGGAATTTTGATTTTTTGATCTGGTAACCCTAATTGCGCGGGGAAGTCATTTTCGATAATTTTATACAGGGTGTGCCATCCCTGCAAAATTTTTGGATTACTAACCATTGCGAGTAGTCCGTCCCTGGCTTCAAGGCACTACTGTAAATCTGTTTACCTTTCCAAAATAAAGATACATGTACGTTATAGTTACGCGGAAAATTTTATAAAGATCAAATAACCAGTACAAAAATTAAAAATAAAAAACAAATTCAAAATTCAAACTTTGGAGGCCTATAACTCGAAAACGAGTGCCTGCATAGAAAAAGTTTATATCAAGTACTAACATTATTTTGGCTCAGACTACACGCTCCTGACTTTTACATGTATTTCTTTTTTTTTCTATCCGGAAATTGACAAAATATTAAAAATATTTATCACATGCCCTGTATATTATTTCAGGAGAAAATCAGAAATAGTTTTCTGATTACTACTATACTACACACTATATATCTATTTATTTTTTTTTTTTTTAGTTATTACGCAAAAACATCAATATAGTAAACACGGGAAAATTGTGTGCCAGTTTACTGGTCATTTAATTTATTTTAAATGTATACCGATCCTGATGCCTTGTGACACTATGGCCCGATGTTATAAAGCATAGTTAACTATGTGATCAGCTGACAATGTGGTTAAGTAATGCGATAGGCTAATACGATCAACGACCACACCTATGTAACCCGTATTAGCAAATCATGTTGCATTATTCAAATTTGATCACGTCGTTAGCTGATCACGTATTTAAGTATGCTTTATAAAACCGGGTCTATGTGTGTTACTCATATATTGTTTTCAGACAATCAAATTTTTTGCTTGATCCCATGAAAAATCAACTGTTATGTTACCATTTGTTAATGCTAGTCAATTGTACATTTGTAAATAGCGTAGTGCATCCTCATCCTCATCATGTTTCCTATTGTATCTATCACCTGTGTCATGTGTCACTTTTCCTTCATTCTAACAGTCAAATGTTCTTAAAATTGTTTTGTTAGTACCTTTTATCTTACTTCATTCATTCTTTTTGTGGTTGCTATAATTGTATCAGTATCATCCTTCCAAAAACTGATGGACTGGTCTAGTAGTTACCACTTTCGGGAGGCTGTGGGTTCGATTCTCACAGTGACTGACTGTTCTACATGAAGGTTTCCCCCATATATAAGCAGCTTTACATAACGCTTATCATCCACGTAAGGTCTATAAGGCGAGTGTTGGAATAGTATCCTAATTTCATTACATACTTTTGTACCCATCTCAATTTACTTTTTCTCAAGAGGCTCTGGAAACTTGGAGCAGCTTACCTCCATAATCAAGGGTGGCGAAAAAATGAAGCGCAATAACTTTTTCCCCCTCCCAAAAACTGAGGTAACACCTACAAAATATTAATAGACATCCCAAATTATCACAAGTGAATTAATGAAATTAAAAGGTAGAGTATCTCTTAGCCCTTATGTTAAAACCTCTAATATAGAGTTGTGTCACAGTTTACTGTGGGAAAAAATCATAATTAAATATGTTGAAGGACTTAGCTATTTGATCTTTAATGCGCGATTAAATTGAAATCGGACGCAATTCGTTTTTATAGTTATTCATTCCAAGGCCAGGGAGAAATTGCTGTAATAGATTTATATTTTAATTATCACATGCACAATGATTCTGTCATTTCATCTTTTTAAAAGCTGGACGTAAATAGTATAATTTGGCATAGGTAGTATAATCACAGATTAGTTATCTGTGTTATCATGATCAAAGCGCAAAAATCTGCAATTTTATCAATTCAATTTGGGAATGTTTGCAATAGTTTAACAGATAAATAATTAATAGATACTGTGTAATTATGTAATGTTTAAAAGTTAACAGATGAATTATAAGTTTTATGACTATTACTTTATTACATTTGCTTTAATAACTGTGACCAAATAGTGTTAATATATTTGTGTATAACAATCAATGGATTATTGCTACTAATTAGTGAGGCATTCAACAGCCGCTGTAATTTAACTAAGTTTAAACTAAGTAGCATGATACAGCAATCTTAATGTGTTTAGTTTCATGATCTCTGTTGTATTGAGTGCTTCACATTTTTCACAAGTACAATTATAAAGAAATGTTTAAGACATCGAGAAAATTTAATGTTGACCAGGTAATATTATTTAAAAATTTAATCATGAACTAAGCAGTACTTTTGGATGTTATTATTCAAACATTACTACACGGCTTGTACTTATGTTCATATTAGATGTACTGAAATATGCACATTTGATTGAAAGAATTATTGACTTAATTAAACTGTTGAACTATGTTAATTACATCTGTTATAAAGTGGCGAGGCTTCGCCCTGACATGGACGTATCTCCATCAAAACCAAAAGCAAGACATAGTATTGCCATCTTGGATAACACACCACAAAGGCGGCGTGCTTCGTTCTTAAATCTGCAAATTCCTGAAGCACCATGGAGAAGATCTCTAAGTAACTTAAATCTTCCAACATTTAAAATTACGACCCCTGATGGAGAGAATAATCGAAAATTTTATTTTGGCCTTGGCATTAGAAGACATTCACACAACGTTAGTGATTGTTGAGAATCTAACTACTTGACACCGCTAACAAATAAACGTATTTTTCTTATGTGTGGCATCTAATGTTTGAATTAAAATGTTGGTACTAATAATTTTTGAAATTTTGCTCACAAAACTGTAGACTTTTGAATATAAATGGGACTTTTCTTTTTAGACTCTTCACCAATCGGAGTCAATGGTGTCTCTATGCTTTCGTTCTTTAGCTGGATACATAAATGATGATAATTTGCAAGGTTTGCAATCGTTTTTAGAAAATAAGCAAGTGCAGGTTGATGACAAGGATGAAGTGAGAATTTGCCATTACAAACATTGTAAAATCACACAATATTCATGTTGTAGAATGGCACCACTGCACTTATGCTTGCGGCACTCAAAGGTCGAATTTCTTTTGTCAAAGAATTGTTATCTCATGGTGCGGATCCGAATTCTGAAGATAATGACTCGTGGTGTGCTCTCTTGTGTGCTGCGAAAGAGGGATTTGCAGATGTCTGTCATGAATTGTTGGAACATGCAGCTCTGGTTGATCATAGGGATATGGTGAGTCATATCTAAGTAATTTATGCGTAACTAAGTATTATAATTTCAGGGAGGATGGACAGCGATCATGTGGGCAACATATAAAGGTCGCACTGATGTAGTTACACTCTTAATTGATAGAGGTGCTGACGTAAACGCACATGGAAATTATCATATATCTTCCTTACTTTGGGCGTCAGGTCGAGGCTACACTCAAATTGCTCAGGCTTTAATTAGTCATGGTGCCAAAGTTAACGTTGGTGATAAGTACGGAACTACTGCACTGGTATGGGCATGTAGAAAGGGCCATGCCGAGATCGTTCATAGTTTATTACGAGCAGGTTGAGTAGGATTATAAAATTTTGCGGTCTTAAATTTTTCTTTAGGTTCCAATGTTGATACTGCTGGTATGTATTCTTGGACGGCCTTGTTAGTGGCAACTCAAGGTAATCATGTAGACGTAGTAAATTTATTATTAGAGTATAAACCCAATGTAAATGCATTGGATAAAGATGGATGCAGTGCTTTAACAATTGCTTGCAAAGAGGGATTTTATGATATTGCTACTGCTCTTATGGCTGCTGGTGCTTACATTAATATTCAAGTAAGGGTATTATTTGAGATAAACTGATTTATTAATCTAAATATTTTGATAGGATAGAGTTGGAGATACAAATTTAATACATGCAGTTAAAGGTGGTCATAGGGGAGTTGTTGAAGCACTTTTAAAAAAATATGCAGATGTTGATATTTGTGGAAAAGATAAAAAGACTGCTTTATATATGGCTGTGGAAAAAGGCAATGCATCTATTGTAAAATTGCTTTTAAATTCTAATCCTGATTTGGAAGTGGCAACTAAGGTATGTAGGCTTAATGAGCTAGTAATCGATAAACACATGGCGGGTGCAGGTTGACTATGATTTCGTATTAGCAGAATGAAATACCTAAAATGTTGAGGTGGGTCATTTGTAGGCTTCGGATAGTTATGCATTTGCATAGTTGCATATGCAAATGCATATATTTACTTTTTAAAGTATATTTGCATATTTTACCATATTTTTAACGCATTTTTATACATTCTTTAGCTGGTTGTTATAGCTTGTTTGAAATTTTATTTTTGATAGCAATATTATAAACCTAAATAGGTACATACTTACTTCCTTAACTAATTAGTAATCTAATTGTAATTAGTTAAAGCTCTTTATAAATACACACTTTCATATTCTTGCGAAAAAACCGTTTACAGAAAAGATTATTAAAATTCATGTTATTCTTTGTTTAGGGCGTTAAATTTCAATACATGAAACATTACTACATTAGTGTAAAATATGGTACTTTCAATAGATGACTATAAGCCTAATATCTTAAGCCGAACGTACTAATTACGCAAGTAGAGTAACATCAATAAAATATTTGTACTTGCAAATTTGCAATTTTTTATAGTTAATTAATAGTCAGTTATCATCTAGGACAACGGTATTCAACCGGGGGTACGCGTACCCCTTGGGGTACGTCAGATAATCCTAAGGGGTACTTGAAAATTTTTAAATAAATTTAATATCTGACTGATGATCAAATGAAAAACTTGTTGTGTCTAGTTATGGTGGTATTTCCGGCCCCCAGGCCCCCACTCACTCTAGCGCAAGGTCAAATGCCTTTATATAAAAGTATAAAACACAAGTGGCTATCGCTAGTGCGTGGTAAATAAAAAACTTGGGGTACTTTAAGTCAGAGACATTATCTATAGGGGTACACGAAAAAAAAGGTTGAAAAAATTAATAAAGATTTTATAAGATTGTAATATACAGTGCTCGCCAAAAAGTCGGCACTTAAAAAAACTTTTTACGGCAATAATTTGTGCTAGTTGAAAACCTATACAATTAAATAGTAAAACAATCCACAGCCCTCTCATACTCTGCCTACTTAATTTATTGTATGAATCATGTAAACTGAATAAAGAAAAATCTCCTCGTTTAGGAAACTGTAAAAGAAAATTTACAGCATTTTTGTGAAAGTAATTAATCGGCAAGGGTAAATTAGAGTTCTTAGAAGCCACGTAAATAGATATTCAGTATCATTGAAAAACATTTCTCCCATAAAGTATGTTGCACCAAAAACGTAAAGATTGTGCAACAATATTACTTTTCTGTAAATAATAACAAACCTAAAGGAATAATTAACAATTTCTATTGTTTTTTCCAATTGTAAATCTTTAACGTTTTTAACGAAATCAAATTGAATTTTGAAGTCATGTCTTGGTATATGAAAATTTGAAAATGTTGAAAAAAATTAAAACTAGTTTTAGCGGAAGTTAAAGAAAAAAAATTTTTTCTGCTCTTGAGATTGTTCGGTAAGCTACAATTGACAGACGATGAAAAAATCTCATTGAAATCTTGCTTAATTTACGAAAAATAGCACTTTTAGAATTGAGACAAATTTCGAAAAACGCCATTTCCTAGCTAAGTGAAAATCACTCGGTATGTTTGATAGGGGCTAAATAGGTTTTCAGACTAGCACAAATTATTGCCGTAAAAAGTTTTTTCAAATAATCATAAATTTTAAAAAAATCCATTTGGTGCCGACTTTTTGGCGAGCACTGTAGATATTGTACAGAAACAAATTTTTAAATGCATATTTAAGGGCATATTTTTAGTATTTTTTGTGCATATTTGCGTTCATATTTCAAGGTTTTTTAGTGCATAACTATCCGAAGTCTAGACTCATTTGTAATCATCCCTCATGTCCGTTAATTTTTATCTTTCGCCCCCCCACCTCCCCCAATTTTGTGCTAAATATAATGCAGCATAACTAACTAGCTGTAATTTTTCTTGCAAGGCCAATCATAATTTACTGATTAACAAAAACAGCCATGGTGTTTCTAAACTAATGACTTATCTTCTTCACATTATCTAAAATAACAATAGGATATGTCTGTTACAGGATGGTGATACTCCACTGCTAAAAGCTGTGCGTTCGAGAAATGCAGAAATTGTCCAATTGCTATTAGATAAAAAAGCAAAAGTATCAGCAGCCGATAAGAAAGGAGATACTGCACTTCACATTGCAATGCGTGCTCGTTCGAAAGCTATAATAGAAATATTACTACGTAATCCTAAAAATAGTCAGTTGTTGTACAGGCCGAATCGTGCAGGTGAAACCCCATACAATATTGATATAAGTCATCCAAAAACTATTCTTGGACAAATATTTGGTGCACGTAAGTAATAATGTAACTTCCTTGGAAACAACTGAAACTTATCAATTTTCCTTTTAGGACGTTTAAATACCAATGAGGATAATGAAAATATGTTAGGCTATGATTTATATAGCAGTGCTCTTGCAGACATTTTAAGTGAACCTTCACTTTCAATGCCAATTACTGTAGGATTATATGCAAAGTGGGGTAGCGGTAAATCATTTCTTTTAAACAAATTGAGAGGTACCGATTTGTATAGTATATTCGTTAATACATAATTATTTTTAATTTATAGATGAGATGAAAAATTTTG
Source organism: Pyrocoelia pectoralis (assembly GCA_036250285.1). Taxonomy (NCBI): domain Eukaryota; kingdom Metazoa; phylum Arthropoda; class Insecta; order Coleoptera; family Lampyridae; genus Pyrocoelia; species Pyrocoelia pectoralis. The sequence continues at coordinate 22,846,625 of CM070077.1, read as the reverse complement.
CTCGTGAATGGGTTGATCCAATCTTCCAATTTACAAGCCTTTTATTTTTTGTCATTTTACATATATCGGCAATTATTGGAATTATGGGAGGATTAGCTATTCAAAATTGGTTAGTGGGATTATGTTTATCAGTTGGTGTTCTAGCAGTCATTTACCTATTTTTGGCATTAGTATGGTTTGTGGGTAAAAGGTGAGGAAATGTTAACATTCATTTTTCATTTCAATAATAATTAAAGGTACGACTGGGATTGGCCTTATAATTTTAATTTAAAATTAACAAGAAAAATGAATAGTTTAAAATTGATTCTGCAAGTTATGTTTTGTCATCCACCCGGAACAAATGGATCAGAAGTGATATCTGCTCAACCCATACGGTAGACAGTGTGTTAAAGTTTAATTTTAAATTACACTTAAGCTTTTAGATTTTATTTCACAGATCAAACTAGAGTCAGCAGTACAATTGCAGGTGAAAATTGCATTGTGCAAATGATAGGATCCTTGTATGATGCTATTGAAAATGATTACGGTTCATTAGCAACTCGCCTATATCGAGCATTTAAACCAAAACCAGGTAGCCAATTATTTCTGTTATATCAGCATGTTTTCCTACCACAATTCTATAGAAACTGTTCTCGTTTCCGATGATTTAACAAAGTTAAATTGGTAATTCCCCAGCACTGAAAAAGTGATCAGAAATTATTGCAATCATCAGAAACGAATACAATATTACCGTTTAAATCCACTATTGGCAAAAATTGTCAATTAAAATAACATGCTTTACTTTGTAATTGCAGTGAAATCCTCATCATGGAGATTAAGAAAGATATGTTGTGTCCCTTCCGCATTAATATTTGAAGTAACCCTTGTATGTCTATTACTTGGAACATGTGCCTTAACTGTTTTTTTACTGCGATTAAATTCAGAAAGTCACAATCAGTTTGTTCTTAATTTTATGTATAAACTTTGTAGTTACAGTTGACTTTTAGACACTCAGAAGCGGAACGCCTAACCTTACATATAATAATGATCACTTCGGCTTTATTTTTGGGAATAGCAACTATTGCCAATCTATATACTTGGAATAGAATGTTTTCTTCGCTGATCTTTTCACAAAGAAGACAATTGCAAAAAAGTATTGCAAAATTGGATACTTTAAAATCCGAGGGATTTTTGCAAGCTTTGAAAAGAGAGGTAAATGTAGTTTAACAAGTTTTTTAATAATTAATACTTTCGTTTTAGGTCAATTTAATGAAAGACATGGTGAAATGTTTAGATAGTTTAAGTTCCCAACAAACGAGGCTTGTAATAATTGTCGATGGTTTGGACAGCTGTGAGCAGGACAAAGTTCTTTTGGTTTTGGATGCCGTTCATTTACTTTTTTCAGATGCTAATAATCCTTTTATTATTATATTAGCAATTGATCCTCATGTTATTGCAAAGGTAAACCTTACAGAAATTGATACATTTTTTGATTATGAATTATCTTTCAATTGTGTATATTACTGTTTTTCTAAAATTTAATTCATATACAATTACACTTTTCATATGTTCCCTATATTGAATTTGGAATACAATAAGGTTTGGTTTGAATGAACTTAAATATTTCTTTTTTATTTTGCTTTTCTAAGACATCATGGCGACAGGTTAGTTTATTTGGTCATAAAGAATGTTTGTATAGGTATGTTTAAAGGCGAAAATGATTGTTGCTTTTAATGTCTTTATCAAGTACTTTTTCTATGTTTCTATGTTTTCTATGATGACATAGGAATAAAAATTTGTTGATGTTGTAGCTACTTGAAACAGAATTCGAATTTTATCATCAGCATGCGAAGTTATTCATTTTGCATTTACAATTTTTATGAATTTCCAGTGGTCTCTAAGCTTTTGTTTCATGTACCCCTAAGACAGAAAAAAGAAATACTTAGCACCCCCACAAATGTAGCACAAATTTATTGTGATTGATAAGTATCATGGTCGTTGCCAGCTAAAAAGGAAAGTGCCACTTTGAGAGAGCTGGAAAAAAGTAGACCATTTTTTCAATTTTATTATTTGTTCTATATAACGCAAATTTTCAATATGTAACACAACACAACCAACGCCAAAAACGACAGTAATAATCTATTAAACTGTACATGTTTCAATATCATGTGTTGTGTTGGGTTCAATGGTCACAAGGGTGCCAGTTCTTCACAGTGCTCAATTTATATACTTACAATAATTACTAACAGTATATAATAATTTTGTAACAGCAAAAACTTCATTTTTAGAACAATTGTTACACATATTGGTAAGTAATGCAAAAATACCACCACTTGTACATACCAAGAACGGCAAGAGTGTAATATCAATTTCTAGTAGGTATTTATGCATTCCAATGATTCCATAGTCAACAAAGATAAGAAAAATCCAGAAGTTGTCACCTATTATCACAGAACAAAAGGTGGAATAAGCTAAGTAGAGGAAGTATGTGCAAATACAGCCTTATTGCAATTATAAATGCCCGAAACAATTTGTTTTTCCAATAATAAAAATGATAACAGAAAAGAGAAAACTCTCAAACGTTCTAAGTTTTTCCATTACTGAAGCCCAAGTAAGAACCCACAACTACAAATGTGTATAATTCTCTGTCATAAATTATGCAGAACAATCCTATGGGCCTCACAGAGCCCACCATCAGCATTCTTGTTCAATAAAGGGGAATAGTTAATACCCAGATCATATTTTGATCTAAATCTTTGAGATCAAAAATTGTTTTGATCTTCGATTTAAACTTTTAAACTTAAACTTAAAGCAATTTAATCTTTTTTAGAAATATTAAATGTCTGGAAGAATCGGAGCTCTTGTGGCTGTTGAATTACACAACACAAAAAAATTTATTAAAACGAACGCGTTTCAACTGGGAAGCTGTTATTATCAGCGAACAGCTGTTGTTTGCTGATGATGACAGTTTCAAATGACATGAAACTAAGTAAGTTTCGAGTGTTTCCATAGAAAATTCCAGGTCAGCATCTTTCATTTCGTACTTGAAAGAGAAATTGAAGAAGAGTAAAGAATACAAGAAAGAGAGAGTGTATTGTAATAATTGTTCATATATTGAAATCAATGATCATTGTAAACATCCTGTGATTCCCATCATGAACAATTCGGGCGGGCTATGAACTCGCAACTTGTTACAGTAGTAGTATCGCAACTTCACAAGAACAAATGGTTAATTGTGAAAAACATTAAAATAGTTATTCTTGCCCCCCCCCCCCCCCCCCCCCCCAATACATTGACTTGCATACCACACTTTGGAAACCACTGTTTTATATAGTACCTACTTTTGTAGCTGAAATGTTGTATTAACCAATTACTAATCTGTGTAGGGAGTTACAGTTTTTGTCGTAACTTATTAGATTTTCTTGATGCCATTTTCCGCTGCTTCAACAAATTTAACGAAGAACGTTATGCCATGCTTTTACATGTCTCTTCACTCTATCGCATGATAATACCAACATATCGCCTGCATTCTCTAATTTTAAATTGTGAGCGAATGTGGCAAAAGTGTTGTACTTGTGGCACTAAACTAGCAAGAAGAACTAATTATGTAGAAGGCTCTTTTTGTCAAAAATGGGCATATATCTGCATGATATGCATAACATATTATAATGGGTATTATTTTATTTTATATTTCATTTTTTTTCTTAGGCAGTGGAAATAAACAGCAGAAGATTATTTAGTGAAAGTAATATTGGAGGACATAGTTACCTAAGCAATATGGTTCATCTTCCATTTTATTTACAAAACTCAGGTTTACGGAAGGTCAAGATTGCTCAACAAACTTCTCAATATCATCGAAAATTAACAATTGGTGGTTGGAACGATGTTGATGATAACGTCAATATTGCAGGAAATAATTTGCTCGTTCGATCGGTAAATAATACAATAGGTTTGTTTAATTAGGCAACTGTAATATGACCGTTATAGTTATCAAATCGAAGATTGTCTACCGAAAGTACTCTAATGTCTAGTACAGAAAAGTTAAAATTTGCGAGAAAGAAATCTCTAAAATTAAAATTATCAGATTCAGTTGCAAGTTCTATTGGATCAAATCTTAATAAAATTGGAGGAGCTCAAGATCTCACAAAAATGTTACTTACTGATGATTATTTTAGTGATGTTAATCCTAGGTCAATGAGACGACTTATGAATGTTGTATATGTAACAGGTCGTCTACTAAAAGCATTCCAAATAGATTTTAATTGGTACAGATTAGCGTCATGGATTAATATTACTGAACAGTGGCCTTTCAGAACTTCGTGGATTATTTATCATTATGACACGTTTGAGGATACGCTTGAAGATAGTACTCCATTAAAATCTTTATACGAAAAGTATGTCTTTTTCTATATTTAGTCATCATTTACTAATTTGACTTTGTTTAGAGTTCGTCCGTTCATTCCTAATTTAAAAGATATAGAGCCATTATTGGAACTTGATCGAGATGAACGTAAATTTGACATATTCTTAACATATCATCGATCAAGTTTACTTGTAAGTGATTTAAAGATCTTTTTGCCGTTTACAATAAATTTGGACCCTTATTTAAAAAAAGTAATCAAAGGTAATTGACGATTTTTTGTTGTACATACCATTAGACAAAGTATTTTTAGAGGAAACACAAGGAATGGATGACGATGGAATAGTAATGGCTCCTATACGGAATAATCCCGTTATTCCAAATTTTATGCAAACTAGCAACACTTCCTGGAGTAATGATTGGTCTACATCCAATGCTGCTTGTGGAAAAAAAGCGAGAGGGTTTGGAAAAAATTCTGTTCCAGTGCAACCTACTGTGATATATCCGCCTAATACTGGAATTATTAATTGGCAGCAGCCGTGGGATACTCATTCTCCCTTTCATCATTTGGGGCCTGTTACGGAACTGTCGGTATGCTGCCAACGTTCATTTTATAAAGCAATTTTACGTTGTGTTTCAGCCTGATATATTAGAAACTAAGTTATCTAAATTAAATGTGGATGGAGTTTGTAAGCTTTTGAGTAAAATTGAAGATTTAGATTTAAATGCAATAGCGAAATATAAGCAAGTTATCAAAGACAATAATATAAATGGAAGAGTGTTATTACATTGTGATTTGAGTGAATTGAAGAAGGTATTATCTCCTGTTCAATACATCTTCGTAATAAGTTCACTTCTAGTTACTAAAAATGAACTTTGGCGATTGGGAAATGTTCCGTGTATTGATCGTTTCGCTGAGAGAACATGAAATGACGACGGTTACAAGACACGATGAAAGTAAAAACGTTAGAGCAGCTGCACCAAAACAGCAAGCAGCGGTGCCTCCGCGTGAACGCAAAGGTAAACTTTTGAAGTACAATATCAAGTGGTAATAAATTATAATTAACCTACAATATGTTACTTTTGTCTTACAGCTAGTGCTCCTAAAATCAATGCAGGTTTATCTGACAAAGAACTTGTTAAATTACAAGGTGAAAACAAGAACAAGCAAAGTATAATTGAGAAGCAGGTAATTTGAATTTTTTATATTGTAGTAATTATTCTCGAATAAATTGTGCTAATTCTTTATTGTTTATGATATCCATTGGGATATAGCACCAGGTATTAAATTATACTTTGAAGTAGTAGTGAAACGTTATACTAATCGAGAAAACTATTTCAGATAACTTTAGAGGATCAAATGATTTGTGGAGCTTTACAAACCTTAAATGAGGAAGCCTGTGAAGATGTGCTGGAAGAAACTGAAGAGATAAAAATGGATATTCCACAAACATCGGTGATTCCGCCTAGTCCTGATGGTGTTCAAGGTGAATCTTTGCATCACTTTGACTTTGACTTTAGCATGCATAAGTCATGTTTAAGCATGAAACATGATGGCTATGAAAAAAGTGCAAAAAAAGTTGCTTATGTAGATGAAGAAAGTTTATATCTTGAACCCACAATCACTATTTTAGAACCGCAATCGTTTAATTCTAACAGTGGAGGTTCTATCAGTGGTACAGCAAATTCTACCATCGACACAAATGCATAGAAAAATTGGCAAAATGGTTGTAATACCTTAAACTTCCTCCTTAGTGAATATTTATTTAATTTCTCCTATTATGTAGTTGATTTGTGTGATCTCAGTAAACGAAATTTTTATTTATAATATTTAATTTTTCAATGTTGCTGGCATGGTGGAGTTTTGCTTACTGTCGATATATGAATAAAACCAATAGGTTTAAGAATAACGTATCCAATGGTGCTATTACCCACCATGCCTAAGAGTGCAATTTAAGTAACAGTATTAAATTTGTATTATTGTTATCAGTTAGATTATTGAATTCACGGATAACTCCGTTTCGAGATGAACAATGTACTTTATTCATATGTAAAAGAAATTAGAAAATATAAATATAAATGATTATGATTTTGATTTTTTTTTTCCTTTTTTTGGATATTACCTTTTAAAAAATGTTATTAGTGAATTCAATAATTTTACTGTTTAAAATTATTACATCAATATAGTATTCTAACTATTTTAAAAGAAAACTATTAATTTATCGTAATTATAGATACAAAATTTGTTCGATCACGTTCACAAAGTACAAGTGGAATAGAGGAAACTGATTATGTAATATTGCAATCATCTCCTATTGGTTTTATGCATTGGCAACCTGTGAGCATATCTGTTCATGGTAATACCAGTTTAAGTGATCACAGTTCGCATGGAAATTCTCAACCTTCGTCACCAGGTTAGCTATTCCATGAGTTTCACTGCACTGCAACAAAAGCATCACTTATATTTAATAAAATACATACAAATAACTACAGTAAAAATATTTCTAGTTGGAGAAAGATGTCGAAAATATGGTCAAGTTGAATCAGTTGAAATGCAACGGCGAGGTAGTAAACATGTAATTCTTAAACCAGATAATATAATTAGTACAGGTAATTCCGAAAATAAAAAGGCTAGACCAATTTCGTTAAATTTGTTAAAAGAAACTAAACCATTATATAGAAATAGGTCCAAATCTATTGACGTCGATGGTAGACGACATAATCACTGTAAAACAGCATCCCTTAATAAATTGAAGGAGAAATTATTACATTCCAATCCTGATTTAAATGAAGAAAGCGATACTGAAAGTACACCTTTAGTGTCTCAAATAGCCACACCACTAACAAGTCCCGAAATGAAAGCAGATGCATCAAGTTCTTCAACGGATAGTGCTATTATTTCTACTCGTTCTGATAACCACATTCAATTATCCTCAAGGTATTGTAAATATAAGAAAAATTTCACCGATATATACAAGTTTAGCCCTACTAAATCATCAAATGATGAAATTATTAGCGATAGTAGTTTCAATGACAATGAAACTAATACAAATTGGTATAAAGAATCACAAATTAGACCTCGAACAATGTCAGAATGTGCCGATTCTTTAGCATCTTATACTTTACAACATGGTACACCAACTTTATCCACTAGTAATAACAGCTTATTTAGAAACTCTCCCACCATCAGTTATCTTAATCGGCAGGATGCTTTAGATTCAGAAGAAAACATTGCCGATGTGTATTGTGATCCGGAAACTAGAGTTTAGTTATTGGTATTTCATGTATTAAATTCGTACAACAGTATTTTTATTTTTAAGCTTAATCTTAGTCAAAAAATTCCTGCCTTCTTATCACAAATAGTTGAGTTACCAAAATATTTTAAGGAAATACATATATATTGTAAATATTTTATTTATTTACTCAATAATAAACTTTAAAATGTTATTAATTGTCTAATGAACTAACTTAGCAAACAATCCCTTTTTTCATTTTTTTATACAAATTGTGATTTTTGTTGTATCATTAGTTTATTGTTTGTATTATTAGGTGTTCCTATGAAAATTAGAAAAAACATTTATTTTGATAATTTGTTGACTTATGAAGAAGAAATCTTTTGCTACTATCGCTGAAGTATGTTCTAACTGGAATGCTAACTAAATCTTACAAAAAATGGTCCTGGTAGAGGAATGGCATACAGATACACTGAAATTGAAGTAGTAAATAACAAACATTTTCAGTAACGGACATAGTTCAATCTCAGAAAAAGCCTTGAATGGAAAAATACAAAACATTCTCAAACATGTGGAGCAGCGGCACTATATTTCAACAATCGTATTTGAAATGAGCCACACTCTTTAAAATGAATATTGAGTGATCTTTTAATTTACCCAATGTACACTTGATTACACTTTTTATAGTTAATTACCACATTCCACAAAAGTGGCTGTCACTTTTCCGTCTGTCTGTCCATTGGCCCAAGTTACTGTTTTAATTACTTTATTAATTATTATAACCAAATAAAAAGATATCGAATATAGTTGACACCAGTCTGTACGGTTTGACTACCTGGGTCCGTCTGTGTAGCAAGGTTAGGTAAAATGGAGCCGTCCGCAAAGGGTTAATAACAAGTATGGATCAATAAATTTTAAGAAGCAAAAAAACCTAAGAGTGTTAATAACACATTTACAAAATGTTTGAGTTATTTAAAGTAAAGCAATGAGATAAATGAAATAATTTTAGTAGGTTATCAAAGTAGGAACATTTTTTTCTGTAGTGATAGTTAATGACTGTATGAAAGAGGTCACAGCATTCATATATTGTTTATTTTTCCGTAGTAGCATATCCTTTTTGTTACATATAATCGGTCAATCCTTCAAATGTGATAGAATGTGATAGAATCATTTCTTAGTTCTATCACATATGGCTGTCTCTTACAATTTGCATGTGATTTGTATTCCGTTGTACAGGTTTAAAAAAGGAAATGTTTCCAACTGAAGATGAAGAGTTTTTCCAAATACAAAAAAACTTGAGATCAAGTGACACACTTGTCGATTACAACCAAGATGACATGTACAGTTTGTTTGTCATGAGTAATGCAAATTGTTCTAGCTCGAGTATGACTCATCTAAGTAAGCAACAAGAATTAACCAATAACATTTATCTATCTCTGTTACACTTTGAAGAATTGTATTTATAGAAAAAAAACAACAAATAATAAATATGTCTACCCATGCTTTCAATGGAACGTGTGTCCGTTTTAAAACCATATATGTATTTACTATCATCAGCTGTTCAAAACGTCACCTAAAATTTGCGCATTGTTTTTTTTTCGTCTTTATTCTGATATATTATTAAAAGTTGATATTATATTTATAAAAACAGTTCCTATTACCTATATTAGTTAGTGGTTTAAGATGTCGCTTACTAGTAAATAATTAAAAGTAGTGTAAATATACAGATTAAAGTTTTGTTTTATTTTTATACGTAAGTACCTAACTGAATTTATAAAAAGGGAATTTCCTTAAAATTTGAAATTTCGTTCTTGTAGCTTTTTTAGATAAAACTATAGCTTTTATTTCATTAGTTAGGCATAAGAAATCAAAATCAGACATACAGAACCCAGACTCAAAATTCGTGTTGACTTGTACCAAGGAGTATTTGCTTTTGATGAGAAGTAAAACACTTTTATTTTGTATCGTAATAATAAAATTATGCAACGTTTATTTTGTGTCTTCTCTTCGTCAGTCGTTTTCAAATTACTCCCATTTTGTTCGAACCTACGTGTTTCGTACATTATAGTAAAGACTTTTAGGTGTAGCAAACTCGAACACAAAACATAACCTGAACCTCAAATTTTGCACTATTTTAAGAATGAATGTCATAAATGTCATGATTAATATTATGGGTTATGTTATTTTATTAAAAAGAACTACAGTAAACGCCAAACAAAATCCGTTGCACGTCAGCAATCAGCTGATAATTGACGTCCCTGCCGTAAATGTAACGGCATAAAAATCGTGAAAATTCGACCTGTAAACCATCGACACGACATATAGAAATGGACTGCGCGTGGTTATGCTAAGCCCGGATACTGCAGGTGAGAGAGAGGGTAAACGTGGAGGCCTAGTTCTAGCTTTATCTGTCGCGTATCTATTGGTTGCTGCATTTTAATGGGAATGCAGCGACCAATAGATACGCGACAGATAAAGCTAGGGGAATGCAGCGACCAATAGATACGTGACAGATAAAGCTAGAACTAGGCCTCCACGTTTACCCTCTCTCTCACCTGCAGTATCCGGGCTTAGCATAACCACGCGCAGTCCATTTCTATATGTCGATGCTGTAAACATTAATTTCATCAGAATTTTATGATCGCCACGTTGGTAACAATGGATTGTTTTCAGCAACGTTGCCAATGCCAATTTCATAAGGTACCAATTTTGTAATGTTTTGATGTGGTTATGTTTTGACTGTCACAATTTTGAAGTTTTGATTTTGTTTTTATTTATTATAACTAAAGTTACGAGTGAACTCAGAAGTTTTATTTGCGTTACCTTCTTTCAATTACAATCTGGCAACATTGCCCCCAATCTACGTCACTCACATTATATGACGTGCAACGGATTTTGTTTGGCGTTCACTTTATGCGACATACGTTTCCTACTATTTCATTCATATGCTTTTAAGCGATGAGTCATACTCGAGCTCCCGTGATTACTACTATATTTCATAAAGTTGGAAAAGCCCATTTGAAAGCCATACATGCTTACTGCAGTTTTAGTGATGTTAACATGTTATTCTGTAATTGATAAAAATGCGTTTTTTAGACCATTTTTAAACTTTAATTCACCTCTGAATTTGAAACTTATTGTGAAATGGAAAAAGCTATTTGATATACTACAAAAAATTGCAGTCACTACAAAAGGAGAATGATACATTCCCCATACCATAAACAACTAGCAATAATAAATAGTGGCACAATTAAGAGGCAAGAATATGTAAAGGGGTGACACAAGGCCGCCGCTGCTATTTAACGTGTAGGTATATAAAAGAGCACTGAGTAAGTTCAGAGAAAAACCTAGATGATAAGCTAAAGTAAGAAGGCATATTATGCTTCTATCTATTGGGGTCTCGTTTCTAGGTTGAAAAGTTGGTATTGAGTTGTTGAATAACTTTCGGTTTGTTTGTATAATTAGTAACTAAACTGTGATTTAAAGGTGGTACTGACTTGATCTCGAAGCCAAAACTTGATCTTGATTTTCAGTAAACTGTTTGGCAATTCAATCCGGCTACTCTTTATTTCTCATTATTGAGTATTAACCACCCCTTCGCACGTTTATACAAATACGTTGGACAGAAATAGGTATCCACTACGCAGCAGCGGGGCTTGTCTAACAGTCGAGGACAAGTTATGAAAGCATTTGCAATAACTGTTATCCTTCCAGTTAAAGTTATACAGGGTGTCCATTTAGTAGCCCGTTCTTCAAGTACGGAATAGAAAATCTCAATTTACGAAAAAACTATCGCACTTAGGTATAGGGTAAGCTTAATAAAGTTGCACTAAAATTTACCGGGGATTCCAAATATACAATAATAAATAGGGTGTGCTATTTAAAAAATGAAGAAACATTAGTTTGAAAATGTCGATGTTTGAAGCAAGAAAAAGTGAACATCCTGTATGAAATAATTTAATGTATCGTCACGGTTGAATACTCTGATTCAACCCAAGTCCACCACCGAACTTACGTAAACACAAAAATAAGATGTTAAAAAAATACAAGCGTATAATGGAAGGGTTGATATTTAGCAAAAAAATATGTATTAATTAATAACTTGGCAACGCCGCGTATTAATACAAAAATAATAGGTGTTTTCTTTTTGCACCGCCACAGGGTTAGGTAAAGTTACAATCATCACGTGATTAAAGTGCCTTGTGTCATGTAGACATTTCTGCCTCAGGTTAATATAAAACTTAAATAAAGCTTTTAAAACGAATAGGGTTATTGAGAACTGAGTCAAATTATTTTTATAAAACGAATGGTGTGTATTGACAGAGGTGATTTAAGTGTACCACAACATGCAAAAAGAAAACACCTAATGTACGACTAAAAAGTCCACCCAAGGCCCCTACATTTGCCCTTAAAAAAAGTGGGTCATTCCGTTTAAAAAATATACGCTTTATCCACCATACTTTTTGGGGATACCCTGTATGTGTCTAACTAATTTGCAGATGTGCTTCATCCAACCTAATTGCCATCCCGTATATTTATTTTTTAGTAAATTTAACAATAAAGCCGTACTTGAAGAACGGGCTACTAAATGGACACCCTGTATATAAAGTTCACTGGACAATATAAAGCTAGGGAATTTTCAGTTTATAAATTGTAGCAGAGTATTGTCTCTGGTTGTAGGTATTTTGCTCATGTTTATAAGTAAAAGCATTTAGAGTTTTTCATAACTAGTATTGGCCGTAGTGTAGTAATTTAATTGAGTAACGTTTCGTTTCTAACGTCAAAAATTGACCATTTGAAGATCTTCAATGAAATACGGTGAATTGAAATTAATTTAAATAATTGACTATTTAATTGGAATGTTGTGACAAGTTTTATTAATAAGAATTCATTTTCGTTAACGTTAATAATATAATGGTGCAAGTTGTGATAATTTAGCCCTTAAAGGCATTATGAAATGTCAAAATGTAAGTTCCTGATTAAATTTTATAAATATTGCAAAATTATTGGAACTTTTCTATAAACAATTGTAATACTTTTTATTCATTACCTAAAGTTTTAGGTATTACATAATGATCATTGACATCAAGTTAATTGTATTTCATTACCGATAAATCCTTAAGCCAAAGGATATGCTCAAGTTTTTAAGAATTATTACTCATTATTTTCTTGGAAATGCAATTTTTATATTATATTGGTTTTTTAAAATTGCAGACGAGAAAAATTTATTGAAGTTGGTGCATTTTCAAACTGGCAGCCAAAGAAGAGGCAAGTTGCGCCTCGCGCGCACACCTCGATCGAGCCTCTACTTCTACACAAGACCAGGGGACTATCACAGGTATGATTAATGTAAAAGTTGCTCATTTTCAATCTGATCATCAGGATTACCAAAAATTTTATTACTCATTTCCTTATTTATCTCTGTTTCTTTATAATCATCGTTCAGAGGTGCCTGTTTGTTACAAAAGTTAGGGCTTAAAAAATACTATTTTTGTAATATGTATCAGTCATGAATTCTTAATAAACAGAATTTAAATATAGATCCATATACAGGGTAACGACTTATTTATGTCATTTGTACCATTTCTGTACAAGGTGTAGATTCTGCAGACCTTTATAGGTATAGATATCCAATCAAATTCATTTCAAAGGAAATATGTGTATTTGTTAATCTTTTAATTGAAAATTTTGATCTCCTGATTTCCCGCTAAGATATTTTTATCTATATCCTGACGTTTTAATTAGGTACAGAAGGATAGTGAAGTTTTTGGCACAAACACTAATGACCAGTAATTAATGGGAGTTTTAACAACAAAGGTCTATTAACAAAGAAACTAGTATTCCTTGTGGAAGTAATTTATTACGTTTTCATCAGTGATTGTGTAGTTTAAAATGTTTGAAGAGAAAGTTTCTCCTAATTTTTTATGATGCTAAGGAAAAATTTTAGTGTATCATTTCCTGCAGGGATGTAGTTCGTCTTTTGCAATTAAGAGTAGGGTAGTAGAATAATTTCATTTGAAGAATAATGTTAATGTTATATATTTGGTAGGTAAATCATATGCATGCCCAGACTCTTGAAATTACAAAAATGTTGTCATAAGTTGAAGAACTATATATCACTATAGTTAAGTACTAGTAATCTTATAAATTCGCTTAAATATACACCGAATACCACTTCAGGTTATGGATTTTCCTATGAGACTAATCGATAATTTACAAATGTTTATAGATATTTTAGTATCTAATCCTGGCGTAATGAACAACTTTGGTCTTTGGTGTAGCAGATTCCAATTCTCATTACAGTTCTCAGTAACCTCAGTTTTCTCTCTGTAACCTACTTAATCTGTTCTATCTACCATTATGTGGATGGAGAAGCTTACCTCTTCCAAATTTTGCTTCATTCCTTTCTACTTACACAGCGTGGTTTATTTCTAGCCATACCACACCTGTCTTTTTCCAGGATTTTCTCACTTCTTCAAACCAGTCCTTTCCTAGTCTTCCTCTACTCCCTAATAAGAGAACCTAGACATTTACATTGTTGCACTTGACAGATTGTCACGTAGTTTTATTATGCGATTCTTCTTATATTTCTCAATTATCGTTGTTTTCGTTTTTTTTGTACTTATGTAAGTACATATTTAAGCTACTACTTTTGTGTAGAAGCGGTGTAATTGTGGCTAACTTAAAATACTCCCTCTTATTAACTTTTATTACCTGCTTATTAACTTTTCTGGTCCTGTTTTCTTCAATTTTGTCATTCTCATTGTTTTTTGTGATATTATTTGCCTCATAATGAATAGTACGTCATTTATTCTCTCATTAGGTCTGAATTCAAATAGTGCTCCTTTCAATATGTCAAAAGCTTTTGATCGTATCAGTCAACAAATGTTATTAATTACACAAATTGAACAGATTTGGTTTCAATGACTTTTTAAGATCCCTAATAGGCCTCTAATTGTTCGCTTACATGTCAGTTACAACTATAACTAAAACACATTATTTTTGTATAGACTCGCGCGTACCTCAAGGTTCCAAATCTTTGACCAATGCTTTTCCTTTTGTATGTTGACAATATAGCCACACTGTGAGATTTGTTATTTGATCTTAAAATACTTATAACCATAGGAAACAGGTCCGTAGCCAGGATGAAGCAACAGAGGTGGCAAACAGTTTTCTAGGTGGAGCTTAAAAAAAGTATTGAACGAAAGTACCCTTTGCAAATCAATTTTTGGGGTCTTTCTTTTCAAAGGCTAGAAATGACAAATTGGACAGCCTTTGAAATGTCATTGCTAGTCTTAGGGGTTTATATAAGTCCTCGTCCTGCCTGTGCCTGTGTGCAATTCTGCAATTTTGTTTCGTTAGATAGCAAAATGCTTCTAAAGATGTTGATGTTATTGCTAAATTTATATTAACCATTATTAAAATTTAAAAAGATTTTCGTATGCTTCCAGATTTTGAAATCCACCACGAAAATTATTATCAAATAATTTTAAAGAAGTAACATTTTTATTAACATCGATTGTAAAATAGGACAGAAATTGAAAGTGTATACTGTATACCATTGATTTTATAGCGTACGCCATACTTATCTTTGGTAGTAAAATTCATCTTAGACTGGTTTTGTAGCTTAATACCGCCAATACCGGTGAGTCAAAGAATTTCAATTTTTGTACCAAACAGTTTAGATAATAATAGAAAATTATTTAAAATAAAACCTTTCATTATTAGTTTAGATAATGTTGTTATACAATTCTTTCTTTGGGCTGTGCCGATCACATAACTCATTGCTCTGGATAACTGTAAATACCACATATCCAAACCAGGTGTGTTCTTCTTCTTCTTTGTTTAGTAACAAACAAAAATTTCCCTTTTGTCTAAGCAAACGATACTGAGTAAAGGGAGATATCAATTACAAACATTTACTTATTGTTTTCACCTCTTTTTCTATGGGTCAATAACATTGCATTGGTGAACTTTATTGTCAGACTGGTAAAAAGGTTAACCTTCTTTGCTTATGAGAATTTGAGTAGAATAGAAATACGAATACAATGATACTCTGGTACATTACATCTACATCATGCATTTTGTTTGGAATAGTCTTACCAACATTTGAAAACTGGAATGCCTTTATTAGCATTTTATTCTGTAAATTACTGTTATACTCAATTGTGTAGAACTCGTTTTAACAACAAAGCATAGTAATAATTTATTAAAATTGCAGGTCGTAATAATAAATGCTCAATTTATTAGTGATATAAATGTCCTCTTGCAAGATTAATGTGTTAGAAAAACCAATACATAATATAATTAGCGTAGTAACAGAATACTTGCAGCGATTCTGATTTTAAGTAGTATCATTTTCTAAAGTTATTATATTACAAAAATGTTACACCACTTTCTTTCGTCCGTTAATAAATCATCCAACAAATTATAAAACAATCCAACTTTCCAGGTGACAGTGTTTTAGTGATTTGTATCTTAAAGAAACTAAAAAGTGAATGTGAAATTATTTAAACTACAATACCCCCTTTGTTCAAATTATTTAATCATTAAATTAATTACAAAAAAATTTCTGTAGAACAATGCTGTTGTTATCACAACTCTATCTTTACTGTGATATATGACAGCTGAGTGGGAATATGGAGGTTTAAATTTGGAAAACTGATCATGATCATTGTTTACTGTCTTATAAGTATATGTACTCTTATTTCTGTTGTATTAAAATACAAAAATTGTAGTATTGAGGTCTTATTTATTATTATGATTTTATATTAATCGATAATAATTAATCCTAAGGAAGTGAAAATTTTTATATTTACATTAAATGATTGATTTTAATACAACTTTCTTACAAAGTTAAATATCAGTTTTGGTATATTGTATATGAATTATTGAATGTAAATTTATTAATAATTAGACGTAGTGAAAGCTTTTCGGTTCTTTACTTTCAATACAGTTAATGGAAAATTAATTTCTCCAGATGCGTATGATATCATTTCGGTATCATCAGAGGTATCATCATGTATAGCATTTGGTTTTTGTAATCATTCCTTTTTTATTGCTTCTAAGTATCTTCCTTAACTTTCGTAGCATTTCTTTGTCTTTTAGCATTGAACACATCACTCGTCTCATGTTAAGGCGCCATACAATTCTAGTCATCGATAAAAGGTTAACGCAAAAAAATCACGTCACTGCAAATTCGGTATAAAAAATCGATAATCACTTTATCATTGTTGACCGTATGACCACTTTGGAATTAATCTACACACCGTGGTTTGGAGATAACTTAACTTTAAAGGTTCATGCTGGCGATTGATACGATATTAGGTATATTATGTTGGCGTTATTGATCGTTATGTGAATTTTTTCAAATTGACATCTTGTAAATTCGTAAACAAAAAACTATTAAAAGGTACGGTCAGTAAATTAAGATTGAGCGGTAATGAAAGTCAAGAATAAGTAAAAAGACGGTATATTTAGGTATAGGGAATATTTAGTAAAAGTGAAGCGCGATGACGTAGTAATTAATTTTACGATTTGATACATCCTACATGCCAAGCAAAGCTATTGTAAGAAAAAGAGGGGCGACCATTTACAGTGTAAAGAATGTTTTCCAAAGCTAAATTACAGAATGGCTTTTCTAAAGCGCCCTAATAATGGTAGGTAAGTATATAAACGAAAACTATTATAAGCCATTCATTAAAATGTAATACATAGGTATATAGGATGTTCCATTAAAAAATGTTAGTTGTACAGGATAAAATGTGTTGCACGGGGACATCGGAAACGGTGATAAATACAAAATCGGACAAATGGAGAAAATGTTGCTTAATTACCGACACATTAACATTTCGGATTTGCAAAAATTATCCCTTTACAGAAATGCAGAGCGAAAACCAAAAATGTGCGTTTTCCTAAAACCTCTATAATATATGTAAAATATATTTGGGGTAATGAATGGGTACTTCAAAAATGCTCTTGGAAACATTTTGGGTCTACTAAGTTTTACGCAATCGTATGAATCTTTTGTTATTCTTATTGGAGCAGTATTGGATTGTTACATTTTTGAAATACGCATTTCAACCATGTACGGGATGTCCAAATTTCTATGTTTTAACAGAGAATCTCGTAAACTATTATTCGTATGAAAAAATGAACCTCGCATATTCGATCTCTTATGTTTTGTAAACGTCTTTTGTTTCCGAGTGGGCAAAAATTCAGTTTTTCGAATTTTCATTTTATATCTCGCTTTAAGTACATATTTATGAAACTTATGGCATCAAAAAATTACTAATTTTTTCTGCTTCCAACGATAATATGTGACGTAATGTTTTATTCAAAGTAATAATAATTATTGAACAAATAAGTATGATTGGCGATATTTTTTTGGAATGTTTGATGTTACAACGAGCTGCAGATTGAATGCAACACAAAGTTACAGGAAATCGTCAAATGGACAGGTCCCAGTTTGTACAAAATTAGCAACCCCGCATCTTAAGAGATAAGACTCAATATTTGGGACATTCAGGTATTCCAAAACAGAGAAATAGTTTGAAGACCGCAAAATAATACATTGCCGACTGAGAGAGACTCTCGAAATCGGCATTGAATTTTGCGCCTGCATTATACACAAGATTTTTCTACAACCGGAGAATTTATTTCTGTATTTCAGTACTTCGAAAACACAAAACTTTCGTGCACAAAACTTAAAATTCATATAAACAAAAGTTTGTTTATTTGTTGTCATGGTGTGAGCTACGCAGGGAGTATTTGATTAATCAGACCAGCGAGCGTTTTGGACATTTCGTCGCGCGTGAGCGACAAAGTGACGTTCCTCGGAAAAATTGATTTTTGCGTTGTCAAATGTAAGCGCAAAATCAGGGGCGTAGGTATAGATAATTTTCGAGGGAGTTCTGCATTAGAGTTCGTCAGGTCGAGTCAACTATCCACAATTCAGTGATGAGAAAATTTACGGCTGACCATGTGATGTAGAATTTAGTGCAGAATGTTAACTTATTTCGGGAGAGGGGGGGGTCAAACCCCCTACCCCCTTATATACGCCACTGTGCAAAATGCCTTTTCTAGATCGGTTGTTAAAAAAAATATTTACATGCTGTTTAAAATGTTTCGTGTAAGGAATGCGCTCAATGTATATAAATCCTTACACCTTTTTAGTCTCTTATCCTTTTTTTTTTTACTTTTTTCTTGCTTTAATACGTTACTTATTTTCTTGTAAAAATCATTTTATTACATAAGAATATAATTCACATTTACCGCTTAACGAAACTCAAGGTAAAAATTATATGTGCATTAAAATAAAAATGATGTTATAAAAATACTAGCGTATTTTTTGTTCCAATCCTTGTCGGTAGCTAATTAACTGATGTTTAATATGCCATGTCAAATTTATTGCCGTATAATATATAAATGAAGAAGACTACGTTATTTTAACACGTCTACGACGTCGTCGTATTAGTGTTTATAGCATAAAATTGACACATTAGTAGTTATAATTATCATTTCTAGTTTTTTCAACCTTTTTTAAAACGAAAAAATATTCGTCATCTCATAGAATATTCTAAAATCTCCCAAAATCGAAGGTGTTCTGGTATCGTTGTTTTTTATTATGTGGCCCTAGCGTTACATAATTTTTGTGATGTCGTTTTTTAATTTTCTCCGAACTTTGTGGAACTTTGTAATACATAATACAAACGAGTAATTCCAATAATTTGTTATTTTAAATGTAATCCGCCACGTTTCGACACTATGTGTCATTATCTTGAGTAACAGATTCATGAATTAATTAATTAGTGGTATTACTTGTTTTTATTATTATGTACATAAATAATCAAAATCCCTTTTAACCGTTAGGGTGTGGGGTCGATTTTCTCCGCTTTATGACATGATTTTATTTATTTTTTTATTTATTTTCAATTGAAATTACATTACCAAATACAGGCGTAGTCACATAAGAAGGCGAGAACCGGCGCAACCCGATTCATGACTCCGAAAGCCGAATACTGTAAAAATACAAGTCAGTTGCGGATCATAATAAATGCATTCACACAAGTACATTTTTTTCAGTAACTTATTCGAATTTCATTACATATCACTAAAGTATGTAATTATCCAGTAATTATAATATAATTCAATAAATAATAACATTAATGTTCATATTTAGTGATGAATAAACATATCTACAACAACAAAATGAAACGACACTGACTTATAGCTAAGCGAAATTTTACAAGCAGCGTAAATTCGTCCTTTGCGCATTGCCGCGCTCGCCTTCTTATGTGACTACGCCTGCACATTAATAATTTATTGCAAATCCACTGTATAACAAAAACGGTTTTCATATTTACTACTACTTTTCCAAATCCAGGTTCAGTATGAAAATAAAAGTTATAATATTAAGTAATTAAAAGTAAGCAAAATATTCTGCAACATAAAGATAAAGATTAATATAATATAAACTAAGATTGTAAATATTTAGTACAATAAGACTTAAAAACAGGCAAACCATCATGAAAAATGTCACATTCTTTATATTTATTCAACATATTATTCAATTCTTTGAAACCTAATGTGAATTGGGATCTCTCGAACAGATTAGTATTAATATGTGGTATGAAGAACAATTTTAAAAATCTTTGAGACAAATTCCTAGGAACATTCAGACAAATTGTATTAGATTAGTTAGGTCAGAATATTCTATTTTATTATTAATAATTTTGTAGATAGAGATCATGAGTAGCAATTTTCTTCTGTTTGTTAAGCTCATTACATTAAACTCACTTCTCAAAATATTAGTTGATAGATCCCTAACTGGATAAAAGTGGTGTTTCTTAAAGTAAAAATTTCCCTCAGTTTCTACGTTCTACTGGATTTGCGCCTTCCTCTGGTTCTTTTCTTTTGTACTCTCACTCCCCACATCTTCTTAACAGGTATTGTGTTGCTCATTCGTTGAGAGTCAGAACCATACACTGTGTCTTCTGAGCTACGTCATGTGACGTAGCATTCGAATTCTGTATGGTAAAATGATTACCTTATTACCTTTTCCTGGAGTATTACAAAAACCAATAAAACATTGTTGAGGTAAGTAAAGGCACAATTAAGAGTTAAGACATTATAGCGAGCAGTATTTAATCTTCAATTTAACGAAGTTAAAATTTGTTTACCCGTTCTTTTCTTTTAGCGCCAAAATTATTACTAAAACTAAAAATAATGTACACTGTGGCTTTCGCAATACCGCGTTACTTTTTCGTGGAGCCGTTGAGTGAAACCTACTTATAATATTCAATGGTGGAACGTAAAATACCGTTAATAGAATTTTCATTCTCCCTTCCCTACTCGGTTTTGACTTACAGGACTATTTTGAAAACCTGCAATTTTATGTTTTTTAATTTGAACGCCCTGTATATTTACAAATTTTCCACTCTGTCTTATTTTTAACTTTTCAATAATATAAATAGTTTGCGTTTATTTTTAAAACTCAATAATACAACTTCTAAATTGGAACTTGAATTAAACATAAATAGTTCGATGCCAATGGTATAATAAGCTTATTTAACATGCAGTAAAAAATGAAAGTATTATTATTTGATAATTTTGAAAGAATTATTAGCATAGTGGTTGCTGCTCAAACACACAATTCATGCATTTTATTTATTCGTGTCATTGCATTTAAAAGAGTTATTAATCAATCGTCTATGCAAATTTACAAAGGTACATTAGTTCCTATCCATTTTTGGGGGAAAAATGGTGTATGGTTGTATGGTCTACTGTAAGATCTCCTTCATAAATTCTGTAAAATAAAAATATGTGACGCGGGATCCCTTGGCACAATTATCTTGTGTTACCTATGTCTATTAATCGGCACTTGAAAAATAAACTTTATCGGACTATATCGCTGATATACCAAAATGCACGTTTTCGAGTTTGCTCTAAACACACATTGCAAACCATTAAGCTTATCGCGCACTAGCCCATCACGTTCCATCACGACGACGGCAGTCAACAGCCGTCGACGGATTGTCCTAACGCGCATTATTCAGTCAGCTTCCGTATCAATTTTGCGAAAGTTGTGTGTAATAACAGCAGTCGAGTTTAATTAATTATTATAAATACACACATATATATCATGGACGATAGTAGTTCTGACGAAGAAGTTGTTGTAGTGGCGACACTATTAGGTGAAATGGTGAAAAAAGAGAAAAATATGGATTCACCCAATTAATTTATAGAGAGATCGTTTAGGAGAATTCCACCATCTATTTAATGACTTAAAAGAGGACGAAAGGAAATTTTTCCAATATTTTAGAATGTCGTTTGAAAAGTTTTCCGAATTACTCAATTTCTAATTTTGCACATTATAATCTCGGTTTAAAGACTTTGCAATAAATAGAATAAACACTTGAGCTTATTTTCTAAATAATCCTTAAAAATTATTATTTAGGTATCTGTTCTTTCCATCTCCTTTGCAATTTCCTCCCAGATATTGTCCTTTATTGTTGATTGTGGTACTTTATTATCACTATATAGTGTCGTATAATTCAGAATAGTTCTGAACTAAAGAAATTAATTTTTCGTCGTTCATTATTTAAAACAAAAGTACTTAAGCAAGTAGAATATTAATTTTTTAAGCAGACTCAGTGCAAAAACAGACTACTTTTGACGGTCGGCCACGGTCTGCTACCGCGCACTAGTCCGTCGCTCTCAGTTCGACCCGTTTTTTGACTGAAAGGATCGGTGGTCTGAAATCCTATTCTAGGCGGGCGGCAACGAGATGTGATGGAACGTACAACTGCGCGCTGCATGATTTATAGTAGGAGAGCTAGTGAACCATTTGACTAACCCGTTTGGCACAAAGCTAGAAACTTTATAAATGATGATTTAATATCATTCAATGAAGAAAATACCGGTCTGGCAGGCATATCGCGGTTGCGTCATCATCCCTTAAATTTTTGAAAATGTAAAAAAAAATTGTTTTTTAGTCGACTCGCACAAGGCTACAATTTTAAGATGTTGTAATTTACATATGTTTAAGTGTAAAAAAAAATTGCCAGACTATTTTGAGGGTTGCAAGTATGTGCCAGAACACAGCAAAGTTGTCATCGGGGTGGTGTAGTCCTGGCGGTACGTCTAAATGTCTGTCAAATTGTGCGGGAAGTGTGAAATTAGGTACACTTATTAATTAGATCAAACTAAAGGATTTGACCCGCATCACCCCTATTTTCAACCCTTAGTTTTCAAAAGTGCCCCGTATTTAGTTTTTTCAATCCCCTAACGATAACTCTTTTGTTTACAACTTTTAGAAAGAATTATATTAATAAAAGTTTTAGGAATTCTTATAAGAAATATTTTATATAAGGATAACATTTTCACAAATATCAACCCTTATCGAGATATCTGGAAAAAACTGATTTTTGCAGTCTCATTACAAAATCGGTCATAGTATTCTTGTTTATGGTTTCTCAGAAAAATTATTCAAGTAAAAGATGTAGATATTAATATGATAAATACTTTAGGTATATATAATATTTTCACAGAAAGCAACCCTTAACAAGTTATTTCGATATTTCTGAAAGCAAGCAACCCTTAAGTACGAAATCGCTCGTATCTTATTTATTTGTAACTTATGAGAAAAAACATGTAAATAAATATTATAGAAAATTATATGTTGGGTATTTTATGTCAGTATGAAAATTTCTCAAAAGTCAACCCTTAACGAGATATATCGAAAAAACCAGAAACTTTTCTATATTTCACTAAAGTAACATTATTGTTATATAATTCGGTAGGTATATGGATGTGGAAAATATAAGTAAGGGGTAATTTTTTTACAAAACCTCACCCTTAGCGAGATTTTTGAAAAAACAAACTTTCACCCCTTTTTAGAAAAGTTTTCGTAACTTTTTCAATTACGATTGTTAATAATAGCCAATTACAGTGTATAATAAATTGTATACATTTCATCACCCCCAAGAAAATAACATCAAAATATGTCTTCCTTGATATAAAAATCGACCGTTGTTTGCATTTTTCTTAATGACTTTTTATTAATGTACAATTAAGTAGATTGTTTCTTTTTAATTATATTACCGCGAATAAACCTTATTTTGTACGTTGAAAATTTCCCCACCAGTGTGATGGTGCAAAATCACTATGATGATTTCATGAAATATATTGTAATTGGCTATTATTAACCGTGAAAAAATAATATTAACAATCGTAATTGAAAAAGTCACGAAAACTTTTCTAAAAAGGGGTGAAAGTTTGTTTTTCTCAAAATATCTCGCTAAGGGTGAGGTTTTGTAAAAAAATTACCCCTTACTTATATTTTCCACATCCATATACCTACCGAATTATATAACAATAATGTTACTTTAATGAAATATAGAAAAGTTTATGGTTTTTTCCATATATCTCGTTAAGGGTTCACTTTTGAGAAATTTTCATACTGACATAAAATACCCAACAGATAATTTTCTATAATATTTATGTACATGTTTTTTCTCTTAAGTTACAAATAAAAAAGATACGAGCGATTTCATACTTAAGGGTTGCTTGCTTTCAGAAATATCGAAATAACTTGTTAAGGGTTGCTTTCTGTGAAAATATTATATATACCTAAAGTATTGATCATATTAATATCTACATCTTTTACTTGAATAATTTTTCTGAGAAACCATAAACAAGAATACTATGACCGATTTTGTAATGAGACTGCAAAAATCAGTTTTTTCCAGATATCTCGATAAGGGTTGATATTTGTGAAAATGTTATCCTTATATAAAATGTTTCTTATAAGAATTCCTAAAACTTTTATTAATATAATTTTTTCTAAAAGTTGTAAACAAAAGAGTTATCGTTAGGGGATTGAAAAAACTAAATACGGGGCACTTTTGAAAACTAAGGGTTGAAAATAGTGGTGATGCGGGTCAAATCCTTTAGTTTGATCTAATTAATAAGTGTACCTAATTTCACACTTCCCGCACAATTTGACAGACATTTAGACGTACCGCCAGGACTACACCACCCCGATGACAACTTTGCTGTGTTCTGGCACATACTTGCAACCCTCAAAATAGTCTGGCAATTTTTTTTTACACTTAAACATATGTAAATTACAACATCTTAAAATTGTAGCCTTGTGCGAGTCGACTAAAAAACAATTTTTTTTTACATTTTCAAAAATTTAAGGGATGATGACGCAACCGCGATATGCCTGCCAGACCGGTATTTTCTTCATTGACTGATATTAAATCATCATTTATAAAGTTTCTAGCTTTGTGCCAAACGGGTTAGTCAAATGGTTCACTAGCTCTTAGACTATTAATTCAGTGTATTTAATCCTGAACGTTTTTTTGATGGTCCGCGTCGTGATGGAACGCGTCGGGCTAGTGCGCGTTAAGCTTTAAGCTTTAACCGGTGTTCAGCGTCTCCAAGATGTAAGTATTAATGATTTTATTTTTAGTTGTCTGAGCTTTTTGTGTCCAACATTTGATTAAGTTATTTTTGAGGATTAACTAACCATTAATTAAAATGACGTGATTGTAATTAGAGAAAATTACAAGTTTATTCAGACAATTATAAAAATAAATGCATCCATTATATGTATATTGTTGCACAAATGGAAATTGTATGTATATCTAACCTTCGAGCGTTATTGAGTGAGTGTATACTTTTCACTCAACATTTTGAGCAAAACACACCAAGCCCCACAGTAAAGTAGTATACCTAGGAATTATTAATGTTAAACAATCAAATTATGTACTATGTTTTATTTATGGCACCAGTGATTTTTGGAAGGCGCTAGTTTTCTTAATTACGAAAGTCAATAATTTCACACCGCAAGAATTTAGCGGTAAGTATATTTCCTGGATCAAATCTTATGCGGCGTCGTGCAAGGTCTTGTTCATAATTTTCTCAAATTTAATCAAATGATTTTAAATTAAAAAAAGAATGACCACATTTCACTAAATATTGAAATAGAGTGAGAAACATCTATTTTTGTCTGTTTAATTTTGAATAACTATTAATAAAATAGAATTAAATTTACAGACCAATTTACCACCTGTTGAATACTCATTTGAATGGAATGTAATTTAAATAAGCAATATTTTTTAGGGTACATATTTGGAAACAACTTACTATGAAATTGACCTCTTCCTCATTATTACAATCTGTTTCATTTTGCATCAACTTTGTATGTTAGGAATGTGAATAATGTAAATTTGTAAAACAACTGAGTTCGTAAAGAAACTTTAGAAGCAGAAAACACAAATGATAAATGTGCGTTATTAAAGATAGGAATACATTGAGTAAAAGCATTGAGTGATCAAAATATATTTACTTTATTCAATGGTAAAAGTAACGTTATTCCCATAGAAAAATTAAAGAAATAGTTGTCTCTTATAGTCTTCAATTACCATATTGTACAGTATATTGCAAATTCTTGTACATACTTACGAATTTTACGATACTCGATTTGTTTTTACAGTTTTGAATTAATTGAATTTATTTGAATATATTTTACAAGTGTTATTTTTTAACTGACCGTGGCAAATTCGAAAGTTTGTTCTTAATGCTGTGCTTCGTTGATTTTAGACGTGTTTATTACAATGCTTAGTATGCATTAATTATATTGTTAATTCATCTTTGATGGTACTCCCGTGTTATATAATACACCCTATTCATTTTTATAGATGTACGTGCGCACTCCATTTTTACGTAAGCCACCTTTTGAAAACGTTACCAAACACTTGCATTCATTAATAGTTACTAATAACAATTCTTTGTTAAGACCTAGAATTTGACGGTGATTAGTATTAGAAGTGGACCTCTGTTTGGACTACGGCCAAAGTTGCTTTAAGGCTTTGTGGAAGTTATTCTCGTACGTGAACGAACTGGAAGATATTTTCGTGTATTCATTCATTTCAATCTTTTTAATGTAGACTCCCGTCCGGTATTTTTAATGAAGTGTTCGAGCGTTTTATGATGTGCTATATTTCATGTTATACCGAGTCTTTAAGTGTTCATCAAAATGAATTTTCTTAAAGGGCGGCCGAGAGTGCGTGGTGGTCGCTCAGTCAACATTAAGGATTGGGAAAAACAAAACGAACTACTTGCAAGTTGGAATGATGGTATGTTTTCAAGAAGACTAATATCAATGTGCTTGTGTTGTACATATTATTAGTGTCTCATTTGTTTTGCATTTTCCCTTATTCACATCCTTTTAATTTTTTTTGCACTTACAATTACTATATTTAACGTGACATTGAAACACTCGTGACTAACGGTTAGTATATGTATATCTTAAGTACTATTATAGAGTGTTAAGCTTCATAATTATATTTGCCAAGATGTTCTAATTACAAAGTACATACATATCTATGTACTCGATGCCACCCTTTCGTCTGTCTCCTCATTTTAATAAGTTAAGTACCTAACCTAAATCTCATTTTGAAGATTTTAAAATAACATCTAAGTCAGAACGCCCAGAATGAAAATAATAAGTAGGCATCTGAGACACGTTAACCTTATTTTTGAACAGTCTGATATTATGTAATTTTTCCATACGTCTAGTTTATCGGCATCGATCCGTTTTTATTAATGAATATATCATACACCGATATAGCTCGTTGATTTTATTAATGGAGTCGAGGTATTTCATAATATCATGTATATTTTTAGTACCTATTCTTCATTTCTTTCAACACCTAGAAAACAATGTAATCCCACATTTCTAATCCGCGCCGAATTTTCGATCATTTTCCTCTATCATCTGATTGCAAATTGTCAACAAAATGTTTTACCACACAGACTTTGTCTCGTGAACTTTGTTTCTATAAATTTTAAAAAATATTCCTGTAAATTTATGAGTCCGGAATAGAACTTACATAATCACTGATAAATAAGTTGTGGTGGTCCGGCTTGTTGTTGCCAAATTTGCTTCTAATATTAGATGTTACAGTGCAATCTGGTATTATTTGATTGTAAATTATTGTCGGTAATGTCGTTCGTTGATCTTAGTGTTAACGCTTCCATTTCTTGTTTTCATTCTCAACCTACTATTCAAGGTTTTGAAGCAAAAATCATCTCGAACTTTGTGAAGAAACTAATCAACGCCATTTGATATGGCTTCAAATGTACGCAGCAACGTTCTTCCTTTTAAGGGTATCGTATTATTTCAATTATACGTGACTTCTTGTATTTATCTCCTTGACAATTTATTATAGATGCGTGATTTCCGTTTTCGATTAAAAAAAAAATAATTCTGCTCATTTATTGTCCGACGTCAAGACTATAAAGCACGATACTTCGAATCTTTATTTTTAGTGTTTTACA
This sequence comes from Pyrocoelia pectoralis, assembly GCA_036250285.1. Classification (NCBI taxonomy): domain Eukaryota; kingdom Metazoa; phylum Arthropoda; class Insecta; order Coleoptera; family Lampyridae; genus Pyrocoelia; species Pyrocoelia pectoralis. The sequence continues at coordinate 22,818,701 of CM070077.1, read as the reverse complement.
GTGTATGCTTTATAAGTGGTTTGGTTAGTGACCTTTTCTGAACACATTGTCAGACATGTATGTAATTTTGTTGTGCTTAATATAGAGTTATCATTTAGAATTTTAGATATACAGTGGCAAATAAACAAAGTTGCGAATCGTATTTGTGTTAGTCGAAATAATAATGTTTTTAAACTAATACTAGTATGAATGTTGATGAAGAAGGTGATGTCTTAACAAATTACGGACTTTTTACCCAAAGCATCTGCGGTGATTTATTTATAAATGAGTCACAGTAGCATACATTAAGGTTATCTATCTTTTAGGGGGGTTTAAAATTAATGCGACTTACTCATGAAACGCCCTCTGTCCATTTTAACGGTAAGGGAGTTAGTATTATTCAATATTCATATTGTCTAAGATTTAATGATAAAAATGCCGTGAAAGAAGGCGAGTTTTCTAATTAATACAAGGTTATTGATTTAATAATTAAATTTTCTGAAATTACCTAGGTAGTATACCGAACAATAGTGTTCAACAAATTAATTGTTAATAAAAAAAAAGTTAATTGTTAATAAAAAAAAACGCGTATGATAAGAGTACAATTGGAACATAATCTGAATTTATGGGAATTATTAAATAATTAACTAATTTCACTTATAGTTGTACAGCGCGATATGACGTTTTATTGATATGTATGTGAACTATAAAATAGCAAGACCATAAGATTTGAAGGTAATTTTAATTTGAAGGCTATTTTATTGAATTTTGAAGCTTCACTGTTTACATTAAACATGAAATGAAGTCAAATGACCACCGCGTCTCGGTTGACAGCTGTTTATTCGCGTGACGAAATTTTGGAAGAAATTTTCTAGCACAAAAGTTTCGAGGCACAACTTCTTTCTCGACGGCAATGGTTGGTCTCCAATCCGCCTGGTCCGGGAGCCGGCAACCTTTTTTGCAATCAATTAATATACTTTTTAGTTGTTATACTAATACTTTGTGAGCGGCTTTATTTTAACGAGACGCCAAACTTTTTCCTTTGCGAAAATTTTCGCAAATGGGTCCTACGGGGTGCGCAGGGGTAAAACACGTTGATGTGGTAATTACAAAAAATTGATTAATAACAGTTAGGTAATTTTTTAGCTAACTGTTAAGTTTTTTTGTAAGTAATTCAAAATAACATTTTGTACTACAACAAAAATGAGTCCATCAAGAGTGCTCCCATCTGAAGACATGTAGGTATTACTACATTAACAAAAATAATGAATATCAAGCTGATTTTTTTTCTGTAGCTTAGTAAATATTTGGATAATTAAATGCCCACTTTGTCCCACAAATTAATTGGGCCGTTTTCCCATGATATTCATCCATTTTTTGTCATTTCCAAATCAACGTGTTTTTCCCCTGTGCATGTGCACCCCCGTGGCGTAGGACCCATTTGCGAACATTTTCGCAGAGGAAAAAGTTTACTGTCTCCTTAAAATAAAGCCACTCACGAAGTATAAAAAGTATATTAATTGATTGCAAAAAAGGTTGCCGGCTTCCGGACTAGCCATTTCATCTACTTAAGACTTGCAACGTGCAACGATAACAATAACCACCATTAACAGTCATGGCACACCAACCTGTTACTTTTACGAATGCATGTGGATTTTCTTCTCATTAAATCTGACAAGTTTATTAACAAAACCGTCGAAACGGTAAATATGCTATACTTCCTAAGATCATACAAATGTTGCCTCAAAATTCATTAAAGCATTAAAGGGTACTGCGATTATCTGAATTTCCTGGTGCTGGTGACAATGCCAGATACAAGTTGTGGATGTTTTGTAATACTGGTTCTCACGGCGGCATTCCTACCAGATCGCCGACACGTTTCAATGAATTCGTACGTTTAAATTTGTTAAGTAAATAATGGGCCGCGACAGACGATTATGTACACCAAAATGTTGTCATTCTTTTGTAATGGGTTTATGTTTTCTCTTGTGGCCCGAGATCTAGGAACTTACACTTACTAGAATTTTGCCTTACTAAGGGAATTTCACCCTCAAGCAGGAATCTTTACGTGCCGAGCATCGCATCGACACGGAACCTACAATTTTACTTCCTAATCGAGAAAAAGGCGTGTTTCAGTTTTTCTCCGCTTTAGTAAAACAGCTACCTTGGCCGAGTTCGAAAGGTAAACCCGCTTGCCTTGAGACCACCGAGGTAGCTTTCTAATGGGTTTTCGCAATTAATAAACGACATTTCCGTGTTTTGACACAGAACACGTGACCGGTGTGACCGACTATAAATTTAAGAGACGTAGATGGCTCGCAATTCAAAATTTAAATTCTTGTTTGAATACCCTTTTTTTACCTACATTAGTTATAACTTATAAGGTTATAACCAAAACTGAAATATTTGCAGACAACCGATCTCTTCATGGAAGGAACATTGCAGTTGAAACAGTGAGACAAAAAAGCCTCTTTGCGTTAGACTCACTAAGCCTGCTACGGTGCCCATCGCTTTTTTGGTCACTTCTTGTTGTTCTGCTTTCTTGTTTTCTTTGGTACTCTGCCTGTATTCATTCTTGCTAAATGTTCGATCAATTTTACTCTATTTTTTCATTTGAACTGTAAATTAAGAATTTTTCCCCGATATCTTGATTTCTTATACCTCTTCGACAGCAGCCTATAACTTATCTTTGCTGTGTTTGGGTTTTCTTTTCTTGTTTTCTCATTATACAACTTTCTTTGCCACATCTTAAGAGTTGACACCGCTACTGTTTTGTAAAATGTCTTACTACTGTCTTTTCGTGTTTTATTTTTTACAATGGAAAAACCTGACGTCCTAGAAAATCCAGCAAAAATTTGCAATACAATGCATTTTATCATGTAGGATCGGTTGTCCATAAATTTTCTGGCGTCACCATACATACATACATGTAGGATGGGTTGCCTATAACATTTGTTGCAAGCTTATATAAATAAATTAAAAACAATTTTTATTTTGGCAGGATTCGAACCCGTGCTTTACGAGAAGTTAACGCTACAAAATGAGAAAATGTCCCATTTCTAGTCATGCATTTGTAAGAAATTTATATCCAGGTCCAGGATCCGTAAAGATTACGATAGGTGCACTGAATCGGTTGCTTCTTGTAACTGTAAGTAATACAATCTCCATACTGTTCAAAAAGTTTACTTTTATTGTTTTGTGATAATGTTTCTGGTGCCGCAGACTTCAATTGGTTGAAGCTGTAATTATTGTCTTCTTTATATTCAAACATGTATTTCTCGCAATAACACGACTCTGTTTTTTCTTTCATTTTATGTAGAACGACTTGGAAAATCGGCTTCCTCGCCCACCACTAAATCGTGTATGGAGTACGGGCGAATCATGCCCCCCCCCCCCCCAAGCTATAAGCTCTTGATTCATCAACCAATCGATTATGGTGGACTCTCTCCAGAAAGAGCATCTGTTCTTAAAATCGAATTTCGGTGAAATCACAGACTCTTCTGATGTTGATGCAGGTTGCTGTTTTCTAAAAAAAACGCGGTGCTTTCAGCTCTGGTGTAATTCTTCCTTTATGCAGTGTTGATGATAATGGTTGTCATTTTACATAGTAAAAATCCGTTGTTGTTGATTCATACCCGTAGGTAATAAATTTGTTACAGACACTATTCTAGACTAGAACTGTCATCTGTTTCTTTAATTGGCTGAATAGACGCCATTGAACTTCTACGCTTTTTGCTTCAGTGTTTCAGCCTTTGAAATTTAAAAAAAAGGAAGTGATGCTGAACATAAGTGGAACACGTATTTGTAAGTCGATGCTCTTATAAAAACAGCTAATTCTGATTTAAGGATGTTTTTACGAAATTGCTATGATTAAGGGCGTACATATTTTTAAAAATGGCAACGATTTTAAAGATAATTCCAACATGGGCTGACAAATAGGTAAATGACTCAGCCGGTATAAATAACTTTTAGCATTTCCATTAGTATTACACTTCATAGAAGCACTATTTTTACACCCCGTACAAAAATAAAATGTTAGGTACCTACTATTAGTTTTACTGCTCGAATCACTTCAAACACAAGGCTGTTACTATTTGAATCAAAGTAGGTACATTTAAAATTAGTGCAAATGTTCTAATTAAGTAAATCTACTCGAATAAATTTTAATACGGTTACATGCAAACTGGTCGTGTAATTTAACACAGTTTAATAATTTATTCTTGGACAGAACAGTTAGTTACCATTTCATTTATTTATTTATTACCACAGAAAGTTAGAAAAATTGTAAACTATGTAATTTTATCAAGTCTTTAATTATTAAAACATTTTCGTGTGAACATTTTTTGTGGGATATTTTCTATTCTTCTTGAAGGAGACAGCCAGTGAACCGCGATATTACAGTACAAAAAGAAACTGACGACCAACCAGTTGCTATTATTTTTAATTAAAAAGCAACACTAATATTGCATAAATGAAACAATTAAAATTTGATCATTATTCGAAATTCACATGATTTCAAATTGCACGTGACTGGCAAGGTTACGTTTAGATTAACCTGTGAAGTTAGTATATTTTGTGATTAACTGTCTACTTTAAAATGTAGCCTTGTTCATTGAAATAATACCCGGCCAACGTAGTGAATGTAAGTAGAAATTTACTCTTCATTAGCTTACTATTCCAAATGGGGTTACGTTAAAAATTGTTGCTAAGGAGTATCGACCATTCAATTTTTGATTAGGTAGTATTTTTTTAGTTTAGGATGTAATAATACTAAATCGGAAAATATTGCTTGTCGTATGTAATCTGACCCCCTGGTGATTATACTAGTGTATTACTCTATTACAAGGGCGTGCCCAATAAGCTGGCGAAGATATGATATGGTATATTATGTAACTTTCCTTTTACAAACCTACCCTCACCTTACCAAAACGATTTCATAATATTGTAGTCGTATGTTCCATCATTAGGATCGTAATTTCCCCCCATTTTTTCTATGAATTTCTTTTTCCCCGCGGTAAAGACTCGACAGAAAGTAACGATGGTGCCACAAATGAGGTTCACGACCTTTACGTATTTAATTAATGTCATCTCATTATTTTAGAAGCTTAACGTCCGAAGTGAAGGATCAATAGAGAGAATACTTTCACAAACGACGACACCAAATTCCAACACAGAATCACGGTGTAACGGTTTACAAAAACAAATTTCAAGTTTGAAACGTTGCATTTAAAAATTGCATGTGATTTCTTCTCAATTCATGTTAGCTACGTCGAGACAGGATTGATCTCATTTCTGCTGGTCAGAGCGGTCATGCGCTTTGCAAGTGCCAAAAACATTTTCATTTTTCACTTTTTCCGCCTAAAAATTTAGTATAACGTCATGTTCAGCTTCCATCGTGTGAATGGAATGGTTGGTATAGAGAACAATTCATCCATTTATCGGTACACATTTCCTGATTTTAAAAAGATTTATTATTTAGAGACATTTAATAGTTCTGTGGAAAACCCAAATTTTCGCCCTAAAATGTATTTTGTTATTGAGCCCGACTGTGTCTTTTCTTAAGTTTACCAGAGATTGTAGACACTTATTGTCTCTTTCCGTACTGAAACATGGTAAAGATTTAATAATGATATTTTCTGTAGAAAAACTATTCATGCAATAAAAGATAGAAATCCATCCATATTTTTTAAAATAGGGACTAAGGATAGGAAGAATGGTCCAAGAGAACTTTTCAAGTATAGAAAAGAACTTAAAGCAAGAAAATAATATTAGAGAGCTTAAAAGGTAAAATTGATCATCTGGAAAGAGATAAAAATGAACGCAATGCAATTATAATACGAATCGCAGTTAATGAACAAAATGAGATAAATACATAAAAAATATGCAAGAATTTATAAGCAAGCAAACACAAGAATTATAGGAAGGAAAAAAGTACCACAAATGGAAAAGGGAGATATTCCAAAAAACTAATAATAGAGAAGAATGAGGAAAGAAAGAATTTGGACATGAGAATGGTTAATAGTAATACAAATTGCAAAGAATAGAGATGAGATAACGAAAAATGTAGAAATGTTAAAAGTAGGTACTTGTGAGAAATCTAAAGAATACGGAAAAAGAGCTAGTTGAAGAAATGGTGGAACAATGGATCGAAATACTAGGAATTACAGAAACTGTACGGATGGAAAAGGTATAAAAAAAATAAATACAGGAAGGATTCTGGCTAATGTTGTTAGAAGTAGAAGAAAATGAATTAACAAAAAGGGGGCCGCGTTGATAATCTTGCCAAATAAGATCGTAGAAGTGGATGCAAATCGAAGAATTTTAAATGTAAAAATGAAATTAAAAGGACGAAGGAATATGGATACTAATAATAACATACGGAAAAAATGAATATGCTAAAATGGAAGTAAGAAATACATACATCAGACAGAAGCAAGCATAATGAATTTGGGAAACGTTAACGGAAGAGTTGGCATAAAGTAGGTAACGAAAAACATTATTTATTTATTTATTCAAATTTATATAATTTATATAATTTATGAAAAGAGGAAGAACAAAAAATAGATCAAATCGATACCCACTAATACTAACTGGTGACAATTGTAGAAGAAAATGGTAAAATGTACATATAAGGAAATAAACGATAGAATTATTGTTAACAATGTTCAATGTCATGAATTCGCCGTTTTTAGGAAAACAAGAGATTCAAAAGAAGAAATAGAAGAAGAGGAATCAAATAGCAAGGGGTATGTTGTGATACATTTTGGAAAGAACATCAACAAGGAAGTATTAACTATTGCATGGTTGATCGCAAAAAAAAGCAATGTTGTTTTTAAACATTATGAATTTAAAATTTCTCGTAAAGAATTCAGTGCCCTTTTCTAAAATGTATACCCCTTGCCATTTGAAAAATAGGGGTGATACTACTAGACAAATATGCCCCCTAAACAAAAATATACGAATCGAGGGTTTTTGTTTAATGTTCACATAGAAAGTCGTAAAGCTTGTGAAGTGTTTTAGTTACTTAAGTCACCTTGTATATATTGCCAGCCCTTTGCCAAATGGACAGAGGTAGCAAAAAAAGTAATTTTTTACATCTTCTGACGTGAACAGATTGGTATAAGTACAACTTATTCGTGTAGGAGCTGACTACTTCACTAACCCTACATCTTACAGCATATTTTTGAAACGAGAAAAGTCGCGCATAAGCAAAATTTTGCCGGCCCTCGTAGCGATTTCTACTTCAAACATTGTCGTACATTGCCCAAAGACGTGTTTGCTGTTACTATACTAAGATATTTCGTGCTTATTAAAATTCATGCCTAATGTGTTCGAAATTGTACGTTTCTCATTGCATTGCATTGCATTTTTGACCTTTCTTCATGTGTATGTGTGTCTTCAAGTAGGAACTCTTGTCCGCTCAAAAACTCTTATGCAGCGGTGGATCCATACTCCTCCGGATATAATACGTATAAGATCATAAAAGTACTTTGTCAAATGAATTAGAAAGATTTGGCAGGAGTGAGGAGCTGAAACCACGAGACCAAAATTAGGTTTACATAATTATATGGCAAAAACGATGTTTTCGGTTTTTAAAAAAAAACTATAATGTAGAACCTTAACGCATTACTTAACGTTGCTTTGTAGAATTTACATTCTTGACTTGTTGAGTTATTGGCTGCAACGTACGCCATTTGAATATTAATGCACATTTCTATTGATGTATGAGTCATCTCATAAGTGTCTTTATCCCGTCCTGAATATATATGTGATTTACCCCTAAAAATAATTCAAATGTAATATGGAATGAGGATTCCATTCAATTTTTATATGGTAATCAAATTTTTGCACGATTTTATTATTAGTAGAGCATTTAATTTTAGGTCAACAGATTGAACTCCCTTCTAAAAAACTTTTGAAGGCAGTCGTGCGCAATGAACAATGTAAAAAATGAAGATGTAAAAATTAAGATAATTTAGCATTGAAATTGCCACGATTGGTATTTAGTTTAGTGTTAGTAGTTGTTTTTTTTTCTGTTGCGTGTATGAATAGAATCATTTTTGTGCATTGTTTATATAATCAGTTATGCGATGAATAGACGCATATTCACACATGTCACACACCGTACTATTAAAACAAGTTAGAAAAGCGGCCGTGGATGCCATTGATTAACTTACCATAAACTCCTTCCCATGTCCGAAGTGGAATTCAAAGCCGTTATTCCCATGCGTTTAGTGTTTTAGTGGTATTGGTGTAATTCTTCGACATTCTCTTAAAAGAGGCTTAATTGAAATGCAGACGTTATCGTGTGTCGCGTGTCTAATTGGCGGAATAAAAGTGTAAGTTACTCATTATTTATAGTACCGTCGCGCCACAAGGGTTAATTTTCTTTATAATCGTAAATGATTTTTGATTTTCGTGCTGAACTTCGGTAAAATGATTCATAATTTGTCACTGACACTGACTCTCGCAGTGAGGTAAGCGATAGTAATTAGTAATACGTTATGTCAATGATCCTACGTCACTGCATATTATTAATACTATAAGCACTGTGAAATTGTTTTAAACACGTTCTCACAATCTTTCCGTTTCAAACTCACCGCATATCTATCGTTTTAACCTTTATGTTGAAAATTACCATCTATTGTTATCTCAAATACTATACATATAAATGTGCTCCATTTAAACTCTGGCACGTTGTCAAAATTTACACATTTGTAAACACAATATGAATTCATATACTCCGATATTTGGATTCTAAACAAAAAACTCTCGATTGCTGATTGCACTAACTAGTTTATCGACCGATCTTTTAATTCTTATAGTCATTCAGTTCCTCCAAGGATTAACAAACCATTACTATAAGGAAGTAAAAAGGCCGACCATTAGCGTGAACCTTAGCACTTCTTGACTGCATGCAAACGGGTTATATTAGTGTGTAATTTTCCCGATTTCAGAGTCCAGCAACATTTTCTATTCTATTCAGACCTATAAATGTTGTTCTGGAGAAAAGTTCAAATATAATTATGCGAAAAACTTGTTCCTGAAGTTTTAGCGCTCTTCTTCCTATAGGTATTCGAAACTATTGAACGGAATGATTAAAAGTAATTTAGGTATAGACTATAGAGTACTTTAAAATAGGATTTTTTCGGTGCCAGACATCTTTGTAAATAAAAGATAGCCTAATCGCGTATAATCAAGATGTTTAACAAAGTAACCTTTTCCTTAATGGAACTCCCTGTATATTTTTACATATTATTATGAACAATGTGCAAGACCTATATTCACGATTAAATTGAAACTTATGAAACACAGGTTGCTGATGCCTTCACAAAAGAAGTGTATCTTGCATATTTTGTCTAATTACGATCTATAGTTGAGCGTATTTGCGCACTTGAACAGTATGGAGGGTTGTTTCTCTAAAGTGTTAATCTAATAAAGAGCTATGTTGTAATCCTTTATCGAAAGTTTCAATCAAATGCAGTAGCGTTTACCAACGCTGCGAAAGAGCCGCAAAGAATTTATTTTTGTCAAGGAAACTGAAACGAGTGTAATAATAATAATAATATTTATTGTCCACTCTATAATTACTCAAACCATATCCTGCCTACCAAGAAAGGAGTGTGCAGTTTACCAGTGTCAGGACAAATCTAAATATGAGCTCAATTTTGTGGAATGAGTTCTGGCAACGCTGTGTTTAATCGAGCAAGTCGGTAATATTGGAGTCGCGAGAATCGCCCTTTCTTCTCCAAAAAATATTTTTAGAACGTTGTTAACATTCTAAAGCAACTCTTCAAAAAACGTTGGTTAGCTCTAAATGGGCACATCTCATGATCTCACCTTTAATATTTCACACCATGCAGCTCCTTTATTATTCTCAGTCCATTTGTGTTAAACATTTTTTATTCAGAATTTCATTTTCCTTTAAAATAGGTATGCAAACATTCACAGGGCGTTCCATTAAAAGAGAAGTTGCTTTGTAGAATGTTTTAGTAGCCGAACTCGTAGTTATAACAATCACAAAGGTGGCAATAGTTCTAATCTTCACTTTGAACACATTATTAACAAAAATAATGGCTCTTTTTGTCATTTAAATCGAAGAACAAGTTAAGTTACAGAAACCTTAATTCTGTGAATTGCTTTAGAATTAATGTGAAACATCACAACGTGTCTCAATTATCCAAAATACTATACTACTACTAAGTATACCTCTAATTGCTTCAAGTTGAATTGAGTTCATTTATTTTAGACGTTTTACAGTAGGAAAAATTTTCGCAAATATAGGTTTAAACATCGTAAGTAAGCGCTATTTTCGCAAAAACTATCCATCTGGCAACAGTGCAAACAACAAAGTCAACGTGTCCATATATTGCCAAACTTTGTTCAGTTCTAAGAACCTATAAAATCGAGAAACTCCTAAAGTCATGAACTATTTCCTAATATTGTTTTTTGACAACTGAAACATCTGCACGTATAGGGCGGCAGCCCAGCGTCATTTTAGGTAGGTAGCGATAAAAGCGCGTCTGCAAATCATACTACGTTGAAGATGATGTAAAATATAAGAGCATAAAAATGGCGCAAGTTCTGAACCTGGGGATAACATGTTCAAACAGCCCTTTTTTTGTGCATAAAAAGTCACTGTTTTAAAGTGATTTGAAATTGCAGACAATTCGGATGTGGATAAGTATTTTATACGTGGGTGTACTCCTTTTAATTGAAATATGTTGGTTTCTCCCAAGTGGGAGACCTTCTTGGGGAGTTGGTTATGTGGGACAGGTTAATGAAAACACATGTGCTTCATTCTAAACCGACGTTTCGACTGAGAAGTGTCCAGTCATCTTCAGGGCTCTAAAGACTTAGTATTTCCAAAAACCAACAAGTACAAGTACAAGGATCCACCGAGACGGTACTTGTTGGTTTTTGGAAATACTAAGTCTTTAGAGCCCTGAAGATGACTGGACACTTCTCAGTCGAAACGTCGGTTTAGAATGAAGCACATGTGTTTTAATTAACCTGTCCCACATAACCAACTCCCCAAGAAGGTCTCCCACTTGGGAGAAACCAACATATAAGTATTTTAATTAAGCAATTTAAATCATAATTTGCTATAAAAAAATGGTACTTCAATTGTTTAATTAACATACTTATCCACATCCGAATTGTCTGCAATTTTTTTCCCGTGAGATACGCAAGAACATGAATCATTAACCTGAATTGCAGACGCGCTCAAATCACTTTTAAAAATCATAAAAATACTGCAACTTCAACCCCGTCTGCAGGGTTATTGCATCTCCGAAACCGTCTGCAAATATCTTTCTGACGACGTTTTTTATTTGTCCTTTCGATTCGTACAAGAATTATACGCGCTCAAATCACTTTAAAACAGTGATTTTGTATGCACAAAAAAAGGGTTGTTTGAACATGTTATCCCCAGGTTCAGAACTTGCGACCATTTTTAATTTTATATTTTACATCATCTTCAACGTAGTATGATTTGCAGACGCGCTTTTATCACTACCTAAAATGATGCTTGGCTGCCGCCCTAGTATAACCGACTGGTCACTGGAGTCAAATTTCTTACATGTATATGTCTTTGGTTGCACTCTGTAATTCCCTATTATATTTTGGCTTGGCTTCCAGACGTGACCGATGACTTACTAAACCGTCCGACGATGCAACAAGAAGAGAATGCTTGCGCATCCATCCATGTGCACCTATTTCCGTGGTTTTGAACTAATCTATAGGGAATTTGTCTACAGGGACTAAACTTTGTATTTCTATCCCATAATATTATAATAAGAATGTTTTGGAAAATAAGCCCTTGCTTTACACGTGCGATATGCACAATTTGTATTTTATTTAGTTATTTTTATTTATTTATTTATTTATTTAACCAGAAACAAATTATTTGTTTAATTTCGTATTTATGTCAATTATGGTTTTTTGATTCTATTCGCTTGTATCTTGTTACATTGTCCTAATCAATGCAATTTCGCATTAGTTCAAGAATGTAATAAACAATTATAATCTTTACCACTTTCATTGCTAGCATTAGTATTTCACTATATTATAGGGATGTTATGCTCCCCTATTCCCTCCACAAAATCCATGTCTAATAACTAACATAATAATATGTAGATACAATTATTATTATAATTTATGTTAAATGGTCTAACGGTATTATAACGTTTATGTTTTTCAGCATAGCTAACCATTGGCAAGGACGGCGAAACAATTTTCTATAAACCACTTATCTAGTTACCGCCAATCCAAAGTTCACGTAATTATTACTATTATTTATTCTCTTTACTTATTTTCTACCGCACACTGCAATTTATCTAGTGATTAATATTGTAACCTGCAGGGCCGGATTAACACCCTTCAGGTGCCCTAAGCACTTAAAAGCATTAGTGCCCCACTGCAGATATAAATAAATAAAATTATATACATATATTTTTTCTTTTGTACTCTACCTCCGTGGCAATTTGCGAGTAAATATACAGAGTGAATCGGAAGGATGGCACCGAACTCAAGGACTGCATTCTACACATCAAAATAATAAGAAAAAACTCAAATGTTCTTATTCGATTCTCATTTTGTTAAATTTGTTAAAGAGGCACTAATTCAACAAATATAATTAATACTGGCACAGTTCTTCAAGATAAACAACAGCAAATAGGACAAGCAACAGGCGCTGTTTGCAGACGAAGCAGAGCATGTAACATGTTTAGAACTCAATGGGAATGGGGGTATTTTTGAACACCTTATAAAAGTCATAACCATAACTATTAAACAAATGTTACCGTTACATTGTATTTTTTTTTAAATTTCGCTATAACTTGAAAACAAATGAGAATCGAATAAGAACATTTGAGTTTTTTCTTATTATTTTGATGTGTAGAATGCAGTCCTGGAGTTCGGTGCGATCCTTCCGATTCACCCTGTATTAGGTGTACAAGTTTGAAACATTTTTCAAAAATGGGATATACAAATTGCCCTCACGCTGTCATTAATAGTAACACAGTCATTAATAATCAGTGGCGTAGCTACCAGGGCAGCGGGGGCAGCAAGCGCAGCACGGCGCGAAGCGCCGATAGGCGCATCGCTGAGCTAGCCGCTGGTCATAATAGAAAAGAAATCATATTAGAAAGATCGTGACGTGACATTGCACATGTTGTAAATTGTAATGATAGGCGCCTTTGCGCCTTTAACCAATATTGTAATATTGAGCTAAAATTACCACCCTTCTCTCATAGTTGATGGTAGAAATTTTTGAAGAAAACTCTATACTTTTTAGTACTGTATTTAAGTGTTTCTTGATAAGTTTCAAAAAGTGTTTTTAATATTTTTAAAATTCAACGACCCTAGGCGCCTGTAAGGCCTTGGCGCCGTCGACTTTGCCCATAACTGAGCGGATGTGAAATTGAGTATTGAGTAAACACAACGAATATACATTAACAAATCCGTGTAATCCATTTAAAATAGTATTTGCTTACATTTAATGTTAAGCTAAGGACCCTTTTCAAACAAATGTTTTAACGCGCTTTCTTTCTCATTATTCTAAGCATTCAGAAGTCCCTTATTAGCATTCATCGTTAAACAGACTATTTTCCTTTCTTTGTGAGTGGTAGTTATTAGATTTATTCTTTTTGTTTCTACCTGTGTTTCTAATTCTAATTCATTGACGGTTTCCGTGAAATCGTAAGTAACATTTTCCAGTATTTTAATGAAAAATATGAAATAAGAAAACCTAGCGGTTGGGATTTTCACAAGCGCGAATTGGAACAACATTCGGAAAAAGCTAAGCTTCCAAAAATTAGTACCTTTTTTGACGCAACGCTTTCAACGACCTCTCAACAACCTCTGCACTTTCGACCGAAACCGAAACGTCACATGATACTGTAACCTATGTGAAAAGTATAGAAGATGTGTTAACATCCTCATTATTAAAATAAATTGCCTGAACTTTTTTATTTTCATATAAAGGCGCCGAAATTCTTTTGCTGCCCAGTGCATTATAACCTAGCTACGCCACTGTTAATAATAATGGCAATTATTCAATAAATTTTATTGATGGTAAGAAAAATTTATAATTTGTTTTATTCCATAAACGGACAGAACTTTCTGGTAGACCCGATATAAATTGTAAGTTATTAAAATGTTCTAATAATAGCACACCTGATAGAGAGTGCGAATGTTCAAACCGCCAACACAAAAATACACACGAATTACGAAACACAGAAGAAGTTGTATGGTGATGAGAGTCACTGTCTACGATCTGAGGCCTGTTACACAACATTCTCAGGTGCCCCTTTGTCCCTGGTGCCCTAAGCACGTGCTTATTGTGCTTAATGGTTAATCCACCACTGGTAACCTGTACTGGTTCTTGTTATATTTATATAACCACTTCACTCTTTATGTCGTACAGAATTTAACTTCGTAGCTAACGGTTCATGAAATTCGATGGTAGTTATGCATAAAAAAATTCTCTAATGTAACGGAGAAAATCAGATTACAAACGCAGTGCATTATTAATTCAATATCGAAGTTCTCACAAAATTGACAATATTTTCATATGGCAAAGTGCGTTTGAACTCCGCCTATTCCCGCACGGTTATGTGTAAATGGTTGCCTATACATTATTTATTTGTAAACACTTGATTGATTGACACATTTGTAAGCACGTTAATGGATTAATTTTCTATTAACATTACTTACATGTGCTTTTATCCTACATACGGAATTTATATTCTACTAAGTACGTTCTTCACGCGCTTCGCCAACGGTCTTTCTACTTTTCTACAACTTATGTACCTATTTTCCGTGGAATTCCGCCAATTGAAGTACCATTTTTTTAGCAAAACTATGATTTAAATTGCTTAATTAAAATACTTATCCACATCCGAATTGTCTGCAATTTTTTTTTGTGACATACGCAAGAACATGAATCATTAACCTGAATTTCAGACGCGCTCAAGTGACTTTTAAAAATCTATAAAAATAATGCAACTTCAACCCCGTCTGCAGGGTTATTGCACCTCCGAAACCGTCTGCAAATACCTTTCTGACGACGTTTTTCATTTGTCCTTTCGATTCGTACAAGAATTATACGCGCTCAAATCACTTTAAAACAGTGATTTTTTATGCACAAAAAAAGGGTTGTTTGAACATGTTATCCCAAGGTTCAGAACTTGCGACCATTTTTATGCTATTAATATGTGACATGATCTTCAACGTAGTATGATTTGCAGACGCGGTTCGATCACTACCTAAAATGACGCTGGGCTGCCGCCCTAACAACAGCGTTAGATTTACACATATGAGATATCAATGTTTATGGTGCTGTATGGTTTTGATAGGCTCTGCTCGTCACCAAATGACACTGAAATCGTTGGATTCATAGTCGCAGTCTTTTTAAGTTTCAAGTTGGCACCTGTATTCGAACACTTAAATGACACCATTGAAACTTAAACACCTTAAACCTTGATGCTATAATAACAACATATTTAATGTTTCAATAAGCTACAACTGCTACAAGTAGTTCTTTATCGTATAGGGGAAAGGGAGGCAAATTCAAATTTATACGAATGCATCGGCGGTGTTCCATGTTGCGTTAAAAATTCGCATCGCCACAAAAAATATATTTTTCCAACATCGCTTATGAAAATTACACTTTCATCATTCAATGTAATGAGGAAAATAGGCATTTGCATCACAAGTGAGGAAAGTTCATTTCCATAAGTTGTTTAAGGTTAGTTGTCATTTTTGACAGACAGATGACTGAACTGTCAATATCATATGTTTAAATCATACATTTTAACATTATAAATTTCATTAAAATTTATGATTTATTCATTTCCATAGCAACGTTAGAATACAAAATCAGCAACTAGATTCTTGAAAAAATAGGAGAGTAAAATAATTATAAAGAAATTAAAAATTGCGGCTCATTTTTGCTATGTTGGAAAAAATAGTATACTTACACAAATTCGTTATGAAAGTGCGATTTTTCAACTCGCAATACTCCTCACTCGCTGTCGCTCCTGAATATACAATGTATTGCTCGTTGAAAAATCAGTCACTTTCATCACTTATAGCAAAGACCATATAATAATTGGTCTTTGCTTATAGTGTAATATACTATTTTAGTGTTCGTTTCGATAGCAAATTTCTTGAAAATAAATACCTACGCCAAAGCATCCTAGTAAATGTATAAATTGTTAGCGCTTTTTATTTAGATTTCAATTGAACTGTAATGGTGATTCAGAACACTTAACTTTCAAGATTTTTTTAATAGCTTATTCAGATATTTAGGGATATACCTATAGGTGAATTTTATGTTCTAATCTTTGGCAGTCTTGGATCTGAGTATGTGTAGTGTAATGTAAACGCCAATTCATTCTGTGCAAAAATGAAATTTTGAACTTGCAAAGTTCACACATTTCTCTTTAACCGTTTAATAACATGCACGAAGTTGATTTAATGGTGACACCGACATCCAAAACACCAAATACATGGCATTGTTTGAAAATGTTTTATTTGTTCACAATTGTGAATAACAAACAACATAACATTCATTTTCAAAGGAGAATTGGTTGTATAACATACATAAGCCATGACTATAAATCACAAGTAGTCGTGCAAAGCTCATTATTACCATAAGACAAAATGATGCCGCAAATATTCCATTTATGCATCTGGTCTAATAATATGGAAAGAGTACATATCTACTTAACTGTTAAAAATAACTTTAAATTTTAGAAGGTATGTTAACCTTATTCCTTTTACCTTTTTGTTAAGATGCACGCTTGCTATTTAATGTATATGTATAGCGCTGGGAAAAATATTTCACGTAGTTGCAAACAAAGCCTTTTTTAAATTTGCTAGTTACTTTTACTGTAGAAAATTACAATATAAAATAATGGTGTTATATAAGAATTAATCCGCAAGTGTATCTTTAAATCATTCTTATGTTGAAACACAATACGTTACCGTTATTTAACTCATTATCCTTGTAATTAATACTCTTAAAGCCAATCCTGTGTTTCATTTTCACCTGTACAAAAGTTCACTTGAAATGTAAGAGTAGGTACATTTTTTTTAGGTTTACATTTAATAAGTTTAATTTTTTTTTGTTCTTCCAGAGGTGTGCAGTGGAGAAACAATTCCTGAGGTAGAAATAATTAGTCTACTGGAGGAACAAATTCCTAAGTATCGTCTTAGAGCTGATACACTCACTAAATTTGGCGGTAATTTTTTTAAATATTTTTTTACTAACATACTTTTTAGAACGTAATGTTTTTAACACTCTTAGTTTTAGTGTCATTTTAAAGTTTAGGTACCTATATGGTCGTGCCATAACATTTTTCAATCGCTAGACCAGACTACTATCTCATTTTAACGTGAAGGTTAATTTTGATTATTGTATTTGCTGCCTGATCATTTACTAAGTGGGTTTATTGTTTTACTATTAATTGTAGAAAGTATCAATAGCATATATCTAACTTTAAAAGGAATCTCATGTCTATTTCACAACATAATTCTGTTGAGAAAAAGTTGTAATCAACACTAAGGAGGAGTCCATGTACAATGGTTACGCTCGGTACCTACCCTACCCTTAAAATAAACTTTGAGGTTTCATAGTGGCGTTTTGTGGTTTATGTACTATATCAGCTGCAGTACAGGGTTTGATTTTAACGGCCTTAATATTTGTTTCAAATAAGATCTATCCAATGCTATTAAGCTTATACAGGGTGTAGAATTGGCCAAGGCACCATAGGGATTTCAATGTAAACATCTTAATATGTATTCGATTATTTGCTTCCCTAATTATTTTAGACAAAAAGGCTATTTAACTTTTTTGTCGAAGAAAGAAAACTACATCCGTGCATGTTTTTTTTTAAATTTTACTTAATACAGCATGTGGGGAAATTGAAAATTAAAAATCAGGAAGGCAACACAAAGGGTCCGAATTGGTAACCTATGTGCGCGTAGACTTCTGACTATCCTCCCATCGAAATCGAGAATTATTCTGCAAACTAGTTACCATTAAGATTCGTTAAATGAACTGTTTTTTTTTTAATTAAATTAATACCAGTCAATAATTTCAAGGCATCACCAATTTTTGAGGAAGTGGAATATTTTATTTGCCTAAATCTTTCTGAAAAATTCAAAGTAAAAATAAGTAACATCAGTCGATTCGGAATTTTTGGCTTTACAAAAAATAGAATAGATTTTTTGGTATAAAATAATTAGGAAAGCAAATAATCGAATATTAAGATTTTTACATTGAAATCCTTATGGTGGCATGGGTCAATTCTACACCCTGCATAGCTAGAGATGGCATTTATACAAATCGACCTCATAGCCTTTAAACCCTTAAAGGGTCGGTTATTTTAAATGGCACCCTGCTAATTTCTTTCAATTTTTGAATTGCTATGTTCAAAAAGGGGTTCGGAAAAAAACCTACGGAAAAAAAGCAGGAAAAAAAACCCCCAGACGAAAAACCCCCGAAAAATAATTATAGATGGCTGTGAATAAATATATAAATATACAAAGTTTGGAAATAAAAGTAATGCCAAACTTAAACGTAGATTTCCACTAAAGCGCCTAGGTTATTTGCAGGTTTAGTATATTTTTTTCAATTGATACAAAATGGCAACGAGACACTAAACAAAGTTTGGAAGTAAAAAAAATGCTAAAGTTAAGCGTAGATTGCCACTAAAGCGCCTAGGTTATTTGCAGGTTTAGTATATTTTTTTTCAATTGATACAAAATGGCAACATGACACTAAACAAGGTTTGGCAGTTAAAAAAATGCTAAACTTAAACGTAGATTGCCACTAAAGCGCCTAGGTTATTTGCAGGTTTAGTATATTTTTTTTTCAATTTTCGGGGGGGGGTTTCCCTGTGGTTTTTTTTCCGGGTTTTTTTTCCTACACTCGTTCAAAAATAATGTAAGCTGCATAAAGTAATAATGTGTAAAATATGTATTGTCATTGTCAAGTTATTAGCTTTAATATAATGTCAATTTCAAAAGTACATAGTTAACAAAAAGCTTCACCAACATTAACCTAAATAAACGTGTTTTCCCCAATTCAGGGACCTTCAAAGGAGGTGTCAAAGGATTATTCAATTCAGTCTTCAGAATAATCCTTTGACACCTCCTTTGAAGGTCCCTGAATTGGGGAAAACACGTTTATTAGATATCTGCGAGGAGTTCCCAAACTATTAACCTAAATGTTACCAATATCAATATGTTTAAGTTTTAGCTCCTTTATATAGCACCCCATAGAAATTGTTTCTTTTGCAGATTTTAATTCTTTACCTTTTATGTATAGTACATACCTATGTCCTTAATTCATGCAGGTATTAAAAGTTGCACACTTCTTAGTCCGATCAGTACTTGGATAGGTGAGCAGTATTTTTATCCATATGGGCTCCACTGCCTTTTCGCGTAAAACATCCACTTTACTATTACTACTACTACTACCAGTACTACTACGCCTACAGAGCGCCTATAAAAATGTACTATACCTAAACTTAATAGTTTCGAAAGGTACTTTGAAAAACGTCAGTTTTAAATCGCAAATTATTGTAAAATTGCGCAAGGCGAATTTAGTTTCTATTTCCTTATCATCGGCTGTTGATCTTTGCGACTCTGCGGTTTACCATTAACTATGGTTCAGTTTAACCAAAACTCTTACTGCTAATTTGAAAACCAAAGTTATAGGTGTAGGTATTACATACTTTTTCTATTTTATCTGCCAAATTAGTCAAACTACTTTAGTGAGAGGTTCGTGGAATGTGTTCGTTCCGATTCATATTTAAAGTGCGTTTTTCGAGGTACACATTTACTGTCCAACTGGTTTATATATTAAGCATGTTTACATAAACATCCCATCTATAAAATAAACACCATTAAATTAGAACTATATAGTAATAAATCTGCCACATATCGTGATGTAAGTGATGTTGACGATAAAAAATTGAAATGATGTAGGTAAATCTGTTTACATCTTATTTTAATTAAAGAAATTTGACGTTTATTTTTACATTTAAATTTAGTTTTAAGTGTATCTATAACACTGAAAAGTTGTTTTGTAAATTTACACACCTTTAACTGTAATTCTCCATTCGTTCCCTTCTAAATCGTTGCAGCGGTGTTCGAATACTGGCGGTAGATTTGTTTGTTTCTCAATATTATATCTTCGCAAAAATTCTCGATATTTTCTTGGAGGCGGTGAACCCTTATGTCACCATTCTATACCTTAACGTTTTGACTCCGGAATGAAGGTCTCATTGATTATAATAATTTTTTTTAATTCATCTGCACGCCTGTTCATTATTGCTAAATTCGTCTCTGTGCGTGATCAGCCCTCAGCATGTTTGACCCTGTGTGCAGAAAATTTTCTTGACCCCATTTCATCGTGCGACAGTTTTCCAACTGGACCTACTGAAAAACTACAAGCCATAAATGTAACCCTTATCTAAATTTATATTTTCTGGAGCTATGACTGTTTTCACCCGTTCAGCATCAATCATTGAAGGACTCTTTTCTACATCTAAAATGGAAGAACTACTTTTTAATTACTTGATATAAGGGGAACAGATCCATGCAATATTTTTGTCATGCTCTTAGGAGTTTCTTTGGGTGATCACCCTGTCTTACATTCTGAGACATATGCCCATGCTCAAGTTGGCGAGTTTTCTAAGACTACACAGTATGCCAACTTTACTTTCTTTGAACACTACTATCACCTTTCACTTTGACTGTTCTTCTACCAACTAGGGTTGCTGCAAGAGAAATGTATAACAGTGACATACTGTTACGAACGATTCTATTCAGTAGGGATTCATGAAAGAACATTTACACCTGGTAGCAACAGATGAGATACTGTTGCCCAGGTGCTAATGATTGTAAAATTAAAGCTAGACAGATCTAACAATGCGGGTGACTCCCAGATGCGCAGTAAACTAAGTGGTATGGAGGAGCGGACGTTCACTTTGCATGTTGAATCTGCTGCAGTGGACATCAAATACACACTGGTAAAAAGTGCTAGCAAAATGGAATTTTACTCGAAAGTAGAGAATAAGGTTTTAAACTTGCAAAGCAGAGAAATTATTGCGCACTCCCACTCGCATTCTTAGATATATCGAGCTGTACATGTTCAGTGAAGAGAGTTGTAGTGCTCCAGTGTATGTAATAATTGTGCTTGTCATAGTTGGAACAACAACTGCGTTGACAGTTTCTGTGAGGAGATTTTAACCTGGACCTGCAAATATAGATGAAAAAGAGAATGAAGAACTTGACTAATTATTATTAAAAAATACTCTGTTCGGTATGTTTCCAATAACGCCTTATTTTGTAAATATGTTTGCATTTCTTTAACATTTGTTTTTGTCGAGGTTCCAACCTTTGTACACAGGATGTCTAATGTAAATTAATGGCCTGAAAGTAGTAATAGATATGAAAACAGAAGGTGTATACATATAATATTATATTCTCCTTGCATGAAAAGATGAAAGTTTAAAAGTACAATAGTTCAAAGTCATCCATGTTTTGTAACTCAAAAACTACAACGTTTACAAAGAATGTGTGGACAATGTGATTGTTTTTGAGAATTACAAAAAACGGAAAATACACGACCCCTCGTACACCCTGCACTCTAACCTGTGAGAGTTTTCTAGATATTGGGGTTATATTAGGACATAATTTGTACTGCACTGTAACGTATGTGTATTAATGGACATTAAGGCAGGCTTTGATAATGTCGGCGGAGGGAAGTTATGGAAAAACCTGAGAGGGAGAGGGATAAGCGAAGAGATAACAAGGAGGAGAGAAAAGATATATAGGGAAACAAAGAACATAGGAAGGGCAAAACAGGAACAAGTGAAGGGTTCTGGCTGAGGTAAGGGTATCCGCTCAACTCGACCCCCTTTGCGATATAGGTACATTGGGGACAAGAAGGGAGAATAGTGATTGGAAAGGCAAAGATATGGACATTCATATACGCGGATGAGGTGGTGATGGTGGTAAGGGATGAGAAAGAAATGAAGGAGATCATAAGTAGTGCAGAGAGATATGTCAGGAAGAAGGGACTGCAAATAAATGGGGTGGGGAAAAAAACATAACTAAATATATTCAAGAGAAGAAGGAGGATAAGGGGAAAATAGGAATGGACATGGGTGGGAAAGGAGATAGAAGTGGTAAAGGAGTTTACATGGGTATACCCTAACAACGAAACACAGATAGAGTCTACATAAGCAAGGTAATGAGATATAGAGTTGGAAGGAGCAAGATAGGTTGGAGAGGATCAAGAACGTTATTGAGGGTGGAAAGAGAGACGCCAGGCTATTTAGTGGCGGAGGAGGTAAAGGTAGATGAGATAGTGTTGGAGGGAACAAGGCCGGTGAATTCAAAGAAAAAATAGATTATGGGCAAAATGGAAGAATTCCGGAGAATGGGGAAAAAAGGGGAGAGAAAACGTGAACATGAGGATAGGGAAAAATATTACAGGAGGAGCGGATGCAGAAGTGAAGAGATGCAAAGAATAAGAAAGTAGAGGGGAGAAAGGTACTGGAAGAGGTAGTAAGCAGGGACAGGGACGTAGAGAAGCAGGAATGAGAAGGAATGCCTTTGATTATAAAGTGTAAAAATTTACTGTATAATGGACAACAAAGAGTTTAGTAGATTTTGGTTAGTACACATGAACCATTAACTAAACCTGATGCGGTAGTATTTCTGTACTTTAAATGAGAAATATCTGCGTAAGAGTTGTAAAGATTTACAGCCATTATAGATGTAATCAAAATTATAACAAGTTGACCTGGTTTTGTTTTTCTGCATAAATTTGAAATAAGTACCTGTAACATATTGACATACAATTATACAAAATTTTCACTTTTCTTTGTTAACAATAATTTTATTACTCAAGTATTACTATCATCTCTCATGACCTACATGCAAATTGGTTCTGTTCACTATTTAGCATGAATGTAAAATGATAGAAATAGTTTCGTTTACAATTTTGAATCCACTTACTTACTTTTAAATAGAATTCTAATAATAACATACTATGTACTTACCTACATCTATTACAAAACAAAACATGTATGAGCATTGGGGTGGTCATGAGTTGCTAAATGAAAAGATTATTTACTAAGGTATCATTAAAATTTTCGTTTATTGGTCTGTTGATTAAATGATTTTTTTTTATTCTGTCATTAATAGCTATTATTTGTTCTCATGTGCTTAATTGTGTTTGATCCTTTGATTTAAGATTAACCACTTTTATCTGAGAATCTATATGAAAGGAAAGCACAAATCGGACAATATTTACATTTTAAAACATGACACGTAACTTTTTAACTTTATAGTAATATTTTTAAATCTTCCATTTAAAACGTTATTTATTAATAAATTATAAGTTCCTTGTAAAAACGGGAGAGATAACTGGCACCATTTTCTGATTGATGTGCTCACTCTAATTTGTTTCTAATATTCTAAAACTAAAGTTTTGCTACAAATTGCAGATTCCTCGATCTCGTTAATTTTATAAAAGAGAAGTCCATTAATAAGTGTGTCTTTTGTACGGGAATCTTTTTTCAAATTTGTCAATTATCATAATAATATAAGGTAGTTAGTCAAAATCAGACTAATTTAAGTGATGGTTTGTTACTGTGACCTGTTCATGATTATTATCCTCTTCAGCCCTTGTTAATTATTTATTGTTAGTAGTTACAAAGTTATTAAAAATTTTATGTACTTACAAAAAATCAACTGCATACTGTTGTATGCTGTTGTGAGTTCCAAATCATTGTGATGTTGTCACTGTTCACATTGTTCTGAATAACACAAGAGATAATGAAAGTGTGGATGCGGTTCCGCTGGTAGCTGGGTTGGCTGGTTCTTAACAATCTTCATTTTTAAGGAATTATCAAATCAGTACTGAGGATGTATTTAGCCGCACTGCGCACATGATCAATTGACTCTTATTAGTGCGCCAATATAATGTGATAAATTTAAACTTTTGAGCACTGATGATTGTGGAGTCTAGGAATTCACCTGTAATGGATTATCACTAACGTTCACAATGAAATGAGTTAGTTTGCGAATCAGGAAAAACTCTTGTTTCCTGCCTTATAATGTAAATAACTTATCTGTGCTTTGCATTTCAAACCACACCATAGCAGTGTACGTTGAGTTTGTTAAGCTCGAGCTGTGATGTAATGATTCTAGACACCAACCCTCTCTCTCATATCTCCTCCAATCTAATTGTTTTTAGTCGCAGGATACCAAGTTTTTTAAATCTCAATCCATCCTTAAAGTTCTTTTCTTCTTATGTTTTGGGAAATGGCGAATTTCTACAAAAAGTCATACTGATAACAAAAATGAAAATTTATTATTCAAATGCAATTAAAATAGTCTTCTCTTATTTGTGATATTATTGACAATAAGTGAGTTCTTCAACACTAAGAAACATAATTGGAAGAAACTTTTTTCAAGATGTCAAAAGATAAGCAATTAATGTATTAATAATAATGTCACATTTCCAATGAACCCCTAACTTTATCCTTATTAGACTCGGTTAGTGAAAACGCATGTAGAGTGAGTATGAGATCGTTAATAGTGTTAAGAATGAGATCAGAAAAAGGACAAATTTGGCTAAAATGACTGATGATCGATAATATGAAGTTTTTGTTGCATTTGGGGGATTGATGACTGTAGTCAACAAGGCAATTAACTACATTAACAAATGTGGTAGTTTTATTTTCAAAAATCCTTTCATAAATTCACTTATTATCAATAGGGGTTGCCAGTTGCAATGATAATTTTACATTACATGAAAGAAACACTTCTTTAATTCTAATTGCATTTTATGCTGTTCCAAAATAATAAAGAATTTGAATTATTGCTAAGGATTCATAGGATTGACATATGATGAAGATCTTGCCTTGACTACCACTGATGTGACTGCGATAATAATTGATTAATATAGTTTATAAATAAAGATTTGGTCTAAAATGTTCTTCTTTCCAACAATTTGCCAAAATGATGTTTCAAGATGGTGCTCAAAAACCTAAATTTATCTTCCAAAATGATATCCAATCAAAATTGGTGCACAGAAATTGCATTATTATAGTTTATTTAAATTAAAAGGTCGGAAGCATAATTATTGTTTTTATTGTGTCTCCCTGTAGAATTTATGTGATGCTTTTTTTTGCAGGTTACGAAAATCAAGATTGGTTTATTCCCAGTCCCGCATTACAAATTGAAGAGTCTGATTTGAAATTGTCACCGGATCAAATCCGTGAAACTCTCAACTATTTTCGTAAGTATTTGCTCTACTACACCTCATCATTTTAACCACTTTCTTTCAAATATTAACATCCTGTTAGAAATAAAATGCATTCTATAGTGCACTTCATATGTTAAATTTGCTGCTGCTATAGTATTAGAACCAGGGCATCTAACTGAAAAAAATAACGGTTCGGTTAGCTGAAAATAACGGTTTCGGTTTGCATTTCAGTTTCGTTCTTTACATTTTTATTGGTTATGGGTTCCGTTCTTGAATATTACTAATCCGTTCTTTTTTCGTTTAGGAAAACTGTTTAGAAACCGGTTATAAGCCGGTTAAGAAAACCAGAACAATGAAGTTTGCAAACTATAACAACTGCTTCAAATATATTTGATTATTTATGATTTTATTTGTTTAGCGTGAAAAGTTCAAGTGATCGTATTTTAAATTTTGACATAAGGTTATGCTTATTGCGACGTTCCATGTAATAGTAAAAAATCATAATTATATCTTCGAGAAAGTACTACTTCTACGTGGTACTGGTTTGTAAATGATAGACACATCTTCATATGATACATAGGCAAAATATTGGTTTTAAACTTTTAATTGTAAAGCAGTTATGTATATATGACAGCAGACAACAGGATTGACATGATGGACGAAATTTAGCCGCTATTAAACCGGTTAACTGATATTGAAATAGTAGTTACAGTTTCGGTTATTACAAGAGACCAGTTTCGGTTAAATAACGGTTTTTGGTTTGCATGAAATAGCGGTTTTCTTCGGTTTTGGGTTATGGTTTCGTTCTGGTTAGATGCCCTGATTAGAACGTTAATAGATCTATCACTAGGTTATTAAGTTAAATTGTTACCTATATTTTACTGAAAGTTCGTTAATTATAACTTTTATGCTATAAAAAAATTCTATATTACAACTTCTTTTAAAAAGGCTAACAATGAGTTAAATATTTTCTTGTCTTGCAAAACAATTTCCGCTTTAACAGTTAAAAATTTTCTTGAAATAGCTGCTTATAATTATGTGATTTAGAGATAACGTAAGATAACCTAAATGCAGCATTCATTCATTGTTACACTTTATGTGGCACATTGAGATGTACCTAAGATACGCTTGTTCATTTATCAAAGTTCCACATGTTTTTAATGAAAGATACAATTTCCCGAATTCCTTATGTTCTAATATTTGGTGAAGTGAGGTAATGAAGAAAATTTGATTTATTTGCTGTCATATAAATTTTATCTTATCATTTATGCTTGGAACAGTGTAGTGAATTTGTTGTATTTATCTTTTTTTTTTACAATGTACATGTTTATCATGAGACATGGAAAGTAACCTCACTGATGTCATTTTCTGTTGCAGTTCTATGTAGTAATCGGGTAAGCCAAATGACCAAGACCTACGATGACATAGAAGCAGTGACTAGGCTTCTGGAAGAGGTTAGTAGTACACGAGCATTTCTTATCAAATTAACCTTTGATATAAATAGTATTGTGTTAATTGCTATAAGCCAATTAAATGGATATCCCTATAACTTATGATTACATTTCCATTTTAGAAAGAGAAAGATTTGGAACTAACTGCACGAATTGGCAAAGAGCTGTTACAACAGAATAATAAGCTTGAAACAACAATTTCATCTTTAGAAGTAGAATTGAAAAGTGCTAATGAAAAATCACACAACTTACACATGAATCCGCTAAGAAAACTGAACTTATTCAAATACTTACAAGTGATATGGACGAACCTTGCCTCGAAAATGGTATAGCTAATGGACGTGTAAATTTCGATTTAATGCAAAAGAAAATTGGCTGTTTAGAAGAGGAAAATGTTGCATTAAAATCTGAATACTGTAGATTAGCTCAGCAAACTGACGATGTTGAAGCAAAAGAACAGCTTCTATTAAATGACATAACCGGTCAGCTTGGTATGTTAATGTAGGTTACAGATATCGTTAATTACACAATTTTTATAGCGTGTGCAAATTCAAGTATGGGGTTATTAGAAGATGAAATTGATCGTCAGAAGGAGGAAAATCGTGTGCAGCATGAACAAATTTTGACTTTAATGGCTAAACTTAAAGATACTGAAATGAAACTACATAAGGTAGGTTGCAATAGTTTTGCAGAAAGATTACTAAATAACATTATGCTTAGCTTGCAACTGAAAATGACGAAACAAACAGTTTGTTGCAAATAACTAAAGAAACGCAAAATTCTTTGGCACTAGAGCTGGCAGATTTTAAAGGGAAATATTTAGAAATTGAAGGTCTTTTACGAGATGCACAAGAACAGTTACGCAAAGCTAGAAGACGTACAATGCCAACTGCACGTAGCTCATTCTTCCCGTCATTAGGTTCAAATGCGCCAGTGCCATTTGATAGTTTGCAAAATGAGCTGGAATTATCGATGCATTCTGAATTCAGTGCGGATTCCGGATTTTCAGCTGTTGATTCTATGTAAGCATTTCACCTTATTTACCTTTCACTTATTGTGTCTTACGTGTAGTCCCTACTACAAGAAGGTGTTTGACACTGTTAGATGTGCATCACAAAGTTCATTAAGTAGCGGTGATAGTATGGCTAGCCTTAATTTATGTTATGGTGGTCATACATCCACAAATACAAGTGGCCCTCGTATGAGTAGTCGAGCGCAAAATTATAGGTTCAGAAGATCATCTGGTTCTATTTATAGCAGCAGTTCTTTAGGCTATCCTAGTCTGGATTCCACTGGGCAGTCGGATACAGAATCTAGCCAAACCGATTCCGATGATGGATATCCGTAAGTACATTTTGAATTTTGATTATAGGTTTTACTAAATGTTATCAACGCCATCGCCAAGTTGGAAGATTGATACAAAAAAGTTTATTGTAATAATTGTACTTTCATATGTTAGTTTATATACATTTTGTAATGTCCTTTTTGTTTTAAAAACAGTGGGCTTCCAAGGCAAGGGGTACCTGGTGCTCCTGGTGCTGCTGACTTAGAGGCAGCACTACGTCGATTAAGTCCCGGAGAGGTGTTGGCTCGTAGAGCTAATTTACAATATGGTCCTACATTTAGTGGGTATGTTTGATACACATGTAATACTTGAGTAATGGTAACACTATCGATTTGTAGTTACGAAAGTGATCACTATTTGCCATTTGGATATAGAACACCAGACAGTCTAATGTCTACTGGCTCCAGTAACTACCCTAGCTGGAAGTTACCTGAGAAGCTGCAGATAGTTAAACCTTTGGAAGGCTCACAAACACTGCATCATTGGTCGCAGTTAGCACAACCTACATTTAGTGGATTATTAGAAGAGCGACCAGGTGTTAAAATAAGGTAATTGAATTTTGTTTTCTTCAGGAGTGCAGGCCAGGAGGATATTAGAACGAAGGATATGAATGCCCACTAACTCAGAAAGTCTTTTGTGTACCACATCCATTTTGTTTTTCTGAATGCCCACAATAGAGTGTATGATAACAATTTTTATTTGTGAAGTCGCATAATATTAAGTATTAGACCGTTTTGTGAAAAGCGCGGTGTTTCAGAAATTGTTGTTAAGACAAATCATTATTTCTAATTTACATTGGTATCTTTAGAGGTGGAAAAGAGTTAGAAGACATGGGCTTAGAATCTTACGCTTTAAGTGATTTGGAAGAAGACGATGAGTATTCCAATCCTGGTAAAGGTTTTGATTCCTCAACTCCAATTTATACTCTAACCAATAGTACAGTTATGCACCCCGATGATGGTACATTTAATGTGGCAAGCGTTTGTGGAAGCTGCGTACCTTCAGTATGTTCCAGTATTCAGAATTCTCCTCCTCAAACACCAAACATACGTAGCAGGAGGAACTCTACAAGTACTTTTTCAACAACTTACGGCCTTGCAAGGATGCTTAATGAAAGAGGTAATCACTTTAAATAACGAAACCTTAACACATTTTTTGCATACATTATTTTAGGTATAAAAGCTATAACACCATCGGCAATTAATACACCATGTGGTGTAAATAGTTTCACTCCTACTGCAACACCTTGTAACAGTCCAGATGGTAGTCCGCCATTAACACGTAGTAGCTCTCCCGAACCATATGAAGCATTTAGTATACCTCAACTTATTCTCAGCTCCGTTCCATTTTTACAACAAACGGTAGGTGGTGGTGTTAAGAAGAAAACATCTGCCATTAAACGTCAAGGAAAACTTGAAAAATCTGAGGTAAACCGTTTCATTCGTAATATCCCCTAATTTTTGTATTTTTTAGAGCATTGTTAGTAAAATTGAACGTATGGGAATTTCAAATTTAATGAATACTCCAGGAGGCCTCTCCATTACATCGGGGATGTATGCTCGTCCAGCACTTACAAGTCCTATGGCACAGTTAACTTGTCTACTACCTAACCAAGGTACTGAAGAAGTCAGACATAGTGAACCAAAAAATGTGCACAAAAGTCCCATTCAATCTCCATCTACTGGTACGTAAATCATTAAAATTGTGCTTAGCACCTATATTCAACGAACTTCGTTCGTTACTGGAATCAATATTCCGTCCGTGCGGTGCAAGAGATGCGTATTGTCTACAACAGAGTTAAGATATGTATCTTATGTGAAATTTTATGTTGATTCAAGATCCGGTCCCAATTTTTCGATATCTCAAATACTTTTCGAAATATTCGACTTTAAAGTCGAAATTATCAAATTTTGTCTTTTTGATAAGGTCAGATTTTTTTATACTTTCGTTACTGCGGTATTCGAAGTTCGTTTTGTAATCCAGGGATTTCAACTAGTTTTGAATTCCTTACTTTATTCCCTAAGGATTCCGATAAATTTAACTGGTAATGTTTGATATGATTATTTTCATGATATTTACGTATGTATCAGTTAAATGTATCTGATGCTCCTAAGTGATAAAATATTAATGGTTATGTAAATAAGACATACAACACACTACTACTTATTATAAATTTTTGGTACATACAGAGTGAA
The DNA here is from genome assembly GCA_036250285.1 of Pyrocoelia pectoralis. Lineage (NCBI taxonomy): Eukaryota > Metazoa > Arthropoda > Insecta > Coleoptera > Lampyridae > Pyrocoelia > Pyrocoelia pectoralis. Next base: position 22,788,431 of record CM070077.1, on the reverse strand, counting down.
TTACCTGCTAAATTTAAAGGTAGAGTTTCCGAATGTACTTTTTTTTATTCTCATCACGCACACCTTATTTATGCAATGGGCACATTTGCATTTTATTAAAACAAAAAATTCCATTTGGTAGCTTGATGTGCACGCACGCTAGGCCTTGGTTTTTAATTTAATCTAGATGTGTGATTGCCCAGCGAAAATAACTTATGGCAACTGAGCTGGTAATTGTAACCACCCACTACCAACCAATGACTTGCCATGAAGTTGCCAGTTGCAAACAGAATGTCAGCACAGAAATAATATATACATTGTTCTGACTAAAACCATAGACGGATGCTCGCACGCTTCCATTTTTGTTTATAGTAGACTTGCAGCATGCTTTTTGTAATGCATCTGCAGATTTGCCAACAAAATTTTATTGTCGCTTATAACATAATATAATGTTTTGTTTCATTTTATAAACACTGCTTATATTGTTTCAAAAACGGTCATTTTTTTCCAAGTGCATTTGACTATAATATGATTTTCCGATTACAATACTATGGTGTACATCAAACAGAAGTGCTGTGTTTTTTACTAATCCTAGCCCCCCCCCCTCCCGCGCTTGATTGGTTTTTTGCGTATTTTCTGTATATGAAAAAATGTGCCTTTTTTGTGCAATGGATCCATTTTGCTGCTATAAAGTAATTAAATATTTTTCATTAATTTCAATAAACTTCAAAGGTAGCTGGGTTATTTTTAAAATAAAGAATTACTTGGTGAGAGTATTATTACAGTGTAGAGTTTCACAATGTGTTAATTATAAATGCTATTATAGGAAAAATAAACAACGAAGTTGTGTAGCATGGAAGGTGTTACATGTGGTATCCCATCCAAATAGCAAAGTTTTGGTAGGTACAGTTACTGACAAAAATAACGATCGGCGAATAGGGAAACACTGTACTGTAACCATACACAACCAACATTACCGTTCAGCTGTCGCTTCGTTCACTCTCTGTTTCTGAAAATAGAGGATACCGTTATAACTTTTCAAAGTATCCCATCAGATCATTAACCTGTTCAATGTTTAAAAACATTCAACAAGATTATTCCAGCGCTGTAGATAAAAAAAAAAGAAGCACTGACTGACTATTGGTTCTAAATAATTTTAAAAGTGAATGGATAAATTATGGCTACAAAATTTGAGAAACGCCCTCAAATGATTTAGAGATAGCTGAATTCTGTTTGCGCCATTAAAATTGAGCTCCAGGCACCTAGGCCCGTTTTTTCTATCTCTTAAAATACAGGGTGTGTCCTCCAATTTGGACCACACCGTACATAATGTTTTTAAAAAAAGATAGAAACTTGATATATTTTGTCAATTCATCTTTGGCTGTGATGGTTTTCATTACAATAAATAGAATATAATAATAATGATAAAATAGTATAAGTGGATAAACAGGTCTTTAAAACAAGCTCGAGTTTTAAAGCACGACGGCGCAGCCAGAGTGCTTGAAATAGAGCAAGTGTTTTAAAGACCAGTTATCCACGAATACTTTACGCTATTTTTTTTATTGGTTCACTTTGAAATAGGGTATTAAAATGGAAATAAGAACTAATAATGTGAAATGGTTGAATTTCTAATGTGAAATCAGTATACCTTTTGTTGTCATGGAAATGAGAAAAACGGAAATTAATTTGCAATCTGTCATTTTATTTGATGTAGCAAAGTACTCCTGTCAGATCAATAAATAAATAATAAAATAATAAAAAATAATAAAATAATAAATAAATAAATAACGTTTTTCAGATTGATGATCATGCGATGGCAATTTTAAAACACGCGCATTTTTGAAAGCGTGATTTAAACACGCTGGGGCGTGGTTTAAAAGGCTAAAATAGGACACCAATAAAAAAAATAATGTTTATTATACGATTTTCTCCTTTTTACAGTTTCCCAATAAGTTTCGTATTGTTTCAGGTCAACCTCCCCCCGAATTAGGTGTTCCAGGTAAACCTGGAAGTGATGCACTGAAACGTAGACTCGAACAATTAAATTCACGTAAACAACGGCGAAATGGAGCGACCCGTCCTGACCTTGGAACTGTTTCGACAAAGAAACTTCCCGAACCTGAACAAGCGTCAACTTTAGGTACATTAAGTTCTCTACTATTCGGCCGAAAAGGAGGTCTATTTTAAAGAGGTGTTTCGTTTGGGAACATTGTATAGTTTAGCAGCTGATACTTTATACTGTGATAGAAGATAGTGGTTGTTATAAAATGGTGATGCCATATTGTTACATTAAGCACGAATAATTAGTTAATAATTCGAATAACCGAAAAAGGGTTACCAAGGACTTAGGCAAGATTATAAATCATGATCCTTTCTTGTTTATTTATGTAGATTTGTATATAATCAGTATTTTTATTTATATTTAAGTATAAGAATATATTTTGAATCAAACGTAAAACATCAAATATTTACCCTTTGTGAGGAACGTTTCTTAAATCTATCAACTTTTTAGATTTGTATTTCTTCTTCAGCTTTACTGAAATTAATCATTTTATTTTGAAGTTCATTTTATCATTAAATCCTAATATTCCACACATCTACGATCGTGTAAACAAATAATTACCTTGAATATAAATGTTTGTGTGTTGCATTTTTTTTGTAACATGTTAAAATTTTCATGAATACAGGCAAGTGTTTGCTATTTAATTGTAAAGACTTTAGTTGCTTCATTTTTTGATGGCAGAGATTTTATCCAAAACTATTCCACTTAAAATTTCCACATCCAAACCCAAATTGGAACCAATATCTTTTGGTGTGAGTCCGGCAACACATTGCACTGTGCTAATCCTACCCACGAAGCTGCATTTAAAGCAAGATTACAATTAGTGACTTCCTTTAGTTGCATAGAAATTAAAAATAATTTGAGACCATAAGTTATACTGATTTGTCATCTTCCCTTGAAATCCCTTCTCAAGAATTTCGGAATATAGTTTTTTGAATAATTCAATGTCTACATAAAGAAGCAATTCATTCAGCAAAAGTATAACTCAAAACTTACGGTTCTTATTTTTGCTTTTATAATGCGCCAAATTCAATTATTGCCTTATAATTTCCAAGAAAGTTTGTACGCCATAATAAAGCGATGAGTTGATCAAAATTGAAAATTTCATATTTTTTACTGCTGCGAGTAAGTTAGTATGTTTGCCTTTTGTTTGAGTATCAATCAAGGTAATTGTGAGAAAGTAGAGGAAAACTGAAAAACAATCGTGTGAAACGTTCGTAAGCACAACATCCTACCTAAGAACTTTTGTAAGTAGATACTAGAGTATGCTTTTAAATCTGCTGTCAGCATGTCTCCTGTGAGATGAATTTATGCAGTGTGGTTGTTTTAAAATTGTTATCAACAAATTATACAATTAAATTGAAAACAATATTCGGAATTGAAGAGACGTTTCATTTGCTAGAAGTGGTGTATGCTTTATCTATAGTTTACTTGTGCTAGATGCAATTACTGCATAGTTGACACAGATAAAATAGATTTTTATCCTGTATTAACGAAAAAGCTTTGTAGTGTGGAACTAGTCACTCTAAATTGCGAATTTGAATCTTTTTGATTATTTCTTGTAAATATTTATAAATTATATAATCATTGTGCATGCAACGACTTTTCCATGTTTTATATAACATACAATTGATTTTTAAAATTTCTTGCCTTGTATGATTTTTATATCTAAAGTGGTACAGTGCAAAAGGTACTTAGTCGAATAATTTTTCAATAAATAAAATCTAGTGTAATGAGTAATGACTGATCAGCTGTAAGTTGGGAAATGAAGACAGGTACAGTATTTATTTTTAGACATTGTAAATTAGATTGTAGACAAGATGTAAAGAATCTTAAATTTTCAACTTCCAATCCTGTAGTAAAATTTGTTTTGAATTTAGTGAAGACATTAAGACATTAGATATATATGTATAATTATAAATCTATTCTTGTTACCCGTTCGACTGAGAGATGAAGTGAAAATTCATTAAAATACTAAAAGTAGAAACATTTTGATTAATTCTTGTGTTATGACATGCAAATGAGACCAACTAAACATTCTCAGTTAAAATTGGTGAAAAGAATACAACTTGGTAAAGTACTTGAAGGCACTAAAAAATCATGATTGTACAAATAAAAATTGTAAGACAGTTAAAATTAACGATTCGTGAGGCATCTAATTGTGGTTTGAAGTTATTAATCGGAAACGTCAATAAAAAGAAGGTATTACTAATAGCAAAGAGTATATATTATATACTCTGCTATTAGCGCAGATAAAATACAGTGCTATAGGAAAGACTTGTGTTTGTTTGATGTTTTACCAAATTGGTCTTTTGTTGGCTTAACATTGCCTCATTTTTTAAAAACAAACTGTACTTTCATATTTACTTTCCTTTTATAGTTTATAGAAGAGCTTTCATTATAATAATTAAATAAAAAAATTGTCTTTCATTTCTCTCCATAAAACATTGCTCATTAATCATTATTGTTTGTTACAATAAAGTGAATGTTTATTTTTTGAAGACTATCAAATTGAAAAATGTTGACTACTCATTTTCAGTGGTCATGTTTTTAAAAATCTAATAGTATGCAAACAGTGGTTGGTGCCACAGTTTTTGAACTGTACAAAATTGACTGGAGTATTATACAGACATCTTGAAATAGTGGTTCGGGCTTCGGCTCCTTATCTTAAAAACAACAAAAACGTCATCTCATTTCATCGTCTGTCATCACACTTTTTTACTACGTAACCTAATATTGGATATTAAATGATATAAGGGGAGGCTTCGTGTCTTTTTCTGAATTTACCCAGTATTATACATTTCTACAGTGTATCCTCGCTGATCTTTAGAAGTTGAACCACCAATATAAGAATTCAATCGCAATTAGTATATGGAACTAATTAATAACCTGTATCTTTAACAATGTCCTGGATTTTAGAGGTGCGAATCTTCGTTATTTCCTTCCTCTTGTGTAATCTTTTCATGTTCCAAGTAGGCGTTCCCTTACATCTATATATTGTACTTCACATTGTCAAATGACGTGGTGTTCCTGTAACTAGTGCACAGTGTTGTAGCCTGTGTCACTTAACCGCCTCAGCAGTCCGTCTAACACCAACTGTAGCGACCGTGTGAATGGTCCGCAACATACTGAGAGGTAGCTGCAAGCTCATTGGCTGACCAATGAGAGCGCGCGTCACCGGCCACAATGTTTAAAAGCTACGCACCGCGATACAGAATACACATTCGTTTTCCCATCACGCTACAGAAAACATCAGCCTGACTTCCAGCTACCATCAACTGACCTCCGTCGCCTCCGTTCAACCCATGGCAGCTTCCTGCTCCGTCCACCTCTTGCCACATGAAGCATTTTCAACCCGTATACAGGGTGTTTTTTTCGATGTTTAAAACTAGCAGAGATAGAGGGACGATTAAATGGGGAAAGAACTGCAGTTTTACCAGCTCAATTCAATGAGCTTTTCGTTTTTTGAAAAAATGCATGGCTAACTAGATATCTCAAAAAAGTCATTTATTTGTTTTTTTGTTTAGTGGCCATAGCTCTAGCTGTTATTATTGACTTTTGGAAAAAGGAAAAAGTTATTATGGCCATTTTTTTGTTTTTAATGTCGCATTTTTTAAGTAGTAAGACTATGGAAACAATTTGATACCACGTTTAATAACAAACTTTTACTCGGTTATTAAAAGTTAGTAATTTGAAGTTTCGTACAATATCATTATGAATTTTTCTAATGAGGAAAAGCGTGATATGATTTATAGTAGTGTTATATTTTGTGCCATAAAAATGCCGTTCAAGTGGCATAACAATATTTCGAACACTATTTTTCGTATTGTAATAGGAAATTATATATAAAAAAAAAAAAAATTTTGATCGCCGCCAGCCTACCCTACCTACCTTTAAGAGATTGTATGATAATTTCGGAGAGTATGGTTGTTTGATTTGATTTCAACTCGTGAAATTGAAATGGAAGCATGTACGTCACAACGTACTGTTGTACGGATACCGGAAAAGCATAGGTTTCATACCTATAAATTATCCATTGCATAAACAGTACGTCTTGATGATTACAATAAGCATATTGAATATTGTAATTGGTTTATTAACATGTGTGAAGGTGATCCACAATTTAAATTTAAAGTTTTATGGACAGATGAAACACGATTTACAAACTGCGCCATATTTAATAGGCATAATGAACATTTATGGATGCAAGAAAATCCTCATCATGTTGAACATAGAAGACCACAAGTTAGGTTTGGATTTAATGTTTGGTGCGGCATCATTGGCTCAACAATTCTTGGACCATACATTTTTGATGATACATTAACTGGTGATCGTTATCTTCATTTTCTGCAGAACGATTTGGAAAATATATTAGACGAATTACCTTTACAGAGACTTGGTATGCTCAAATGGTTTCAACACTACATAATCAAGTAACAGTACGAAATCATTTAAATGAAACATTTTCTAATTCATGGATAGGAACATTAGGAAGAAACGCACCTGTTGCTTGGCCACCTCGATCCCCCGATCTTTCTGTTTTAGATTTTTATTTATGGGGAATGGTAAAAAATAAGGTGTACCAAAAATCGTATGACACAGTACATGACCTTAGAGAAGCTGTGTTAGAAGCTTTTGCAAATATTGATGGACGTTCAGTTAGAAAAGCAACAAATTCTGTTTTAAGAAGATGTAACTTGTGCATTAAACATCATGGCGGACTTTTTGAAAATCTTTAATCTCAAATAATTCCTTCCTTTCTTAATTTATCGTTTGTCATTTTCTACATAAAATTTCATTAAAATATTTCTATAATACCTAGTAATAATTGTAGCTCCTTTTTTTGCATATACGCAACTTATAAGTAGACAGGGTAGAGCTGTATATGCAAATAAATATGTTTTTCCACTACTAGCTGTGGAGTTGACAATTATTGCGTATTCTAGACAACTGAGAAGTTTAATTTCTCTACCTATAGTTCGGCCGCTGGATCTTTACCGATCTATATGTTCACATACAACGATGTGCGTATCTGTCATTCGACTACTTTATTACTAAAAATAAACAAAGACAAACTGCAAATCTCAGTCAGTTTGTCCTTGTTTGTTTTTAGTAATGAAGTAGTCGAATGACAGATACGCACGTCGTTGTATGTGAACATACATCGGTAAAGATCCAGCGGCCGAACTATAGTGGTCAATAATTTATTATATTATTAACCTAGGTTAATAATGGGAATTTGCATTCCTGTGCTACCTTCTTGATTTTTACAAGAAATTTTTTAATTTTTAATTTGTGTCTTAAATTTGACTAGTAGTGGAAAAAATTGTATATACACCACGGTGGTGAAGCCATTTATAGACCTCGCACCTTATTCCGCTCGGGGCAAAGCCCCTCGCGAAATTATCTTGGTGCTCGGTCAATAATAACAGTCTTCACCACCTTGGTGTATAATATACTATTACCTATAGTTTCTAGATTAATTTTTTTTATTATAACTAACTTGAATTTTATTATTAAATGCGATGCGCATGCATCAATAAATTGTTTCTATAGTCTACTACTCAAACAATGCGACATTAAAAACAAAAAGATGGTCATAATTTCTATAATAATGAAAATAAGTATGTCAAGTGATATATTGTTAGAATCGTTGAAAAAGGGCCTTTTTGTATAAAGTCATGGCCAACTATGATTTTGATTAGAAAAAACACAAGTTGGTGTCATAACTCAAAAATTAGAGCATAAATAAAAAATTTGATTAAACTGTATTATTGAGCCCATAATTATCTACAACTGTTTCCTTTAAGTACATTTTTTTAAAAATCAATAACAGAGCTATGGGCACTAAACAAAAAAACGAAAAAATGATTTTTTTGAGATATCTAGTTAGCCATGCATACTGTGGAAGTAAATTAAAATTTTTTGATGAGTAATAAACCAAAACAAAATCTATAATAGGGGTGAGAACGTGTACACGCGTACACGTGTACACGTATATTTTTTAAGATACGTGTATAAAAACTAATACACGTTACATAAAAAGTTAGGTGAATCTCTGACCCATAATTTTTAAGAACCCAATTAAGTTCAAAAAATGTAGACATTTTGTTATTTTTGATTAAAAATAAATGTTAATGCTTACTTAAAGTACCCAAATGTATGCACCAAATGTTGAAATGAAGAAAATAAGTTGTATATATTTTAAGGCGCGTGTACACGGCTACACGCGTGTACAAGTATCGTTTACACGTGTATGGAAAATGCGTAAAAATCCCACCCCTAATCTATAACAGTTTATATTGTGCATATTTATTTTTACAAGTGAAAGAGAATATACCATGTCTGTTGAATGGTTAAAGCCTTTCAAATTAAGATACATACGTATAATAATTTTATTATTACATTAAAACTCTTTTCAAATAAAATGTCCTAGGAATGACGAGTCATACCAAAGTTAACTTGAAGTTACCTACAAAATACCATAAGTACAAACTAAAACTATTCAACAGAATCATGGCAACTTTTCATATGAAAGATTAATCTCTTCTTAAATTTAGTAACATAATCACAATGGGTACAGTTAAATCCAGTTGAACTATAGCATTGTTTCATATTCTCGGCCAAACGTGTTTGGTTGGTACTCGAAGAATGCAACAATTTTATGTTAGTTCGACTGTGAGTCTTTAGGTGTTCAATTAAATGATACTTCCACTTTGATACAAAGTTGCAAAGTGGGCATTTAAATCTAGGATGACCATGATGAATTAACACATGCCTGTTTAGACAATGTCTCCACCATGTTACGTAATCGCACCTGTGACATTCAAATATAACAAAATCGTGTTGTTCTCTTAAATGAGAAACAACACTTGTCTGTTGCGTTGTTTTAAAATTACACAGTTCACACTGATAATATTCGGAATTATGTTTTACAGATTTTTGTTCATTATTTGGCAGAGTAATTCTGTGAGTGAAGAAATCTTGTGCATGGGTTCTGTCATCACTATAAGTTAATGTATTACTTCTTGCAAAACGAATTGTGTTATGAGAACTCTGCAAATTATTCATACATTGATCACCATTCTTCACAATTTCTTTCTTACTTACAGGTAAATTGCTAATATCTGCATTAAATAAGAGATCCTGCTCCATAAGACATAGAGTTATTTCTTTTTCATATTTTGGTTCAACTTTTACAATTTGCATGCTTTCATCAACATGTAAATTTGTATAGTTTTCTTCTGACACTTCATTTTTTACCAAAGGAATTGATGGATCCTTTCCAGACATAACTGTATATTTACTCCTAAAATAGGATTATTAAAATTTGAAATATAAAAGAGATATTTCAGTTGTTTTTAAATTTAATCAAATAAAGAAATATGAAAGGTTTGTTTTTGTGAAACAAGTACTTACCGCACCTGTAATAAGTTCAGGAATTATAGGTTACCGGTTACCACAATACACTTGCTGGTTCTAGTTAACTGTAATACACATAACAATTGATAACAAATTGTTATGTGCTATATTTTTTATACAATGGACATGGTGTTGGTGAAGCTTGTCAAGCAAAACCCATTACATAAGGGCATTTGTGTTTTGTCTAATGTGGCTGGTTTGTGATGGTTTGCACAGAACAATCTTGTGTTTTGTATCAAGGCATCAAGGGTATTTCGTAGTTTGTTTGTGATAATCTAATAATATCATTCATATCAGCCATTATGTGAATTGTGAATATCTGAATATTGTGATGTGAAGTTAGCGTTGAGTTGAGAAACTCGAAGCGTAGACCACAAAACCGGTATGCATATAACCATTGACTTTCATAAGAACTAACCCGGCAAAGGAAAATGTATATACAATGTGAAACAGCCAAATGCAACAAATTCGTTATTTCAACGAATGTGCATATTTAAAGAAAATCACAGCAATTTTAGATTTTAAAATTACATCCCATTTCGTCAAAACTTCATCCCTAAATTTAACACCCTTTGAGTGTTAAATTAAGAGTTGCACCTTGCACCCCTACATTTTTAAATTGGAAAAGGAGCTTGTGATACATCATTTAAAAGGTCTCTTCATTAGCTATTCAAAAATTTTATTGTTTTCAAATTTAACGAAAAAATTAAAATTAAAAAATTTAAAAGTCATATTGTGCGTTTCCAACGCCTCTGATGTTCATGTACCACCAATAAGTTTTTTTTTGCTGTTCTGAAAAACGGAAGCGATAAATTACTAAAAGTTTGTTTTTCCAGTAATTTGTTCCTTTTCGGCAATTTGTTAAGCCATCCAACGAAGCACGCAGTGTTGGCAATTCTTGGCAATCATGCAAACCATTGCGCGTTAATGGCATATAATTCCTGCAAATCCAATGGCATTACATTATTGATTATCTCGCCACACAAGGTCGGAAGTAAATGGACTTCTTGCATTTCATATTCGACTCGCAATTCCTCTAATCTCTCTACAAGAACAACGCGACCAATTTTTCCGCGGAAACTTTTGCAGCTCAGGAGTGACAAATTTAATATGTCGGTTGCAGACACCAGTGCATATCAAGTATAGAATTGTACGTAAAATTGAGATCTGGCATCTCCATCAATTAACACACGTTAACATTTCCATAATCAAAATCATACATAGTTTAAAACAACACAAATTGTGTTAGTGAATGCAACCCCTCGCATAGCCCGTACACTGTTCACGCCTCTGGTTGCGAGGTATTCGTGGGCTAAAGTTGGATTGCGCAGGCGATACGGACATAATTTAATTAGTTTATTAGCTTCATCGTATCGAGAGTCGTCTACGCGGACGAAAATGTTAGTACACAAGCATTCCAGGTTAAAATCACATTCATTGTTGGAAATGCCATATTCAATTACATATTAAAAGGTAATGCCACCGGAGTCGACAACAGACACATGTTAACCTCAATAAATGAGCAGTCCCCCCCTCCCCCGATATAGTTGATTACCAAATAAATCCAAATGAGAATTTATATCAATTATAAATCCCCTATTACATCTCACGCACGTGACAAACAGTTACATGAATAATCCCAATGCAAATTTAACCCTTCTACCACGAGGTCACAGAATGCTGTAAACTTTACCTTGTAGGAGTTGTAGGGCCACATTAATTACCATAAGCAATAAACAATCAGTTACACAGTTTACAAATGCAAAGCAGTAAATTAAAATCAATACTATGTACCTTGAAATAAAACACAAATTATATCACAAAACAAACGAAAAATGCGAAACGACGCTTTCACTTCGATGACCTCACCGTAAGTAAGTCTACCCTATTGCATTTCTGCTTTTACACATTGGCGCCAAAACCTAAAAACCGACGTTGCTGATTTTTATACATGTTGCCAAGATCTCGTAAATTTATGTAGCATCTCAGATGGCGTTATGTCCATATAATGTTTATATAATCAGATATTACCATTGATTGTGTTTATATATAATCAATGGTATTACACATACAATACAATGGTGTAATCGGGTGTAATGCTGGAAACTTGCGGATTTTGTCCTTCGCTCATAGAATAGAAAACCGCGTCAGCGAATCTAACCCAAATGGTACATCTATGCTTCATTTCACGTGTTTATCTTAACTTAACCTCACTTTCTCTGTAGTTATTTTGTGAATTTGTGATATTTACCCACAAAAAATTAATTAATTAATTAATTGAACAAAATGTGTAGCGTTGGGGACGATGTAGATGAAGAAAAAGCAAAATTTATGGAAAAGAAGGAACTCCCAAACTTGTAAGTTACTAAGTTAATTTAATTATGTACTAATATAGTCTATAAAATCTAACATTTTCAGTTTCGGATTAGCGCTTTATTTAACACCGACATATATACACTATTGCCGTTTTCTACATTTCCTACATGTAGAAAGGAAACGACAATAGTGTATTACATGTGGGTGATAAATAAAGCGTTTTGCCGAAACTGAAAATGTTAGATTTTATAGACTATAGTACCAATACCAAAGATCTGTTGCAATTTTCAAAATTCTTTTTGTAATAAATATTTATCATTAATAGGGTTGCCAGGTCTTCGGGTTTCACCCGGAGTTTCCGGGTTTCCATTACATTCTACGGGGTACGGGTTTACACTCCATTCCTCCGGGGCGCACCATTACACACGTCAATTGTCATTTTTTCCTATAATACTCCTCAGCGTACAGCGTCTACACTCTACAGTCTACATCTACACGATATCGAGAATTTGCGGCGTTTGTGGGTGTAGCTTTAGCCACATTATAACAACGAACGGTAATTTCACTTCTTGTCGGCGTCTCTGATGTATTGCTGTATCGAATATTTTGTGAAAATCTATTGCGCAGGTTGCCAATATTTGCACCGAAAATTACGGCAAATGTAGGTACTCGATTTAACGTACCGTAATTGGCCACAATTATTATCGACGACCGACGAAGGGCTAAAAGTAAAAAATCGCATAATCAACCACTAAAATTTGGCACCTGGAGAGAAAAACTCATAATCTTGGGGCTGGGACACTACGCCGAATGCCCACAACGCCGACACGATTTTTTGATGGCCCATATCGCCGACTAGGGACACTACGCCGACTGTGCCCACACCGTCGACAAGTGTACAAGGGACACAACGCCGACCATGCCCACATCGCCGACGGACACTATGCCGACAGTGCCCACATCGTCGACAAGTATACAAGGGACACTTCGCCGAATAATTGCAGAAACTTAACGTTGATTACCACTAAAGCGCCTAGGTTATTTGCAGGTTTAGTATATTTTTTTTCAAATGATACTTTTTCATAGTCAAGTGCAACATTTAATTACGCAAATAAGTTTAAAAATAATGATATTACGTTAGGTAATTGCAATTAAAATTGCCGGTGTTGTGTCCACAGAGAAAAATTCGGCGAAGTGTCCCTTGTATACTTACTAGAAAAGTATATAGGTAATAGGGGCCGATACGACTCCCCTCGTTTCTTTCCCGCGTGCACCTCTAATCCGGGTTAAGCCTTATTTCAATCTGGCAACCCTAATCATTAAACATACAGTTTAATTTACTAGTTTTTTTTTAGAACGAACAGTTTGTGTATTAAATGTAGAACATCGAAACCACAAATTGTATTACATAACCAGTACCCATACTGTAAAGCATGTTTTATCTCAGGAACGGTTCACAAATTTAAAGCTTTGCTTGGTAAAAATCGTATAGTTCGTTTTAATGAAAGCGTCCTTATTCATCATAGAACTGGACATGCAAGTACTGCACTTTTACATTTTTTAAGAACTGGCCTGGACTTAAGTACCCCGAAGAAGATACAGTTTAAACCTGTTGTTGTTTATATTGAAAGTATGTATTACATCTCGTTGACTTTGTTAATACTATTCTATAGATTTGTAGAAAACTACAACATTGACATCAATGAAAGGATTCGACTATCGTGCCAAGTTAATGCGGAAGTTACAAGATTTCATTTTCCAATATTCTTCATTAACTTATCACAATATTTAGTTAACAAATCAAATTTGTCATCGATATTACATGAAAAAGTTGACGATATGAGGATAGACGAAAATGACAGCATTAAAATTAAGAATGTTTTAAAAAATAATCCAAACTTGACAGTTCAAACAGAAATGGTAGATATTTACGAGTATGTTACCTTTATGTTTTTATTTTAAGTGTTTTCTATATATTTTTAAGGAATGAATTGTTGATAAAGGTAGCAAAACATTTAGGTTGTAAGTGCATCTTTACTCCAGATTTAGGAGTCGATATAGCGTCACAGCTTCTTACGAATGTCTCTTTGGGAAGAGGTGAAAATATTCCCTATGACACCGTAAGTAACAAAAGTTGTATTTTCTTAATTGACAATATTTTCGAAAGGGTACCACCGATTTAAGAGATTGTGATGTTACCGTTATGCGACCTCTGCGCAATTTTACAATAAAGGAATTGGCTTTATATAATTACTATAATGCAATAGAACCAGTAAGTTTTGTGCGTAAAATAAAAAATCCTTACTCGAGTATACAGAATTTAACGGAAAAATTTGTTTCTGATCTTCAAGCCAATTATCCCGCAACAATTTCAACAATTGTGAGAACAGGAGATAAATTAGGAATGAGTAATGAAGTCCTAATTGACAAATGTGTGCTTTGTCAAGTAAGTACCTTTGCACGGTATGTATACCTACATGAATGATAATTGTAATTGTAAAATAGAAATAATTACAAATGATGTATGTATACATTCATATAGGGAAAGCCAAACAAAGGTGCGTGCACGTCATCAGCGTTTGACGACGTTTACATTTACAGTATTGTCAAATATTTAATTTCCCAGCAAATATTTCTTATTCAACCACAAATAAATATTAATTAGGTACTATTACAAATTGTTGACGACAAAAATCAATTAAATATGTTTGTCAGAATACTACTGTCATCTGTAACCTCAAAATATCGATGAATTGATGAATAAAAGATGGCAACACAGCACCATTCCCTGACAGTGGCTAGGTTTACGTCGTTACTTACAGGGACCGGGCAGATGACGTCATTAACCTCTCTTTTTACGGCTCTGAGGGCAAATTTTTTTCTATTCGTAATAGCACAGCCTATAGTGTTCGCATGTACAGGTTGCGCGCGTTAAGAGAACGTGAGAGTTGCATTCGCAATTGTAATTTTAGCCCGCGTGAACTGAAAATACGTGTTTTATGTAGCGTTTGTTTGCCCTCAAAGCTGTCAAAGTCAGCTGCTGTCCGGACTCTACTGGCCTGTTGATTAAAATTTTATCACAAAATTTTACATTGAGAGGCGTCTAAACCCAACAAAAACAAGCTTGTGCACACACATTATTTTATCTCAAAAGTCTTATATTAATTGCATTGCCTTTAGAGTTGTTTTTTTTTACAAATTTTATGATACAGTTAGCGATGGATACTTTACCACAAAAGACATGGAAATACGTCATTGATGACGTGCACGCAAGTTTGTTTGGCGTTCCCTATAACAGTACATTAATCATTTTACCCATCGACATATAGAAATGGACTGCATGTGGTTATGCTAAGCCGGTATACTCAATGAGTAAAAAGAAAGAGGAGGTAATGTATATTAAATAATTTTTTAGGCGGAAATGGTGAAATGGCTTGTGCAAATGGCGCAATCAGTATACCTTTCGTTGTCATGGAAATGAGAAAAACAGAAGTTAATTTGCAATCTGTCATTTTATTTGACGTAACAAAGCACTCCTGTCAGATCAATAACCAATAGAATTCACGTTTTTCAAATTGGTGATGTTAGCATGGCAACTTTAAAACACGCGCGTTTTAGAAAACGCGATTTAAACACGCTGGACTGTGGTTTAATAGGCTAAAATAGCACACCAATAAAAAAAATAAATGTGTGCACACCTCAGAGGAAAATAACATTCTCATACTCCTGTGATAATCTCTTCCATTATCATTATAGTCCTAATAGTTGCAACTACGCGCAAGAATTAATCAAACACTTACTGATGAAATGTTACTCATCTCTGCCTTGCTTTATGGGACACACCACATACACTACAACTAACCATAATAACTAACGTAATAACAAAAGTATACAAGACGAATATACATATATGTACTGTGGACTGTGGTAAAAAGTTGTTCAAAATGTCAGAAAACACAATACGTAACCTCAACAAAAAATGTAACAACTTCACACATAACAAAACGACAACTTCATGTCATTGACAAGTGGCTTCTGCAAATGGCCGTTTCCGTCGAATAATTTGTGTTCCCCCACCATGCATACCTTATCTCCTGTTTCTTTTTACTCATTGGGTATACTGCAGGCGAGAGAGATGGTAAACGTGGAGGCCTAGTCGTAGCTTTGTCTGTCGCGTATCTATTGGTTGCTGCGGCGACCAATAGATACGCGACAGATAAAGCTAGAACTAGGCCTCCACGTTTACCCTCCCTCTCGCGTCTCGTCTGTAGTATAGCATAACCATGCGCAGTCCATTTCTATATGTCGATGATTTTACCAGGTTAACTTATTTGCTGTGTCATATCAGTGCTTGTAAATTGTCAAAAATATTAATAATAATCCAGTATTTATATTGATAATATACATAATTTTTTATGGAAATATTTCACGCAAACACCTTGTACAACACTTCACAGCAATATTCATTGCACACACAATTTAAGTATCAACATTCACATGCCTTCCTAGTTCTTTGCAAAAATCTTCTACCAACCAAATGTTTTGCACTAAAGAAATGCCACTACTTTCTAGTTTTTTTTATAATTTCCTGTATACCAATCAATCATTTATTGTATTTATTATATATACAAGGTATTCTTATACATAATTCCCTTTCCCTCAAGTACCTTGGTATACCATCTGTCTCCAGGTCTCTGTACCTCCGCTCCCAGATCATCGTCCTCTCTTGTATTTGAACCTCCTCGTCTCCCCTTATTATATTCTCGACTGTCTTTCAACCCAAAACCCTCTTTATCTCTACTTCCTCCCTCGCGTATCCCACTCTTTCATAATATCGCCTTATTTCATCCTGCCCATGACGTATCCTATTATTTACTGCATTGCAGCAGTATCTCAGAATCCTCCCTTCTTTAAAGGCCATCGCCCTGCTTCCAGCCTTAATTCTTATCTTCTTCAGCTTTAACTCCTCCTCCACCACATACCCTGAAGTTTCTCTTTCCATTCCTAGCACCCGCCACCCACTTTCAGTATTTCAGCTGCCCGGCTTCCCACCCCCACACCTCTACACCATATAATATCACGCTTTTAACAACTTTGTCAAACAACCACCTCCTTTTCTGAATATTCTCGCCCTATCCACCTTTCCCTCAGGCCCCACTATTCCATTTCCTTATCTGCCAATTGCCCTTATTATCATATCTTATCCTATAACCTAGGTACATAACTTCATCCGCATCCTATAGTTTACCAAAATCTGCATTAATTTATGCTAACTTTGTAATAACACAATCCGCAATGTTGTGCTAGTTGTATGCATAAAGAACTCACTATTTCTTTGATAATACAAACATTTTCTGTGTAAAACAAAGCGGTGTTTTAACCATGTTCCCCACTTAGTTTTACACTGTCGGTCTTAAAGGAGCTTTTAAGAAAATCTTGGTTTGCGTGAGTAATAACTTGGTCAACTTTTGGCGACTGAATTCCTATTTGCTCTGCCACTCTATGTAACGCATGCGCTAAACATGTAAGGAGCTGCATCTGAATACATTATCAATACTTTTTCTTCAACAATTTCATTTGGTTAAAGTATATGAAGTGAATCATTCACAAACCTAGTAGAATTGTTAGTCTTTTCCAACATTTTGCATATTGCCAATAATATTGGCTACCTCCCTTCTGTAGTTTCATCAACAGCGAACCGAATGTGTCTCCCTTGCTATATTGGGGCGAATTTTTTCTAATTCTAGTTCATATGTCAGTATCACCTCCTTAGATTTGATTCGTGTGGTAAATGTTGATTAATATATTTTTCTAATTCTTGGTCACTGTAGCGCTTTAATAGAGTTTCCATATCTCACATATCTTGGGTTAATTAATTCAATATCGTAAATGTTATTTTCATGCTTACCTTCACACATCCAAATCCCTTATACTACACTCATCCTTTCCTAAAATCTTACTCAATTTGCAGTGCAAAATGAGTCAAGTGACAATTAACGATAAGGTACTCTAAGTTGCTGTTCCTGAATGTCAAGGGCAACTGTAATGATATAATCATCAAGTATAGTTGAGATATGTAGATCTATCTTTATTCTTTATATGCCAGCAGTTCTAAGAATTTACGTTGAACATTCTATTTTTTGCCTGAAGGCCTAATTCAGTACTGAGGCATTATTGCATATTTTTGGTAATTCTGCAAAATATAAATTCACAGCGTTTATCAAGTCATCTCTTGATAAAAACTGATGCCCTTTCAAATGTTTTTTGTTTTGGGCAAGATCCAGACTGTAAGGTGAACAATTTGTGCTTTATGCAGCTTATTGCATATTGTCATTTTAAAGTTCTTAAATGTGTAGACATACCCCTTTACTGTAATCGATTTTGTTAATATTTGTAATGTTTTCTGTTTTGTAGTGAAAATTGATTGTCTTGTGCAGCGCTGATTTTATGAGCGTGGTAGGCATATATATATATAAAAAAAAAAAAAACAAGTTGTTGATGTAGTAAGTCATTCAATAAAAAATCTGTTATCATCTACAAAGAAGTTCTGCTGTAAGTGATAAAATTGAACAGGTTATGGGCCCAGGTACGTACTAAACTGTGCTTTATGTGATGATAGACTGATTAAAGTGAGAAAATCGAATTTTTCAAGTGATAATTTTTGAGCAACAAAATACTGTTTGTGATTGATTGAACTGTTTATTTTACTGTCTAAACTACGTTGAATGATGGATAAAATGAACGTTGCGATTTACAAGCTGGAGGGTGCCGAAAATTGGAATGTATGGAAAATGCAGATTGAGTTATACTTGGCTGCTGCAAATGCTGAACAAGCATTGTCAAAAGATCTAACGGGAGAACTATCTCAAGGGACGAATGAAGAGCTGAGGAACAAAGCGAAGAAAGCTGAGAACCTAGCCAAGATGTCCGTATACAACAACGTGAGTCAGTCGCTGCAACAGCAGTTGCTGACGTGTAAAACAGCTCGTAGTATGTGGGGAGTACTGGAAGGACTTTACGAACAAAAATCAACACAGCGTCAACAACGACTATTCAAGGATTTTTTTAACTTGAAAATGGAAACTGGTGAATCGATCGTGAGTCTTATCGCTAGATTCAAGGTATGCTGGGCCGATGTCAAAAATGAAACGTTGAAGGAAGACAATGTCGAGCTACCTGAGAGTCTGCTGATTGGTCGGTTGTTAGATGCATTACCAGCTGAATACGTTCACTTCATAAACGCGCTTAATTTGACAGAGAAGAAGAACTGGACGTTGAATAAGCTAGCGGAGCAGCTATGCAGTGTTGAGTTGAACAGTAAGAAGGAAAGCGGCGAAACTGCGGATTCGAGTGCACTTTATACTGAGCGACGGCAACAGTATAGAACATCAAATACCACATCGGGTGATGGCGGCACTAGCAGAGGGAATGCTGGTGTTAACCGAAGTGGAGCGCAGAGCGAGAAGGCAAAGGAGAAACGAGCTAATTCTACGTGCTACAAGTGCGGAAAGAAGGGTCACTATCAATTTGAATGTCGATCAAAGAACGGTGCAGGTGATGTCAAAACTAAAAAAAGTGGACCGGAAAACACACAAGCGTTTCTGAGTGTTCTGAGCGCTCAGAATTCGAACGACGTTTGGTTTGCTGATTCGGGTGCTAGCGAGCACATGACGCCTAGACGGGAATGGTTCGACGAATTCAAACTTGTTGACAATGCTCATGAAGTTTACATTGGTGACGGAAAGACGCTTAAAATCGTTGGCACTGGAACCATAAAGATTACTCGACTAATCGAGGGAAAATGGTTGCCAGGTGAGCTAAGAGGAGCATGGTATGTACCGGAACTGAAAAGCAACTTGTTTTCAGTTGGATCAATTGCTTTAAAAAATTTGGACTTCTATGGTGGTAAAACGGGATGTACTGTGTCAAAGGATGGCAAGGTCAAATTAACTGGAAAATTGCATCATGGAATGTTCCTGTTGGATATGAAAGTCGTAATGCCGAATGAGAAGGTCAGTGCACAAGTTGTTAATAAGGTGCCGGAGACGCTGCAATTATGGCATGAAAGGCTGGGTCATCAGGATAAGCAACATGTGCTCAAATTTCTGAAGGCTAAAGGGATCGAGTGTAAAATCAACGAGTTTTTCTGCGAGCCGTGTCAACTCGGGAAACAGCATCGGTTGAGTTTCAGATCACGTGACGAACGTGCTACTAAGCCGGGAGAGAGGATTCACTTAGATGTTGTTGGACCAATGGATGTTACGTCAGTTGGTGGTGCAAGATTTTGGGCATGCATCAAGGACGACTACAGCAAGTACCGACAAGTCTACCCGATCAAGTACAAGTCAGATACTTTTGATAGTCTGGAAAGTTTTGTCAACGAAGCGGAAACGGTTGGTATCAAAATACAGGAACTGATTTCAGATGGTGGAACGGAAAATGTCAATCAACAAATGAGAAAGCTTGCGCAGAAGAAGGGATTCAAACATCGAGTTACGATGGCCTACACACCGGAGCAGAATGGCGGCGCTGAAAGGGAGAATCGGACAATAGCTGAGATGGCTAGAACGCTAATGCATTCCGTGGAGCCAATTCTGGAAAGTGGACTTTGGGCTGAAGCGGTGAATACCGCTGCTTACATCTTGAACAGATGTGGACCTACGGGCAAAGCTGGTAAGTCCCCCTTAGAGTTGTGGTTGGGCAAGAACGTCAAGTTTACACATCTGAGGAAATTCGGAACGGAATGTTTCGTACATGTACCGGAAGTCAAACGTCACAAGTTTGAAAGCAAAAGTCAAAAGGGAATTCTGATTGGTTATTGCGACAATCACGATGGTTATCGCGTTTGGATTCCGGAAACGAGGAAAGTGATGCTGAGCAGAAATGTCAATTTCAAACCGGAAGTGATCACACCGAGTATTACAGAAGTTGAAGTTGAAGTTGAAGCTGACGGTGAAAGCGGAAGTGACAGTGAGGAAAAGGAATCATTTCCAAAACTTCGTGATAGGTCAAAGATCAAAATGCCAGCAAGGTACGGTGTTTATGCGATGGTAGCTGAGTGCATCAATGAGCCGATCACAGCTGTGGAAGCGCTTGAATCACCAGAGTGGAAAGAAGCAATGAAAGATTAGATGAAGTCACACATGGAAAATCACACATGGGATTTAGTTGAGTTACCAGAAGGTCGCAAACCAATTACCAACAAATGGGTGCATAGGGTCAAGCACAATTTGGATGGGTCGGTGGCAAGATACAAAAGCAGATTAGTTGCAAAGGGGTTTATGCAGAAACCGGGAGTTGACTACGATGAAACGTTTGCACCAGTTGCAAGGTTTGATTCAGTGAGATCGGTTCTGGCGGTTGCAGCAGAGGAGAACCTGACTTAAGCACAATTTGACGTGAAAACCGCATTTTTGTACGGTAAACTCGAGGAAGAAATTTACATGCTTCAACCTGAAGGTTTGGAGGAAGGTGATTTGGAGGTGAATTATACGCCAGGTGAATTTCAACTCGCAGATATGTTTACAAAGCCATTGGATCGCGTTCGTTTCAAGCTTCTGCTGAAGAAAATCGGACTGAAATGACTAAAGAGTAGTTTCGGTTGAGGACAAGAACAGTAAAATTACAGGGAGAGTGTTAATATTTGTAATGTTTTCTGTTTTGTAGTGAAAATTGATTGTCTTGTGCAGCGCTGATTTTATGAGCGTGGTAGGCATATATATAAAAAAAAAAAAAAAACAAGTTGTTGATGTAGTAAGTCATTCAATAAAAAATCTGTTATCATCTACAAAGAAGTTCTGCTGTAAGTGATAAAATTGAACAGATTTCCTCATATGCACAACTAAATTCCCTGAAGAGTTGTAGGGCTGCTCGCTTTTTTTGCTATTGCTAGAACGTGATGGAATATGCATCTCCCATAGTCACCTCCATGATCCACCTGATCAAACAAAGAACGTTTAGTTTAACCTTCGGATGACCAACCTTTTTTTTATACACGGATGACCAAGGGGGGTCAAAAATAACCCCACTAGTTTTAGCAAAATAAAAGCATGTATTCATAACTTTAATGCTATATTGTTTTATTAAATGAAGTAAGAAACATTAGTAAATCCAATTTCTAATTCCAAACAACAGAAAAAAAAAGTTAAAATATCAGTCTGAACTTACTAAAGTAAAAACATTTGAAAAAAAAATACATTAGTTAAAGTTACCACAGGTATTACAAATTATGCTTTTTTGAATCTTTGAATGTTCCTTGCAGATAAAATGATTGCATTTATCGCATTTAGATGTGAAATTACTCGGTATTTCAAATTCAGACTATATTTTACCTAATTTCAAAATGAAAGACAAAAGACCAAGGGGGGTCGTTTTTGACCCCAAATTCAGAAAATATTTTTTATTTGTTAAATGTTGGGAATTTTTTTACTACAAAATATGAGGATGCAAATCATGATAATATAATCAGATAAAAAAATAATTAGTTGAAAATTGAAACTAGTTCTGAATTTATTGAAGAAAAACATACATTGGGGTCAAAATTGACCCCCCTTGGTCATCCGAAGGTTAAAAATACATTTTCAACATTTACACTTGAATTTCATGGATACTTTTTTAATTATTGGCAGTTTTAGAAAAATGCTTAGTAAAACGAGAGGACGAGTGTTTTATCAATTCTCCCTCAATTGACACACAGGCATAGCTCGAGTTGAAATGAAGCATCACTTTTTCTCTAATTATTGTACAAATAACTATACAGACTGTTTCAAATTAACTCGGCACTATTGCTATCTTTGTTATTACTGATTTTACAAATTAGGTTAAATTAGCAAAGTAGTAGTGTTTTTAGTGCTGATTAATATGCAATTAATAAAAAAACAATTGAATAACGCATTTTCGAGAAAATCGCAAATTTAGTACTTTTTTAATGGAACACCCTGTATATTTTTATTGTAAACGAAAGAGAAATGAATTCTCGACAAAAATTCTTATACACTCTTACATCAAAATACTTAAGATAAAGTAGATATTGTCTTATTTAATCAATTTTTTCCAATCCTGGAATGC
The DNA here is from genome assembly GCA_036250285.1 of Pyrocoelia pectoralis. Classification (NCBI taxonomy): domain Eukaryota; kingdom Metazoa; phylum Arthropoda; class Insecta; order Coleoptera; family Lampyridae; genus Pyrocoelia; species Pyrocoelia pectoralis. The sequence continues at coordinate 22,765,585 of CM070077.1, read as the reverse complement.
TTAATCGTAAAAACATGCATTACTGGTCCCGAGAAAATCCGATGTTAACTTATCCATCACATCCACAAACCAAGTTTAGTTTACATGAATGTATGGTGTGATTTGATTGGTAGTATAGTGTAGTTGGTCCTCTGTTTTATTCTGGATCGCTTACGGGAGCAACATATATTGCCCTTATGGAAGAAGAAGTTTTGGCAGAATATCTACATGATGTTAATAGAAGATCCCAAATCATTTATTTCCAGCAAGATGGAGCCCCAGCTCATAAATTCCGTGAACTTGGAGCAATGCTGCAAAGCATGCAGACTTTTTTGTAGACCGCTGGACGACTACAAAAGGTCCCTATAAGTGGCCACTTCGTTCACCCAACTTGTCGCCTTTGAATTTCTTCTTTTGCGGGTACGTTAAAAATAAGGTTTGTGAAAGAAGATACGCCAATGTAACTGAATTAGAGAATAGCACTCGTGTTATGTATTCATTCAACTGACGGTAGAAGTATATCGAATGCTACAAGGAGCTTTCATAGGAGACCTTTAATGTGCATTCATGAAAATTGTGGTATTTTTGAACATTAAGTTAAATAAGTGTATTGGAAGGTCACGGCTACCTTAATTAAATAATACAGTTGTCAATATCTACTTTATCTTCAGTATTTTGATGTAAAAGTGTATAAGAATTTTTGTCGAGAATTCATTTCTCTTTCGTTTACAATAAAAATATACGGGGTGTTCCATTAAAAAAGTACTAAATTTGTGATTTTCTCGAAAATGCGTTATTCAATTGTTTTTTTATTAATTGCATATTAATCAGCACTAAAAACACTACTACTTTGCTAATTTAACCTACTTTGTAAAATCAGTAATAACAAAGATAGCAATAGTGCCGAGTTAATTTGAAACAGTCTGTATATAACACAAGTTTTTGTTACATGAATATGTGAATATTTTTAGGTACCTATCAGAAAGGAAAACAAGAGTCTGGGATCAGCAGAAGCCACCAACTTCTCTCATTGGGTATCAACACAAACTGTAAACAGTGATGCATCACTAAAAGATCACACTAGTCTCATTTTATCAACATTTGACAACAACAAATATAACAAATATTGTTACTCTTGTAATCAAATTTCGCCCTATTTATGTCAATAACAAAAGTTTATTAAAGAATTTAAATCTTTTAGACATTTTTGTTGTAGTAACAATAATTATAAATAATTAATATTAAGTGAGGTGAGTATAAATACACAAACTTGCATTGAACAAGTAATTGGAATGTAATCAGTTTATAAATATCTACTTAAGCTGTCTTATCTATTACGATTTAGCACACTTAACATTAACAATTAGACAATTATGATTTACGTCACATTAAATAGTTACATTTCAATTGTAACAGCGAGAATATAAAAGTACAGCAAAAATAGATAAACAGCCATCAAGATATGCTAATAACATACACACTTTTGGGTTTGTTCGCTTTATGCACAAATTATACAGTTAGTACATCACATCAAAACCATCATTTAGTAACTTGCTTAATAGAAGTTTATTTTGCCAATTAAACTGGTATATTTTTTGTAAATTTGCCAAAATCCATATCAATTTTAGCAGCAATGTGATGTGATTATACCACCTGTTTAATAGACACGCAAACAAACGATTGTACTTCAATCTCTTCCTCCTACTAACACCGAATTTAAATAATATAAATAATTAATAACACTAACTATTTTACGTAACAGTTACATATAAAGCAACAAACAGAACATGACTGAAGCTCATTTTGGACCCCAAAATATGTGTAATAAAGGCACATTATTGTTATGATGACTTTAATCAAGTATAACAGATATGATTTGTTTTTACATTAATTTTAATTACTTAAGGAATTTTGTAAATAGGTAACAGTCGCCTTTATAATTAAAATAAAATCTTATTGCTTTCCACTAACTGGCCTAATACAGTCTTTTTGTGATGGACAAAAAGCCTTATTAAACACATTTCGGAAAACATTTTCACACTTCATTTGAAAAAGAAACAGCTTAAGCAGATACAACAAAATATAAAAAAACTTAAGAGATCCTTAACAATCATTTCTTTGTACTTCGCAATGTAACATTTTGAGAATTCAATTCGGCAGTCACATGCTCCCAAGCACCGACACTTTTTTCGTAACATTCAATTTGCTTATTAACAAAATCTAGGAGAATTTTTTTTAAACAACTTTGTTTATCTTGCTGCCATCTTTCTAAATCGCTCCGTAACGATTCATTTGCGCATTCTAAATTATCCTGATTGGCTTCAACTTTTTTAACTAATTGTGGTATATGTAAACCTAATTTTTCTAATTTATCATCTACACTCGGCTGTTTCCACAATGAGAATCCACTGGAATGTGATCCATTCTGGGCAGTTAATAACTAAAAATGTGATTTATTGGCGCTAGTTACACATATGTAAATTACCTGATCTTTCTCGGAACGTTTCTTATCCAAATCTTCTAAAGAAATGTTGTAAATGTGTTGAAAAATGTCTCGTTTATGTAATGTCTCTTTAATCACATCAATGTATGTTAAAAATTCTTTGATAGGATTTGCTACTGTATTTGTGTAACTATAAATTAATGCGCTTTGAGCAAATGTGCATTTCTCAAAAGCATTCGCGATATTTTGTAATGTAGGAGATAACTCTGGTTCGGACATTGACCAATTTGAAAAAATTGGATAATAAGTTTGCAATTCGCTCACATATTCTTGACTTTCTTTATTAATCCTACTGGCAATCTTTTCAATCGATATTAATTTCTCCGATAATGTCGCTAAGTAGTCTTTTGTTTTCTCAAATTCAATGTGACGATTTTTTATTGATGCACGTGTTGTTAGCATGTTTGAGGTATTTACCATTAAAATTTTATTGTTTATATTGGACCGTTGTTTTCGCTGTAAATTAAAATCCTGCAAATAAAAGATCACTTTGATGAAAATGTAGATTTCCCACAGAGGATTTAGACTTATAAATGCCACAACTATATTGCTTTCTTTTGTTTTAGTTCAAGTTTTATATACACTAATTTTCTCCATCTATTTAAGGCACATATCTATACCAAAATTCAAACTCGAGTTTTAAATATATTTCAGTTTATGTTAACTATTTCGCCACTATTTTAAAAGCAATATATACAGTGATAAACTGTTTTGTTTCTAAATATACAGTTCCATAATGTTTGAATGGAAGCCACCGTAATTGGAAGAACTGGTTCAAAAGCCACAAGAGAACTACATATGTATACATATTATCTGCTGACTTACTATAGTAGAATTGCCGAACAGATGGAAACAGGCTCCTCCTACTACAAAAAGGGGCTGAATTATGTTAAGTCAGATTTACATACTTACACTTTATCAGACACTGATAAATGTTTCGATATACGTTTTTTTGGTGGCGAAAGATCCATCATAATATACCTATTACTCAACCTATAATTTTATTTTGTTAGTTGTTAGGTATTTTAACAGAAACCACAAAACTTGTTTTGTGACAGAAATTAAATTTGGGGAAGTGCATCAGACTTTCAATGTAATTTTCCCGCGTATTTTGAATTAACCTATTACAAACGCATTTGTGGGAGGAGCCTGTTTCCATCTGTTCGGCAATTCTACTATAGTACCGTAAAGTGCCAGTACTGGTACAAAAAAAGAAGTATACCTGCACCTATACTGAGAAACAAAACATGTTTGAGGGTATTTAAACACATAAGCATTAGGTATTATAAGATACATTAAACTCCAGAATAACAGTATAGATGTTTAATGTACTGATTTTGTTTTGGGTGATATTGCTGTCATTAATGTCAAACGGAAGAACTGTCCCATCTGACCAATACCTGAGGATAAAGTTGTTCGCTTTGACATTTGTTGTGACTGAAAAATGCCATCCAAAATCAAGGTTCACTAATGTATTTGTTATTCTGGAATTAAACAAAACGAATGCAAGTGTTTTAAAAAATTCTCTGAATTTAACAATAATACCAATGAATAAGAAACCAAAAAAAGATAACCCTGAAAATAAAGATCTGCATGTGCTATTATAGTTATTTATGTATCAAGGGTCTTAATTACCGAGGGTAAAGTTTGCGTCCCGAGGGCCTTGCGCCCGAGGGACAGCAATTACCCGAGGTAATTGAGACCTATTAATTCCTGTGATACATAGATAATTTTATTTCTGACCGAGTTTAATAAAATTTGTTCATTTCCGATATATTTGATTCAGGTATCGTCGATTGCAGTTTTGGTTGTTGCTAGGTTACTGGTTCATAAAAGAGCCGTAGAGGGAATTATAGCGTCTTTATATCCCAAGGGAGTTATGACACTCTTTATTGGTATCGTAACTATGACAATATAAGCTTATAATATCACTGTCAGAAATAATAGTTATTTATGTATCAAGGGAATTATAAGGGTCTTAATTACCGAGGGTAAAGTTTGCGTCCCGAGGGCCTTGCGCCCGAGGGACAGCAATTACCCGAGGTAATTGAGACCTATTAATTCCCGTGATACATACATAATTTTATTTCTGACCGAGTTTAATAAAATTTGTTCATTTCCGGTATATTTGATTCAGGTAACGCCGATTGCAGTTTTGGTTGTTGCTAGGTTACTGGTTCATAAAAGAGCCGTAGAGGGAATTATAGCGTCTTTATATCCCAAGGGAGTTATGACACTCTTTATTGGTATCGTAACTATGACAATATAAGCTTATAATATCACTGTCAGAAATAAAATTTATTACATTGAAATAAATATACTTAGATGGTGCTGTATTCGAGACCAATATATAAATAATGTACTGGGTGGTCCAATAGTCGTAGCGGTACATCGAGAAAATCGCAAATGTCTGTCAAATTGTGCGGGAAGTGTGAAATTAGGTACACTTATTAATTAGATCAAAATAAACGATTTGACCCGCAGCACCCCTATTTTCAACCCTTAGTTTTCAAAAGTGCCCCGTAATTAATTTTTTTCCATCCCCTAACGATAACTCCTTTGTTTACAACTTTTAGAAAAAATTATATTAACAAAAGTTTTAGGAATTCTTATAAGGAACATTTTATATAAGGATAAAATTTTCACAAATATCAACCCTTATCGAGATATGTGGGAAAAACTGATTTTTGCAGTTTCATTACAAAATCGGTCATAGTTTTCTTGTTTATCTTTTCTCAGAAAAATTATTCAAGTAAAAGATGTAGATATTAATATGATCAAAATTTTAGGTATATATAATATTTTCACAGAAAGCAACCCTTAACAAGTTATTTCGATATTTCTGAAAGTAAGCAACCCTTAAGTATAAAATCGCTCATATCTTTTTTATTTGTAACTTATGGGGAAAAACATGTGAATAAATATTATAGAAAATTATCTTTTGGGCATTTTATGTCGGTATGAAAATTTCTCAAAAGTCAACCCTTAACGAGCTATATCGAAAAAACCAGAAACTGTCAATTTTCACATAAAATCGAGCATAACTTTTCTATATTTCACTACAGTGACATTATTGTTATATAATTTGGTAGGTATATGTATGTAGAAAATATAAGTAAGGGGTAATTTTTTTACAAAAACTCACCCTTAGCGAGTTATTTTGACAAAAACAAACTTTCGGCACTTTTTAGAAAAGTTTTCGTAACTTTTCCAATTACGATGGTTAATATTATTTCTTCGTGGTTAATAATAGCCAATTACAGTGTATTTCATGAAATCATAGTGATTTTGCACCATATCACACTGGTGCGGGAATTTTCAACGTACAAAGTGTAAGGTTTATTCGCGGTAATATAATTAAAAAGAAACAATCTAATTGTACCCAAAATGCAAACAAAGGTCGATTTTTATATCAAGGAAGACATATTTTGATGTTATTTTCTTGGGGGTGGTTCTCACCTCCAGCGCCTCACAGGGGGTGACATTGAAATTTCGTCGCGACGTATGGTTTCGCTCGGGTGTCGCATCTCCTTTTTAGTCTTCTATTTGGTTGTTCTCACTGAAATAGGAGTCGGTGAGAGAATACTAACTTGCTGTTGAAGTGCTTACCTTTTATTTTCGCATGTAAAATGTCTAAAGGAGATGCGATATCCGAGCGAAACTATACGCCGCGACGTAACGAGCTCGCGCACTTAAGGCAAATGTGTTTAAATAAATATTTCAGTATTTTACTTAGCTACTGATAGAAATAAAGTGAAAAAAATGCAAAAATGAAAAGGCCAAGGAATTACCTTTCCAATGATGTATCACATGACCCGCCTTCCTATTTGAAATTTCAATGTCACCCCCTGTGAAGCGCTGGAGGTGAGAACCACCCCCAAAAAAATAACATCAAAATATGTCCTCCTTATATAAAAATCGACCTTTGTTTGCATTTTGGGTACAATTAGATTTTCTTTTTAATTAAATTACCGCGAATAAACCTTACACTTTGTACGTTGAAAATTCCCGCATCAGTGTGATGTGGTGCAAAATCACTATGATTTCATGAAATACACTGTAATTGGCTATTATTAACCGCGAAGAAATAATATTAACCATCGTAATTGAAAAAGTTACGAACACTTTTCTAAAAAGTGCCGAAAGTTTGCTTTTGTCGAAATATCTCGCAAAGTGTGAGTTTTTGTAAAAAAATTACCCCTTACTTATATTTTCTACATCCATATACCTACCGAATTATATAACAATAATGTCACTGTAGTGAAATATAGAAAAGTTATGCTCGATTTTATGTGAAAATTGACAGTTTCTGGTTTTTTCGATATATCTCGTTAAGGGTTGACTTTTGAGAAATTTTCATGCCAACATAAAATTCCCAAAAGATAATTTTGTATAATATTTATTCACATGTTTTTCCTCATAAGTTTCAAATAAAAAAGATACGAGCGATTTCATACTTAAGGGTTGCTTACTTTCAGAAATATCGAAATAACTTGTTAAGGGTTGCTTTCTGTGAAAATATTATATATACCTAAAATATTTATCATATTAATATCTATATCTTTTACTTGAATAATTTTTCTGAGAAACGATAAACAAGAAAACTATGACCGATTTTGTAATGAAACTCCAAAAATCAGTTTTTTCCATATATCTCGATAAGGGTTGATATTTGTGAAAATTTTATCCTTATATAAAATGTTCCTTATAAGAATTCCTAAAACTTTTGTTAATATAATTTTTTCTAAAAGTTGTAAACAAAGGAGTTATCGTTAGGGGATGGAAAAAACTAAATACCGGGCACTTTTGAAAACTAAGGGTTGAAATTAGGGGTGCTGCGAGTCAAATCGTTTATTTTGATCTAATTAATAAGTGTACCTAATTTCACACTTCCCGCACAATTTGACAGACATTTAGATGTACCGCTACGACTACAAGTTTGACACTTTCTTATGAAAACGCCCGTTATTTTAAGAGATAGAAAAAAATATACCTATGCGGGCAAATTTTAATGAGAAAATCACCGCCGCAAACAGAATTCAGCTATCTTTAATCGTTTGGCCGCTAGGGGGCGTTTCTTGAATTTGGTCGATTTATTTAATGCTTCATAACTTTCTTATTATTTAACATAATTGATTTTGGCAAAATGTTTCTTAGAGCACTTTTATGTAAAATCCATCTCGATGGATAGTTTTTATACCTACAGGATGTTTGGTTTTTTGTGTATGACCCTAAACTTCATTTTTTCATACGGGCTACCCTATATATTTTGGGGTTTTTGAGAAGAGAGTAAAATTTCCTAAATTTTGATGTATCACTTGTTATATTTATCTTATGACATTTGGACAACCTATTTAAAATGTATAACATTTTGAAAAACTATGGGCATATTTTATATACTAATTTGTCATACCACAATTTACACATTTTAGGCTTAGATAAAATAATACAATAAATTATAAAAATCAGTCATGATCAACACTTGCCACATACAAAATGTCTAAACGTGAAACCACCACACATCACACAAGTTCAAGTAATATCTCTCAAACACAACAATTCACAAACTCAAACATATTTTGTATTTAAAAAATCATTAGTTAGAAAGAGGCCTTTTGAGGAGAAAGAAAAAACTAGAAGAGTGGGGGGAAGGTTGTTCGGATGGACATTAGGAGAAGTTTTTTGACAAACTAATAAAAAGTGTGGTGCTTTACGGGGTACAAGTGTGTGGGTGGCATTAGCGAAAAGGGGTTTTGGGGTTGGATAAGGACACGCTGGGGTCTATAGTAAGAGAGGAATGTAATCTCCAATCATGTGTCCTCATAGATTTAAGAATGTGATAAAAGATTATCCTTCTCTACAGAAGATGGGACTTTAAAGTGTGTTGAGGATCCATTCTCTCTGAACCCAAATGAACTACCTGTCCACTTACAGTTCAATATAATATTGTACCAAGTACAGAGGGAGAAGTATTTTACAATAGTTTGAAATATCACAAGATTTTCAAATATACTTATTGCGTTTACAAATGATGGCAGTGTGAACAAACTTTTTCAATAATGAACCTTAATAACACAAAATAGTGTTCATCGTTATCAGAGAACTTAGAAATAAATCGAAAGTGACAAGTTCGACCATAAATCGGAATTATAGCAAACTTGTTTTTGAAATCATTAGATATATTTTTTTCACACATAGTAAATAAAGTCATAATGTGGTCATAATGGTGGTGGGTAGTTCGGCAGTCTGCAGTTATTCTGATCATAGTCTTTGGGTCGCGACAAGCTTTTATTTTATTTGTGGCCCTTGATTCCCAACCTATTGTGTTAAGGCTGACCTAAGGTTGTTGATATTGTTAACACGTTCGCTGCCGAGCGGCATTTTCAAAAAACGCTCCGCCACGCCAACAAGTTTTAATTAATTAATTATAAAATAAAAATACAAAACATGTATTTATGGGAAATATATTGAATTTAGATAATTTTTAATTGCTTTTTTAATTATACGAGTTATCACGTAGTCGGTTTTTGCGATAAAATCTTTTATGCCGGCGCCAACTACGAGTTGAAAATTGTTTTAAAATTTACCATGAATAAGATCCTAATTATTCTATTCACTTATAATAAATAAATAGCTTGATTATTTTTAGATTTTCTATGTTAGTTACTCTACAATTACTTATATTATAAAATTACACTTATACTTATATTCATTATAATAAATCTCTTGAATTGCGCCAAATTGTTATGATTTTTTCTAATTCCTAAAGCCAGATACCTTCAAAGAACATGAAAATACTACGAGTTTAATCGTATGTGGCGTAGGTTAAACGAAAACGTTCTACGAATTAACTCATATCTGGCGCCTAAACAGAAACTTCGACATACGAGATAACTCGTAGTTGGCAGCGAACGTGTTAAGCAAATAACGGACAAATAAAGCTAGCCAGCCTTCTTTGTATTCTGTCGCCTTTCTAATCAGTTCTTATACATTCTTAGGAGAAAATAAATGACATTTCGTTTTACACCTCAAAAAAAACATTTTTTATGATAAGCATATACTTACACCTTGACTAGCAGTTAAAAATATTTTAAAGTGCTCATTACAACTTAAAATAGGATGCTGGGCTACTCTTGTAATGAAAGTGTTTAACAGCTTCATTCGAACCAAAATAAAATCTTTGGCATATCGATCTAGTTGCCCCATTAAAGTGTGTTTAGCTGGCAGTGGCTAAAATCAAAAAAGTTAACAAAAATGAACTTATAATAAGTTAAACGATTACTGGAATAATGCAAAATGGATGGGAATCGAGTAGCCTTTGACGAAGCCATGCAAATTCATTGTAACGTCTTCGCACTATATATTCATTTTCTGTAAACTCGATTCTTGCAACACGAGTAGTTATACGAAACGTTATGTAGGTTTCTAAAGTGTCTAAATGTTTCTGGGGATTGTCAACTTTTACATACAAATCCGAATTTTCATCCATATTTAATTCTGAAAGCGCTTCTGTGTCTGGTAATGTGGAAAAGCTTTCTAGACTAGGAGATTGCACCTATACATTTAAAGTAAATAAATAAATAATACTCATTTCGGTTAGTATTCACCAATGAATTATCTATTGTTGAATTGCTACATAAGCTAGAACGATCATTTTCCATTGTATCCTTTAAAATGTTTGCAACAGTTTTATTTTCAATTAATACATCTAAAACGGCTGAAGAATTATCTTTATTTTCCATGATTTTTATATTTCGATAAATTGGTTTTTAGTTTTATGAATAATTTATTTTTTATTACAAATTCTGACAGCCAATGAAAGCTAATAACATTGTCACGTGATTTAAGTGTCAGGCGATTCAAAGTAGGAATAATGGTATACCAAAAAACGACCGGACTGAGCAAACTAAATTTTAAAAAAATTGGATTAGACTTGCATAATTATTTTATTTCGATATTTTTCCGGTTAAGTAGTTCGGCTGGTTTCTAGCCAAGTCAAATGAGTGACTGACAACAATTTTTTTAAGGACTATTAACGTCAATAAAATACTCAGCAGTATTTTGAGGGTTTAGTTATACAATATGTGTTATTTACTCCCTAAACATGCTATTTTTGTTCTTAAATGCTATTTAATTTTTTTAAGATGTTATTTAGTGCTACACTTGACTATTTTTGGGTCTCATACCAATTCTCGGCGATGAAGTAGGTACTACAACTGACACATTGCGTAAAAACGCCTACAAACGCTAATATTTTTTTATAAATAAATCGGCTAGGTATATTTTGACATCTAAATATTGAATTTATGGGTCCCGAACGTTCGCGGAATCATAAAATCAGCGTCGCGAATGCTTCGTTCACTGCCGGGGTGTTGGCTGCCGTGCCCGACCGGAAACGGCAGCAGCCGACGGGCCTCTTTTTGGGTCTTTTTTCCCGATTTCTCTTTTTTGGTACCGGTAAGAGGTACTTTTCTTTATACCTATCGATTCGTCACGATTCAAAAAATATTTCTACCGAGCCCGTTTCGGGATTTAACGTTTATTTTGGCTTTAATCACGATAAAACAAATTCTCCCATAAGAGCCCATGTTAAAAAGCCGATTTTTAAGTCCGGTAAGGGCACTTTTTCTGAACGGCATCGTGTTCAGGACGCTTCAAGCTTAAATTTGAGCCTACTCTCAACAAATCCTAACGTCAAAAACGAAACAGCCGAACTAGCGTTTTGCGGTTTGCGTTGTGCGGCAGTCAAACGTCATTGGTTAATTTAAAATGTTTGCTGCGAAACATTTTAAATTAACAAATGAGGTTTGACTTAGGTTTGACTGCCGCACAACGCTGTAATGCAAATCCACCTTAACATTCAAATTTGCTGCTGTGCGAGAGCGAGTCCATTAGTATAATCATTTGTATCTGTGATCTAGTTTCCACCGTAGCAGAGACAAGTGTTGTCTCTGACCGTAGTGTGCGTAGTCTTCAATCCGATTCTGCTCCGGTGCGAAGCAAATTTTATGCCTGTTTCGATTGGAAGTCGAGTAGAAGCGAGGAAAATTGATATTTTAGTAGAGCCAACCTTGTTAACAAACATAACCTTTAAACAGCAACATACGTAGACGTACAGTTAAGTTAAAATGTAAAAATACCACGTTTATTTTCCAGTTTGGATTGTGGCGCCCACATGATCCTGCTAACACAGTCGCTTACATACTAAAGAGCAACGATTGATTTCCATTGACCTACCAATGACAACGGCCAGAATCCTTTATAAGCGAACGCAGGGAACGCTGTTACTAACCCAACATAAACCGTAAATACGTACTATGCAATGAATAAACAAATTTTCAATTCAATTCAATTCCCACAAAAAATCAGTCAGAAGTCATAGCCGCCAACGAAAGCAGGCAACACCGACCAATCCGTCTACAACGACCCGTGAACCTGCATTCCAGAACCAGTCTACCCTCCGGCGACCGACCAACCTACCTACTGCCTGTACCTCCATTATTAACCGCATTCCGCGCTGTTAAAACTTGTACATATTTGTAAATAGAAATGTTAGTGGTTTTCACAACTTCCAAAACGTTATTGTCTATTTGGCACGATCACCAAATAACTGGTGATCCGATTCAACCGCCAAAGTAGGAAACTGAAAAAAAGGGCCACTTCGCGTATTGTTATCAATGCGCAAACCTTGCCATGTTTTGACGTTTGTAGGAAATGGGTATTTACTACCTTGAAATAAAGGACAAGCTGCAATGCACTATCATAATACGAAATAATACCTAACGATGTTTACAGCTTGAAGGTTCGTCAGCATCTGCATAAGGATACCATCCTTAGATCACTCCGTAGATATAAATCAGGTGCCTTTTATTTTGTGCCAGCTTGAATGCCAAAGAAACCAAATATTCCTTTCTTCAAGAGCGTTCGGCACATGCGCATTAAAGCACGCTCGTTGCCGGATCTTCTAAACTTCGGTGGCATCTCAGTCTCTCACAAGTTATAAACAAGAAAACAAATGTCGTGTTTCAATACCACGACGGCTGTTTGCACAATACTCCAGCGATAATGAAGAAGATTACGCAGAAATAAAGTGCGTTATACACGCATATAATCAATGGTTTCTACCATCTTCGAAACAATAGAACTGCTTTACGCTAATTGTTGAAACTCAGGATAGTGCGTTGGCGACAAAACACTGAGAAGATGAGACTTCTAAGGTGGAGTGCTACTACAACTTCTGGGGAATGTAACCGTAAATAGTCTGTTGTCTCAACAGCAGTGACTATTATACGCTGAGCTAATGTGGATGATTTATCCGCCTGTGTCCATACTAACAACTTGGGGTTACTTTGTGCAGTCTCATGAAATCTGTTCTCAGATTAATCGAAGGGTGGTGTAAGAAACACTCAATTTTAACCCCTCAAAGACAGAAGTTGTTCTCTTCACAAAGAAAAGGAGGGTAGGGGATCTTAGATGTACTCTGATATTCCAAAAATACCTCCAGTTTTCAGTCAGTGAAGTATCTAGGTGTTACGCTTGACAACAAACTGAACTACAGTAAGCATCAGAAACCTTTCGAACTAACTCCCATAAGCTGTCCTGTGGCTTCATATAAGGGTATAGCGCTGGCAATAGTTCTCACACCTGGAACTGATGGAGAGCAGCAGAACGGAAGATCACTTAGCAGTGATACTGTATTATACTACAGGTACTCGTATCATGGCGATTCACTAAGGCTGGCGAATTCCCTACCATGTTTCATGAAGTAATAATAGTCAAAGGATAGTGGAAAAAAATTCCTAGAGTGATCAGAGAAATTGCTGGAAATAATTTTGAAGTTCCTAATTCTACCGCTTGTTGCCGTAATTTATTTAACAAAACACAACAAAACTTGAACTAATTGCCTACATATTTTTATTATTCCCGTAGACTTACGTATTTTGTTTCAGGGCTCTTTGTATTGTTAAAATGTCATAAGTAATAGAACAATTGTTTGATGGTAGGCTTGATCGTCAAACATTGAAAACAATAATTGTTTTATTCAATTGAGAGCCGTTATTAACGATTATGATTGTTTTGCAATTATCTCCGAAAGGAATGAAAATATCAAATTGCGATTTTCACTTTTATCTTGCAAATTTAATGTACTTTCCAAATACGATATTAATTAAAGTTATATTGTTTCATTTAAATCTCCGAGGAAAGTATAAACAATGAGAATTGATCAAATAATGCCCTCTAAGCATGATTTGCATATTTGCTTTTTTAATTTATATAGCGCCTTTAATGGCTAGATTTTTCCCCTCTGCTCCTGTTTCACGTTCTATACAGTAAGCAGTTAAACCAAAAAAATGAAGTTTTAGGACTAGGAGCATTACAAGTATTTTTTTGACAACTTATGTAGGACTATTATCTCTAGAGAATTGGCTTCCTCTACAAGACCGTAGCACTTATGTCCACTAGCTGTAAAATTAGTAAAAATTCCAGCAATGCCTTTTCATCACTTGTTTAGCCCAAAGCTCTATATCTATTACATTCTGAGATATGTTCATAGTAAACTATACTGCATTACCACAAGTTGAAGAAAATTTATAAAACAATCATTACTAAATTTTGTACTTTAATCATATGTAAACATAAAGATAAAATCACATGAATAATAACAATATGAAAATGATACCCTTATTTACATTTAAGATTAGATAAAATTAAATGCCAAATGCAAGAAGAATGAATAGAAATCAATAATACAGTAGAAAAAGGTAAAATATTAAATAAAAAATATCACATTGGCAACAATCACTGTTGCTCTTTTTTAATGGTACCCATTTCTTCAAGTAAATCTTGTATGCCATCAGGCATACGGCCAGCATCTATTTCCCTTGCCCAAAACTGAAACTATACAATGATTAGATGGGGAAAGTTTAAAACCTGTTGGTACCTTTTCTAATTCTTTCTTAAGTACCAGCACAGCCTTTTCTCTATCAGCGACCAGTTCTTCTAAATACTGGTACCTCAATTTCTTTCTAGCTCTACATTCTCGAGCACTCTGTCTGCTGCGTTCTGTATTTTAAATCATTACATATTTAACTATATTTTTAAAAAATCTGATTTCTACCTAATTTAGCTTTCATGTCAACCTTCTCAGCAGATTTTCTTCCCGGTTTACGCCCTCGCTTTCCCGATTCCTTACGTTGAGGACCCTCCTATAAATGAAAATAATGTTCAACGCTTGTTTTTGAGTACTTATAAAAATGTGCAATGGTGTTATCATAATTTATACAAATCAGAATTATCATATGCGTTATCTTAAAAGTTAGAGAAATCGTTATAATACGGGCCTTTTCTTAAATAAATGTTTGTTACTAAGGAATGAAATCTTCAATGCCATGTAAAAGAGAAAGTCCATTAAATAACTACTTATAGAAGCGAATGCTCCAACCTTACAATATTTAAAAAAAATGCACCAAACGGTCAAACCTACTGCGTATTTAAACAAATAATTCAAAGTGTAATCGGTCGAATTCACATCGAGATTAAAGGTAATTAATGATTAAATTTTATTGTTACCGGTAAACGTACTACGGCGTAGCTTTTTTCTCGCGATTGATAAATAAAACAAACATAACGTGCACGTTTAAAGTATTAATGTTTAAATAAATACGTTCATTTTGTTGCACAAACATGTAAATATCGTTGATTTTAAGCCGGTTACATTCTGTAATACGTGCTAACAAAAGCAATGCGGAAGTGAGTAAAAAATAAATAAAATTAACTCCAATAAGCACAAATTAAGAAAGAGGGTAGAGTTAATTAAACGAAATACCTAAATGCAACGCCAACTACAATTAATTTTACTAAAATAAATTTAAAAATAAATCTCACCGTACTGCGTAGCGCGTAATGCGTAGTAGACCGGTTTCAGAACGCAGTGGAAAGCGAGTCGATCTAGGCGAAGTGATCAAACCGTTAAAAGGATATTGCGCAGTTTATAACGATTGGCTTGCTGTGGGGGTTTGTAGTCAATATTTCACGCAGTCTATATTCTGTACGCCGTAAACTTTACAAATGAAATCTACTATACAGCGCGCACTTTATTTACAAACAACAGTTGTACTTGTACACGTCCTTCGTGATAAACTGAATATCAAACATGAGGTCAACATACTTTGATTGACACAAAAAATTGAAAAATTTAACAGCCAATCTACATTAATTTTTATGTAGGTTACCGATTACTTTTAAAAGCCATCCTTCACTTGATAAAATGAAAATCTTACGGCTTGATAATTAATATATTTGTCTTTTGTCCTATATAACGAAGGATCAAAGATAATTATGTAATTAATTTTTAAACAATAATTGGGCAACCTCTACAATGAACAGTGTTGCCCTCTCTTTCATCGCTTGAATTTGGCGGGCGAAAAAAAATTTAATACTATCTACGCATGCGCTCTTTGATCACTGTGGGAACCTTAAAGTGCCCCTTTACAGAATGTAATTAAATTCCAATTCTGTTAGAACAAAATTGGTATCATATTCTAAAATATAATTAGGAGAGAAACATCATTTAGAAGTATTGTACAAGCGGTTAAAAGTTAATAAAAAAGTGACAGCAATTGCACAACTTTAAAAAAGGTTGGATATATTTACCACTACATTGTGTTCTTCAATAACTTGCAGTTCTTGATATTCCATTTTCACAATTTGAATTGATTAAAACCAAAAAATTAAAAAAACTACACCTGCCGAAGATTCGCAGGATCAACGTGTGTGTGTGTATGTTTACAAACATTCGCAAGGTCGGCAAATAACGTCATTTAAAAGGCTACACGTGCCCGATATTATAGAATACTATTTAAGATTTAGATTTAACTGCCCTCTAAGGGCAACTTCTTTCTAACTGTACAACATTGAAATGTATGCTGTACAAAGGTAACTGTTGTGTCTGTGGTATCGGCAATTAGAAATCAAACACGCAATTGATCAACACTACTTTTAATGAAAAATATATTCACATGTTCTAGCTTTCTTCTATTTAGGTTGTTGCATTGGTTACTCTTCGATTTTATAGAGGGCGCGTATAATATTGAGGCGTTTTACGAAACAAGGCATAGCCTTCTAAGAAGGCTATGAACATATATTATTATATTATGCGTATATGGCTATGAACAAGGACATGAGGACATCCATGACAAGCGAAGATCTCGTCAAGGTCAAATGCATTAATGCTAAATGCCGACGTAGGAGCATTCTGCATTTTTGAAAATTTTGATTTCAGGCCATTTTTACAAAGCATCCACTAAAATGAGAAAGTGGTATCCCCCTTCACAAGGTACTGCAAAATCCATGTGGACCAGTGGTGTATTGGTAAATTAAAAAGCACCGGAACGCTCGAAAGAAAAATTTATTTCCAAAAATAAAAAAATAATTGCCATTCTCAAGTAAAAACAAAATATAAAATTTAAAACAGATACATACAGTAGAATATAAAATATGTATTAAAAAATATAGTTTATAGAAACTCCAAAATAAGATCATTTTCTTTGTATCCCTCTGCTTTGTTTGCTGGTCAGTGCGGATCTATGAGACCGCAACCAGGTATTTACGTAAAATAATGGGTTCCATATTTCCAAAGGTGGCCCATGAAGTTTTATAAATAATAAATTGATCACTTAGAATGCGTAATGTTCTCCCCGTTATTCTTGCTACTGAAACCACGCTCGCATTTAGATCAATTATAGAAGCTATTATGTTGGAAATTTTTTTAAAATTTCAAATCTTGTGATTGTGTCACCTCCATCACAAGCCAAGTAATCCCTAATTCCATTTATATTTTCCCATAAGGTAAATTAAAGTATTAGCAGAGAGATTCTATTTCTTTATCATCAAAAAAGGTACCGGAACGCGTTCCGGTTGTGAAAAAAAGTAACGGAACGCCGTTCCGGTGCGTTCCGGCCCCAATACACCACTGATGTGGACACGGTCAAAATTATTGTTTGGTGGTTCCCATTCATGTGACGTTATTTGTGGTAGTGTATAAAGTCAATGTTTGTGGCGGGTTGTTTACTTGTTTTGATTCATAGCACATTCTTGCCAAGACTTCACAGTGTTCAAAAATTCTGAATGTATCAATGGCCAATAAACATGCCTACGTGCTAGGGCTTTCATCTTATTTATTCCAGGGTGTGTATGGTGCAGTTCTTTAAGAATTTTCTGACCGTAGCGATTTGGGTAAAAAGTATATGTATATTCGGTCGTTTCTAAATATTATGCCACGGTGGAGACAAAGATTTACTTCTATATCTTGTCCGTTTGTAAGGTTCTTCTTTATTTCGCTTAGTTTGCTGTCTGATTAAGTCTCTAATTTGATGGTTTCGTAATTTAATACGTGCGTCGATATAATATTATTGACGGTTTGGTCGTGAATTTCACTCGTGTCGTCATCTTCTAACGGTAATTTGTAAATCACAAAAAAATGTTGGAGGAAAAAAAAAGTAAAAAAAGATCGTTTTTCTCCTTCTTTCCACCCCCAAAAAGGGGTTGTAGTTGGGGGTGAAATTTGCAATTTGATAATAGTTTTTTATGGAGAATCCAAAAGTGCAATAAAAAATAGGTGTTCCCATTAAGTTTTCAAAACTCACCCCCGCTGTACCCCACAGGGGGGTGAGGGTGATGTTTACGTATCATGACTCAGTAGGTTTCAAAAAATAAAGGAAACGTGTTTTTCCTTTTTGTAATTGGATGTGTCGTTCTTGAGATATTAAAGGCGTATACAAGGTGGGCCAACGAAAAGGTAACAGACGAGTTTCTGGCTAGAGAAATTTTTTTTTTGAGAAACGCAAAACACGTTGTAGTATCCACAGTTGGGTTACCTATATTTTAGAGATCCGACAACATGTACAAAAAAGCTGAAAAGCATTGGCAACGTCGATACTTCTGTTTGTACTCTAGTTCCATTTGGCGGGGGATTTTGGTGTAAGGCGTCCTAACCTTAACTTTCAGCATCATCTGATTTGAAACCGCGAAGTAGTAAAGATCGTTTTCACTTGTTTTAATTTTGTGACTCCATTTTAGTGCTTTCTGCAGGTGAAACGTTTTTGATTAATACATTTATATCTGTCTAATTGAATTGCATTGTGTGTTATTGTAAACTGGTCTTACCCTGATTTTTGCTACCTCGCTTTTCAATGGGAGTATTCAATTAATTGGAATGCCACATTGGAAGCGTTCGTTTATATATGTATTATCGCGTGTGTAGTAGAACCCTCCATGTATTATCCATTTGCTTTCATTATATAAATATGTGTTTGAACTCATGGCATTTCCGACATTTAATCATATATGTGTGTAGTTAGCAAAAATATGAAAACAAAACAAACAAATGACAAAAAAATATGAATACCTTAAAAACAGACAGTCGCAATTGGGGAACACCCACGGCTGATTCTGACTTCGATATTATTATGATTATGTGTGTAGTTAGCAAATTGTATTATGATTTTTCCTATTTATTTATGTGTTTTATGATTAATTGAGGGAAATTACAAATGAGTTCAAATTGAACATAATGTATTAAATATTTGTGGATAAACAGAAAAGGTGGCTCTATTGTACTCGAAACCGGACCTAACTGTACCCTTTGTGTATTTTTACCTGAAGTTGAACCCTTTTTGTAACTTGTGTACATTTCTATCTATTTAAACTCTGGACCCTTTTATTTTAATATGCAATGTTAGTTTGATTGGATTTGATTTGTTTAATTTGATTATTTATTGTACTATTTACAACTGCTGCATAAAGTATTTAAATCTGATCGAAGAGTATCAACAATGAAATTGTAAATGTTTTGTCTTGATATTATTTAACAGTCTTGCTGCTATAATTTTGTATTTGAATTGATGTCATGTATGTAATTATGTCAAAGGAGGAGTTTTTTTAGTGTTTACACTTTTTCTCCTCCGAATCGTCGAGTAACTGTCAATAAATGAATTATTTTGGTACAGTTAATGTTGGTTTTGTTTCTCCTTCCCGATCATAGTTCACGACCAGTATATTCGAACCGATTACACGATAGAGGGCCTGCCAGACGATCACGAGCTTCTGTCATTTTGGGGTTGGTTTGTTTTGGAGGGAAAGTTTACATTTTGTAGGCCATGTTTAGGGTTTCCCGCTCCTGTTGAATTAATAACGTAAGGGGGTGAAGTTAGCCGCTTCGTAAATTTTAGTTTAGTTTAGGGCTAGGGGGGGTACATTACAACGTCAATTTTTACATCAAGGGGGACAACTTTTGCTATGAATTTCAACTTGAAGTGATTTCATCCCTTAGCGCTGTGAGAACAACCCCTAAAATTTAAATAGGGATGATAGGGCAAGAGATACGTCATTGGAAAGGTCTTTCTTTTCTGATTTCATTGCACTAGTTTTTTATATATTTTTTTTATTTTTAACCAAAAAAATTGAAGTTCCAAAATGGAAAATGAGGAAAGAGATTGAGACATTTAAAAACTCAAAAAAGCTCGGACAGGTCAATGGTTTATTTCTTAGAGAAGCTAGGTACTTTTACTGCTATTTGACAACATTGTTTCACCCCTTGGGTGCAGGGTAAACAACCCTTACATTTTTAAATAAAAACAAGGGTTAATTTTTTCTTGTGCTAATTAATAAAACCAGTTAATGCAAATTCAACCTTAGTTTAATAAATGTTCGAAGTTCCTGCCTTCAGCTTCCATCCAATAATACAGATGTTGATTAAATGGTTCCCGTACATTTTGCAACATTTCAGGAGTAATTAGACGACATTCATGTAACTCCTCCAAAGCTTCCGGAGCAGTGGAATAAACCTTATTCTTTACATGACTCTATAAAAAAATCTAATGGGATGAGATCAGGAGATGGCGGTGAAAATGAAAAATGCTGCAAAATGTACGCGTATTATTATTGCATGGAAGCTGAAGGTAGGCATTTCGACATTTAATAAACCATAATAGAAGACTATTAGTTAAACTTAGGTTGAACTTGTATAAACTGGATTTATTAATTAGCATAAGAAAAAATTAACCCTTGTTTTTATTTAAAAATGTAAGGGTTGTTTACCCTGTACCCAAGGGGTGAAACAATGTTGTCAAATAGCAGTAAAAGTACCTAGCTTCTCTAAGAAAAAAACAATTGACCTGTCCGAACTTTTTTGAGTTTTTAAATGTATCAATCTCTTTCCTCATTTTCCATTTTGGAACTTATGGAAAATATAAAAAAACTAGTGCACTGAAATCCGAAAAGAAAGACCTTTCAAATGACGTATCACTTGCCCCATCATCCCTATTTAAATTTTAGGGATTGATCTCACAGCGCTAAGGGACGAAATCACTTCAAGTTGAAATTCATAGCAAAAGTTGTCCCCCTTGATGTAAAAATTGACGTGTTTTTGCGTTTCTAAAAAAAAAAATTTCTCTAGCCAGAAAGTCGTCTGTTACCTTTTCGTTGGCCAACCCTGTATTTTGACTTTAATGCCGACCCGACGGCGAACGGGTGATCCGATCAAAAAATTTACCAGAGATTTGGAATCAGTAAAGAATTTCCTATAAGATGACACCACTTGCAGCTTTCTAAACCCTGTAACATCGACCAACGCACAGACAGACAGACACGCAGACACACAGACATCCGGACGAATTTAGTAACCAACTTTTTGAAGTTGGTTGAAAAGAGTATATCGAATAAAACGGGACGATGTATACAGAGGAATTTTATTTTTAGGGTGAAAAATTCTAGAAAGTGGTGCATTATTGGTTACAAGCAAGAATTTTCGTCCGAAAAGATACAGGGTGTTTCAGACCACCCGTACCGGCCAAATATCTCGCGAAATACAAAACGCATTGGAAAAAGAAAAAATACGTCTAAAAATTTTTTTAAGACTATTGTTTGATAGTAATAGGATGTCCCCACTCCCACCCCCGGGGGGTGGAAAGGGGAGTAACTTCGTAATCTTAAATAGCACCCCCCAGTCTATTATGCAGATTTGAATTCTGCGTTAACAAATAGGAACTTTTTGTTTGAAACATTTTTTGAAGTTCGTTACAGATGGTGCTATAATCGCCGAACGAAGTTTTTCCGATTACCCATGCTAATTTGATGTCAGTTTTGTTAAGTGGCAATCAAAAATGTTAATGCTATGTTAAAGGGAAGAGGGGGAGCTTTATTTACCCCCTACCTTTCCCCACACCGCCACTTCACCCCTACGGCCCATAACCTAGGATGGGAAAACGCAACCATTTTAGATTAAAACAACTGTTCAATACTACGATTGAAGAAGTTAAATTTTGTAATTTTTTTTGTCTTTGATGGAAAACAGAAAAAAGATTTGAAATACTTTTGTTGCGAACATGTATGCGGCCTGTGGTGGGGAGAGTCGGGGATGACAGTTAAGGAGGCGAATGGGAGAGATGTCAGTGTGATTTTTAATTTTTCGTAACGTGGTTGGTTAATAAAGAGTGGTGATTAAATACAAATAATTCAATTTCAATTTCAATTTAGGCGGTGTGGGGGAGAGCAGGGGGGTAAATAAAGCTCCCCCTCTTCCCTTTAACATAGCATTAACATTTTTGATTGCCACTTAACAAAACTGACATCAAATTAGCATGGGTAATCGGAAAACTTCGTTCGGCGATTATAGCGCCATCTGTAACGAACTTCAAAAAATGTTTCAAACAAAAAGTTCCTATTTGTTAACGCAGAATTCAAATCTGCATAATAGACTGGGGGGGGGGGGGGGGTGCTATTTAAGATTACGAAGTTACCCCCCTTTCCACCCCCCGGGGGTGGGAGTGGGGACCTCCTATTACTATCAAACAATAGAGCCTTAAAAAATTTTTTAGACGTATTTTTTCTTTTTCCAATGCGTTTTGTATTTCGCGAGATATTTGGCCGGCACGGGTGGTCTGAAACACCCTGTATAAACTTGCGACATTGATTATATACGTATATAATCAATTCTTGCGACAAGCTCAATATAAATCCTATCTATCCTATATCCTTACATTATCTATCTGGCTATAAATAAATATAAGTGAGTGAGCGGGATGCAAAAGCAATCGGTCTTTCTTCATTGTGGGCATAAAGGGATGCCACTTCCGCATCAAAGAAGATTCCCTAGTACGAATCGAGGGATGAATGATTCAGATCGTTTGATTGCCTCGTCCAGAATTCGAGATACTTTTGATGTTCGGCAACCCTTTATTTTTCAGACGCAAGGCTGCCAGTATGGCCCGCTCTCTCATGTGGAGATCCAGTGGAGTCAGACCCAGGAGGGCCTCCATGACGGCTATGGGGTTGTTCGCATTGCGCCCGTGCACGCAAGGCACGCTAGTCTTTGCACATGGTTAAAAAGTGCTTTGGTTGTGGTTCTAGGCCACCAGGCAATTGTTCCATAACAGAAGATAGGTCTGATCACAGTGGTGTATAGCCACAGGACAGCCTTTGGGGTGGACCCTAAAGTCTTCCAATTATGCGGTGACATTGCCGGAAAGCCTATTTGCTTTTTCGCTTTAAGCTGGATGTGCTTACTCCAGTTTAGTCTATTGTCAGATACTTCACTGACTCTGAAAACTAGAGATGTTTTTGGAAGAGTAGAGGAGCTCGAAGGCCCTCAATCTTCCTTTTCCTTGTGAAGAGTGTTCCTTAAACCATTCTTAGGTAGTTCGGTTACTCTGAGAGCTGATTGCATAAAACTGCAAAGAGTAGCCTCATGCCAGAGTACGCTCATTTTAAGTCTAGGTACCTCACAAGGTTTGTGGTCTACCTACTACCGAAAAAAGATAAACAGTTAGTTTCATCACAGATGAGTATGGATATATCTGTGGTTTTATCGACTAAAATACTCCCAGGCGTTATGCAATTTTACTAACACTACAGTAACAGTATAGCATCCCGTTTGTTTTTATTCGTTGCGTCGCACGAACTCGCGGAGTAATAATAATTAATAGTTCAGTAACCAGCAGTAAGTAAGTGACAGTAGCAGAAAATTAATTCTGAATTTTAATTGAAAGTGGGTTTTACGAAGAATATATGTAAGTACGAGGACTTTTAAATTTTAGTGATTGTTAGGAACGCTCTCCAACATCTTATGTAAGTTTTGTTTTCGTTTTGTTGCAGATAATACACCTGTTGCTTGTAAACTTAACCACACCACTTCCACTTACTATGTTGTTGGTTTTATCTTAAAAATTCTCACACTTCTTTTTCTCAAGTACTAAAAAATGAAGTAACATTTTATTCCTTCACTACAAAAGAAATATAAGTGCATACAACATGTAAGGACAATGTATAAACCGCCTGAAAACTCAAATCGTGTAAAAGCCATCAAAAGTAAATTTGAAAATAATTCCAATGAAAATAAAGTACAAACGAAACCCCCTTTACGAAAATCGAGAACTTTGCAAGATTTTAAAGTTACCAAAACTGATAATCAACAAGAAAAAATATCACAGAAACAAATTGAAACCAAAAACTCAAATACATTGTCAAGACAACTAAGTGATCCTACAAAACGAAATATTAAACGTTCGCCCGCTTTTCGGTTAGATAAATCTTCGGAGTCCTGCACTCGTATTGTTCAAAATAAAACCCGATACCTAGAAAAGGTAGTAAAAGCCAATAACAATCGAGACGAAATTGTTAAAACCTCCCAACCAAAATCAGAAGAAAATACTTTTTTTGAACTTCGTAAAAAATTTAATGCAAGTCCGATCCCACCTATAACTAATAAACAGGATAACATCACATTCCTATACTCTGAACCGGTGCCTAAATTACAAAGAAATAAACCTAAAGACCTTCACAATGCTTCCACATTGAAAATTTCCGATTATTGCAAGAATGACTCAAAAATTATCGTTAACGATAACAGCTTGTCAAGAAATGATACCAACTACGGAAGTTTAAATATTAAAAAGAATCTCGATAATTTAACCGATTCGTTAAAAAACGCATTAAAAAAACCTCTCCCACCGGGACCGGCACCCAAAAAACCACCACGAACATTTCTACACACCCCAAAAAAGTCGACCGACGACACCCAACCCCTTCATTTAAGTACAGATTTTACCAAAAAGTTAAATTTAGAATTGCAAAAGAATGCGCCAGAAGGTAAGAAAACGAAAAGTGATCCAAAATATATGTTAGATAAACTCGAAACTGCACTAAAAAGTAAGGGAGTATTATTAAGAAGGCAATTAAAAGGCGGTACTACATCTGACGATGACAGTGATAATGAAAAACAAAAATTGTTAAACTTACGGGAATTGCCAACTGTACCTTCACATCAAAGCCCGTACACCCCTTCCGAAACTTCACCCAAATTTAATTTTAATTGCTTACCTTCTCTTAGCTGCGGGAGTAGTAGTTACGCAACAGTTAAGGAATCTAATTCTTCATTTTTTGTTACTTGTAAAAAAGAAGAACCTGTGTATGCTGAACCGTTTGAATATCATTTGGATTTAGATGAAAAGCATAGTGATGATAATAACAGTGCCATAGAAAGCCCTACCGGGGGATCTGCAGGTAGGAGAACTGTTCGTCGCAGTGTACATTATGCGGTAAGTAGTTTTTGGAAGCTCTTTTTTCATAGAAAGCGACAATCGTTCAATTATTGCTGTATGATATTTGAAATTATGAATCTTGCACATCTTGATAAGTTTACACTATGCCTGTTCCCAATTTAAAAATGTTTATGGAGAATATCTGAACATTTATATATTGATAGGTTTGGAAAAAGTGAACAATAATGTAGATAGCTGGTATTAGATTAAAAGTATTGACAGAAACAACAAACTAAAGGCGGTCCATGTACTTGATATTTATTTTATTGTTGTCATTATCATGTGTAATGTTCTATGTTCAACGAGATGTAGCTTTGGCAATAATTGGATGGGACCATTTAATAATAATAAAGGCATTTAAATTTGTTACCAAAATAAAGCGCGGGAGCACTCATTGGCGTAGTACCTTTTATCATATAAAAAAAAAGTGAAAAACTTACTTGAATAAATTGATTATTAATAAATTCGCCATCACCACGCTCACCTAGTATTAATTAACTATTTTAACACAAATTTAAATAAAAATGAACAAGTAGTAAATTAATTTTTTATGCTCGCTTAAAAAAATTCATAACTTGGAACGCTGCATTTACAACAAAAAACAAAAATATGGACATAGACCATTTTGAGAGAGCAATCGGAATATAACATCAAATATAGGGTGTTCCATTTAAAAAAACAGGTCGGCACGGAGCCACGATTATTCGAAGCACCCTGTATGTTTATAAATATTTTACAAATATGCAATGGTCCAAAATATTGTACGGTTCCATCTCACAAAGGGGGAAAGGAATAAAAAAATGGTTCGTATCCTACAACTTTTATTTGTAACATTTTTTAATTCGTACGATATTAAATGAAATATTTATCTTCCTCGCTACCTGCATTATAATATACAGGGCGTTCCACTGCTCCGTAATCGGTCGATAACCCAATGTGATTGAAGATACAGAAAAAAATTTCAAATAAAGGTTGCTTTGATTTGAATTGTGCTTCTTTTAAAAATATCTTTATAGGTATCTACAGTATGTTGTATTTTCACCTGGCAGGAAAATGTCAATTTTTTTTAAATGGCAAACCTTGTATTTTTTCCCTTCATATATCGACCAACCGTATTTATATTACGCCAAGGGGGGGGGGGCAATCGCTCCCTCTGGGAGAAAGAAAAAAAGGCAAAGTTATTAAAAATAAAAGTAAATTTTGTACGAAATCTTGAAAAAACGCCAGAGGCACGAACCCTCAATAGTACTTGCCCCCCCTGGGAACATTTTCTGGCGGCGCCCTTGTATTACGTCTACAATTCTTTTTGATATCTGATACGTGGTTGCCAAATTATTAATTAATTTTTATTTTGTTGTACTTTATAATCGTAGGTTTACAATATTTTCTTTATTGTTTCTTTTCACAGAAACACAAAAGTCATATACATAGTTATTTATTATTTTTCTACAACCCCTCCCGTAATCTTGGTGACCTCACTTTACAGTGGTTCCAGTTTATCACAATTCCAAACGTTTGGTCCTCACGGTTAATTTGACCTTATCTGTTTTGTTCGGTTAGGAACATTTGATTTATTTTCAGTGAAATTGGGGATTTTTTGTGTCTAGATCAAATGCGTCTCTGATGAGCAATCCCTTTGTACTGTCCCCGAAAATTCCAGACGGGTGTTCACTTTATACGATACAATGATGATAATACCAATGTCAACAAACTATAGAAAATTATGCATTTTACTTTGACTTTGTTATTACTTATTACAGTCCAGTCCGTATAACATTGAAAACCAATAATCTTATACATACCGACCTAATATTATAAAGACGATACGTACCTATACACATTGAATATATCTTTCACTCAACGGTGTACAGGGTGGTTTGGCTTGCAATGTCCAGACGATATTTCCTAAACTAATAACATTAGGAATTGAAAGTTATTGAGTATTACGTATTCTATATTATAGGGCAAAAAAACCTTTTTTTTTGTTGAGCCATTTTTGGTGAACAAAAAAATAATTTTTTTTGAATAGCGACAATTTTTCTGAATTCAACAATGTATAAATTTCAAATTTTGATATGAAATTTATTTAAATAAACAATAGTTTAATGTTTTAATAACATATCAGCCTTTCGTTATTTGTCAAATTCAATAGTGATCGAATAATGACAAAATAAATCAACTTATTATGTTTTTGTTACTTAAAACATGAAAAATTTGTTGACAGATGATGTGCTGCTTTGTTTTCATAGCATCCTATGTTAATGAAATAAAATATTTCTTCTATTGCTATTTAAATAAATTCATGTCAAAGTTTGAAATTTATACATCGTTGAATTCAGTAAAATTTTCTCTTTTTGAAATTATAAAAAAAAATTGTTGTCGCTATTTAAAAAAAAATTTTTTTTGTTTACCAAAAATGGCTCGACAACAAAAATTTTTTTTTGTCCCATAATATAGAATACGTAATACTCAATAACTTTCAATTTAAATGTTTTTTCCTAATGTTTATTAGTTTAGGAAATATCGTCTGGACATTGCAAGCCAAGCCACCCTGTACATAACAAAACAAAAATATCGTAACACATAATATGAACGAAATCAGTGCCGCTCTAATTACTTTAAAACGTCTTTACTACGTCTTAGGTTAAAAAATGTGCGTGTTGACGTTAACAATAAATTAATAATTATATCATTAATTAATATGGAAAATTGTGACTGACGACTTCAGTAATTCAGCATTCGCATTCGTGTAAAAAAAATAGCGCGGGGAATATTTTCTATTGTTGCTTTATTAATTTTTTTGTTAAGCTATTAATTCCTGTGTATTCATTGAAGTACTATTACGAACGATTTCGGATTTTGGTTTAGATATACTGGAAAGTTTAAAACGGAAACCACTGGGATTCCCTTGTCGCGTATGTTGGCTAACTAGTTCCAGTCACTTCACGCACCTAACGATACTAACTAC
This sequence comes from Pyrocoelia pectoralis, assembly GCA_036250285.1. Lineage (NCBI taxonomy): Eukaryota > Metazoa > Arthropoda > Insecta > Coleoptera > Lampyridae > Pyrocoelia > Pyrocoelia pectoralis. The sequence goes on along the minus strand of CM070077.1, from coordinate 22,737,540 downwards.
TTCATAGTATTTCTGCACTGCAGCTACTAAACATTAAACAATAAATTAATAGTATCTGTGTGGACGAATTTAAATAATTGCGTGTAATACCAAAGTGCAACTTTGTATGGATTGATTTAGTAAATTTAATGTAACATGCACGTAAGTGGCTATTTTTTTAATATACATAATTTTGCAACAAAAATACAGATAATTGATGAAATGTGTTATCTCATTTGATGAATTATTTGCATTGTGTTTGGGGTATTATGAACAATCGAAATTAGCGCGAGGCGGCGAGGCCCCAGAGGTTTACTGCTTCGGCCACTAAATTATTAAAGGATATTGATCTACTGCGGTTAAATTTAACCCTTAATTACCTTTTCACTTTTCTTGTACCTATAATGATATTTCACGTATTATTAATTATTACAACCTTTTATTATGTTATAGATATTATACAATTCGTTACTGATATATGTAGATAAAATTTCCCCAAATTCTGTTTCGTATCATGGCGTTAAAAAATGTAAATAATGTAATCACCGGTTTTATGGTATCTCCCCCAAGGAATTTTCTGATCAAAAAACACTGAAAGTGATAAACTTAATAGTTAATATACTTAAACTTATTGCGCAATCTTTTAAAAGACTAAAATAAAATAAAATGATCTTTTTAGGCGGTTGTTTTTATTGTTTTTAAAAATGATCTTAATTGTCATAGTTTTTGTACGTATTGCTTTGAAATTTAGTTAATTAAATACTTAATTTACAACGTTGCTATGCTAATTCTGGCTGCTCCTTTCAAATCAAAAAGGTGCATATTCTAATATTAAATCGGTATCCTTGACCTCGCCGTTTAAAACTGTTTTAGGCTTATTCCACGAATTAGAGTACCAAGAAAGTTATTGATTTGCCTAAGGATTGAAGTTTTTCAACTTTCGTATAATAGTAAGAAATTATATTAATAAATGTATTTTGTAAGCGGTAATCAATACACTCGTGTACTTGGCACACAATGTCTTTTGTTATTGTAGAAAGTGGTTATTATTCCCTTTACAGTTGATTGAGACTAGTGTCCGACCGAAACTGGTTTTTACAACCGAAACCGAAACCAAATTTCGGCAACGGTCTCAGTTTCGGCCGAAACCGAAACCGAAACTTTCTTACAAAGATCATATTTTGAAGGAAAAATAAAGAAAACGTTATTATAATCAGTCAGACTCAGTTTTAATTTTTTTCTTTAAATGTCATAGCTTTAAAAATGCTTAATAATAACTTAAATACTTCACAAATAAGTCACGTCATGATTAGGCACGTGGACGCGGCAAAATGTCTTCGTCGTTTGGATGGAATTTACCGCGCCGAATATGAACGAGCACAGCGCGGGAACTCCAGAATGCAGTTTCGGTTTCGGTCGTAGTTTCGGCAGGTTTGCCGCCGAAACCGAAACTAAACCGAAACTCGTTTTTTTGCCGAAACTCCACCGAAACCGAAACCGAACATTCGGTCGGACACTAATTGAGACAGATAAATGGCGGTTATTGTTTGTAGTAGCAAAATACAATTTCTATTGTGTATGTCGAGAATGAGGCTTGCCTTTTATGAAGTGAGATTTGACTAAATGAACGAGAGTTGAATCTTTTTAAGTACTTATTCTCTGTTTTTGCATTCGTTCAAATCAGTTTGTAAAACAGTAATTCCAGCCTCAAGTTGAAGAGTAGTTTTCTGGCGACTGAAAATTCTTTCCTGATATGGGAACCTCAAGAAGTTATTTAGGTTTATTAGGTCAGGAGAATTGGGTCATTTAGAATCTACGTCCAAAAATTCAAGTGTGTGATTGGTAATGTACGAGAGTTGTCATTGTCATGGTGAAGGAGGATGCGATGGTTTTCATTCATTGTTCCCAGTTCAGTGATAATATGCGGAAACAAACAGATTGTCGAATGTCAAAAGGAATGGTTAGTACATGTCCAGAGTTCGGTACAGAACTAACGACCGCGGGGAACCATTTTCGTGGAAACGCTAAGAGAACGAATCACTTTCGTCGGATTTGTTTAAGCACCTACACAGCTGATTGCACTTTACTATCAGATTCATACCTATAAATGGGCACCGCTTGGTATGTCATTTGAAGCTCGTAAATGTTCTACGGCACCAATCCATACGGTCTGCTGTTGTTCGTTAATTAGAGGGTGTGTAAGGCGACTAATTAATTACTTGTTTGCAATTCGGACAGTTTAGATATCCTCTAGTAAAACGCGCTGGGCACATAATTAGTAATTGTTTTGATCATGGTACTGATGAAATTAATGTTTATAGCTTCCTCCTTTGAACACCTTCCAGTTTCTTTAAAAGATGCGGTTGAACGGACGAAATTTAGAACATTTGTCACAATATTAGGCATAGTTGTATGTACCTATTTTCAATTTTTGACTTTGTTTTTGATAATAACATGTCTTGGACAAGGCACGCATTGATAACTCATCCGTATATTGTTCAAGATATCCATCCAAAAAGAGTTCAATGAACAACGCTTGTGCTACAAGTGTTCAACTCAAAAACCATTCTTGTTAAGATAGGAAGTGTTTTACAAAAGTTGAGATCTTTAACAGAGATTTCAAAATTCAAAGCTATTTATTGTTACATTGGTAATAATAAGTTTTTCGCATTTCATTGCAAAATCTCAACTTTTTGAATGTCATTGCAGTTTTGAAAAGTCAATTTTTTTGTTACAAGTGATAAATTGGTTTTACTTTTTGTAACAAGTGATAATAGTTATTTACAGTAAGAGTGAGTAGAGTAAAACTTTCGTTCACGCGAATTGAGACAATGTAATTCAAGTGAACGAATGTGACCTTACTCACGAGTGCTGTATTTGATTTTGTTCGATACCTGTTTAGAAAGTGACTCTTTTACTTTGTATTACAATTGTAATTATTTTATTAAAAAAATCACACAATCGTGAGGATCCGTTGCTATAAAACAAATAAAATATTTACAATATAACTGCGACATAACAAATTGTATAACGTCAACGTGTATTATTATTAAAAATGGACAACAGAAGAAGTAACAAAGAACATTAATGATGATTTGCGAGTAGTGAAATTTAATAATTATTGTAATAATACATTTTCTATTGATAATATTGAATTTAAAATACATATGCGTGGGCGAAAAGCAGTGAGCGAAAGTGAAACCTTCGCCGACTAGTAACTATAGTTACGGTTCACTTTCTAAGGAGGTATCGAACATAGTTATTTACATACGAGTGAGGAAGGTACAACTTTCGTTCACGCGAATTGCGTGTTCGTCCACGAGCGCAGCGAGTGGACGACGCAATTCAAGTGAACGAATGTGACCTTACTGACGAGTTTTGTATTAGATTTTGTTCGATACCTCTTTAGAAAGTGACTCCGTAACAAAATCACAATCACACAGTCGTGACGATCCGTTGCTATGAAACAAATGTAATTACAAGTGACGTTAATACTTTCAAATATGCGTGAGTGAAAAATGCGTGAGCGAAAAATGCGTGAGCGAAAGTACAACTTTCTCTCGCTCGTAACCATAGTTACGGGCCACTTTCTAAGGAGGTATCGAACAAAACTCTTTTTCCAACCACGTGATCAAACTTCATGACGTCAAATTTAAACCATGTTGTCAAATGTTTGTTTACATTTCAACATTCAATAGAAAATTTACGTTATTAAAATATAAGGTTAGCAATTAAACAAGACAAATGGCAACGTGGATTACTTTAAGGTAGTTCCTCCGCGACCATCTCAACCAAAAGTTTCGTCCCATATAACCATAGTAACTTCTATTATTAACCATTTTTGTCACGCCAGTGGAAGTACACTTTTTGTTAGGACTGTCCGCGTTGTCATGGAACAGATTGCGTATACAATCATTCGCTTGCCTAAACATATCTAATAATACCAAAAACGTCATGTTTCTCAAGGCTATATCTTCAAAGTAGACGGTAACCAATTCTCAAATTTTTTCACAATATTCGTATAATCCCTCTCCAGCATTCTTTAGTTTTTTATTAGATTCTGACATTCAGTTTTGACAGTACAATTGAATAATGTGTCATTACTCACATAACACGAGATCTGCAAGGGCAAGGGATGTCCTGTGGACTTATGCGGACATTTAGAAAGTCTCAGAATGTCGTTCGGATGTCCTGGGGACTTATGTGGACATATAGAAGTCCTTAGAATGTCTTTGGGACGCCTTTAAAAGATATGTGCTACGTGGGCGGTGTTTTTTTGTATATAGGTTTATGTCAATTACACCAATTTTAAGTGTAAATATCTCGACTTAGGGACGCTAAACCTCATTTAAACTACACAGATGTTTGGATAACGTATTTAATAACGTATACGTCAAGTTTGAACAAATTCTGTCATAAATCGTTCCGCGGAGGAACTACCTTAAAAGAATTTCGCCAACTAGCTCGGGCGAAAAGTATCGCTTTTACCCTTAGATCAATGGTCAAGTCTAAGCTTTTACCTCTAGTTGTATAAATAGTTATTGTGTCACCTTTCGGTTTAATTAAACGGAATTATTGTATTAGTTGAAACAGCGTAACTTGAAATCTTTATGAATAAACGTCTAATATTGGACATTCGTGGCGTGGGTACACTGCAACATTTATCAATTAAATATTCTACATATTTTAAATAAAATTTATGTTTTTCCGTATAACGTTTAAACAAATTTAAGCGCAATTCACGCGTAACTATCCATTGGCCGTATAAGTCTTTCGATTCTTACCGTTTCTTGCTTTCATGTACGCCTTTTTCTAGGAGGATTGCTGGTATAATATCTAGATTAAAATTTTAATATTTGTGAAGGTTCGTAAAATTATCTTCATCTTTTTCTAGATCTGGTTCATTTACATTGTCTTGTTGTTGTTGCTCCATTCTTTCGAATTTAGGTTGTTTTTCGCCACTTTCTTTTTTCCTTTCCTTTTCACCTTGTTCATTTACTTCTGCAAGTACAATGGTATCTTTTTAAGCAATAAATATACAAAATCCTCATTAAAGTACCAACATCAAAATAGTGCAAGAATTTTCTCAGGTTCTACCAATCTTTGAAACTATTTCTAAGTTATACCTCACCACTATTACACTATATTATATTATATAATAACGAAGACTGCCATGGCCAGAGTCAGTAAGATAACGTTGACTTTTTCAGCATTGTCACCGTCCCACCGGGCTACCCCGCTTAGTCTTGATCTTAAGGTCAAAAGAACATATCAGTAAATCAAAAGAGGATAGTCACCAGAAGACTGAAAAAGGGAGGGTCACTGCAATTGTAGAGGATAAAAAAATTGGAAAAAAAGGAAAATCTTCATAACCGATGTGGTAACTTTACAGCAGTTTTTAACTTCTGAATGGTGAATCTCCTATTATTACTGTATCTTTTTAATAATTCCACCAATTAAATGTCTTCATTGTCCCAAAAAACTATCACCATTTGCCAGAGCAATATTGATTTTTTACCTTTTTTCTGGCGAAGCTCGTTGCATAGATTTTTATTTTGTAGGTGGGTTCCAGTAAAATATACTTCCTATTTAGAACTCATTAACCTGCGATAGGTGAATGAACACAAACTAATTCTTCCTTGTATTGATTCCCTGTTCCATCGAATTACACTTACACTAAAATTTAGTTACATACCTCATATCTGTATGTAGTTACTAGGATGCAGATTATGTTACCTACTCACATCCAGAGAATTTCAAATACTGGCTCTGCAGTTATTTTTCTATCTATAGTTGTAACATGTGAACTCTAAATTCGCACGAACTTACAAGATATTCCATTGATTTGATAATGATTATTACTCATGCGTAATTGAATGATGGTACGAAAGCGGAAAGGCTAAAAATATTATAATACTGAAGAAAATCATCGCTAGTGTAAAACGTCTTAAAAATGAACTCAGCAGTGATATCCTGGCAAGTTGTTAAGATATACCACTGGGTTCATTTGCGTAACTCAGTTAAGTTAATTTATGAAAAACGTTACTGTATTTCACTTACATGATTGAAATGTTCTAAAGGAACAAAAAAAGGAAAGTCTAATTCCCCATTAAGATTTGTATTTTGATATTTTTTTATCTTTCTAAGGCCTTACAAAATTGAATGACTTTGATATATTCAATGAAAGGGGGAATGAATAGTGGTAACGACGTAATAAAATAGCACGTCACTATTTTACTTTGTCGCGTAATGGACACACCATTTTCTCTACATGTTTAGTTGCGTCATAAATAATTATAGTGGTCTAGCGTCTAACAATCTAAGATAACTTTAATAATAATTATTTTCCAGACGTCCATTGTTGACGTATCGTATAGGAGAGTGCTTGGTTAGTCATTCATAATACGTTTTGAATGTTGGTTTGGTTTTGTGCTGCAAATATAATTGTGGTGCATATTTTGATAAGACTTGTGGTTCTATGATGCCATACCGCCATACTAACTATGAGTATTAATGTATGTGATGCTATAAAATAGGTAAGGGGAATTGCGTTACATTCCAAACTCGCTCACATTATTTAATTTTGAACTCATAAACCATCAGTGCATAGAAAAAATCTTCTTGGAATTTGTAGTTTTGGACGCACGTAGAATATTGAAATGACTCATGTCGAGGAAATCCATGTATAAAATTGTACTATTACTCAGGTAAGGAATTTAGCGCGAATAATTAATGGCAATTTTATAAGACTTTGAACCTTTGTGTTTAAAGGGACTTCCTTTTCTTATTGTGTATTGATACAGAGCCTAGCACTACCACTCAGTAGTCAGCTTCGGCCAGTTTTTACTTTCACAATAGTTATGTAAATAACATTGCATTATTGCATATAACAATAAAAAATGCTCATGGCCTATTGTAATGTATTGAAATTTTATGACGATCAACCCATTTGCATTTGCATAATAACATTCTTATTTATTTATTTTATTTATTTATTCATGTTATGGGCCGAGATCAATCATATTTTTAAGTGTTTCATTATAATTTAATTTGTAACCACATTTGAGAGATATAACTTGGCTGTGTATTAGTATACTAAAAACAATACAAGGATATATACTGTGTGTCCCATTTTAATCCGTCTTCTGCGGTAATTCTACAACACTGCGTCGGATCAAAAAATCTTCCGAATATAAAGTGAAAGGTTTTGAGGGAGACATCTGATGCTGTAACAAAATTCGCCCCCCGACACACAGGGGGGGTGACTTTAAAATCCTAAATGGAAACTCCTATTTTTTATTGCAAATTCAGAAAGAAAAAGAGAAAAAAACTATGAAGATTTTATTTGGGAACTTTTTTTAATTTGCAACAGGTGGCGCTGCAATCGTTAAAATCGGTATTTTATTATTTATTATGTATAAACGCCCTCGCGCGTTACTCTGCGCCATCGTTATTTTTGCAATTTTAAACTTTTTTTTCCTGATTTTCTGCACGATTTCTAACAATATACTAAGAGTCACTAAAAACAGATGTCAGTACAGCTACGTTCGACTAAGAAGTGTACACTGTCTTGAAAAACGGCAAACTATGAACACGCTTTCGTTATATACCTACAGCTTTAACGAATTTCCGAGCAATAATGTCTCAATGGTCTAGTGCAGACATGGACAAACTTTATAAGGAGAGGGCCAGATAAAATAAAAGTCTAGTCTAGTCGGGCCGAAAACAAATTTGTATAAGTGATAAACTTTATTTTTGATTTTTACATAACACACAACTTATATTATACATACAGTGTGTCCACGGATTGAGTTCACTATAGGTGTAAATGATCAAAAATTTTGGAATTTCAAAACGATTTTTTCAGATTCTGCCCTGCTTCATTGAAAATGAATTTTCATCATATTTTTAATTTTTTTAATTCAAAGCCGCCTTGATCGTGGAACAAAAATTATTTTCTTTGCTGGTCAAGTACCTTTTTTGTGTATCATAGAGCAAAATTTTATTAAGAAAAACGTTCAGAATCAAAAAATAATAATCGGTGCAAAATTTGAAAATAATCGGCACAATTTCATGAAACCGTTATTTTTATTTATTAAGACGACTATCATCGATTAAATCGGAATCTATGCATACAACATTTCAAACATTACATTCTCGTTTGTTTCAAACAATACTGATTGTCATTTTATGGCCAGTTTTTGAATTGTGAACAGCTTTTCTTAATTTAATATTTGCTTCGTTTTTGCTGATGATGTTCCTTGTCCGTTCGAAATTTCGGCGGACAGAAAAGCCACACACTGTTCTCTGTTATTATATAGGTGATTTGGGTGAATTTCTCGAAATGAGTACGTACATCTGACAAAAAAAGTTGCCAAGCAAAAGTTTGATGGCTTGGAGGCGCTTGGAGGGGACGTCCGATTCTCTAACAAATTTTACCCCCGACGGGGTAGATGGGGGGGGGGGGAGGGGGGCTTAAATGGAAACCCCTATTTTTTATTGCTGATTCAGTCAGAGCAAAAAAAACTATGAAAGTTTTATTTGGGAACTTATTCTTTATTTACAACAGAAACATAAAATATCACCCAAATACAAAATAAATAACAAAATAGGTATACATATTTGGAAATAAAGAATAGATAAATTCCCAAATAAAACTTTCATAGTTTTTTTTTGCTCTTTCTGAATCAGCAATAGAAAATAGGGGTTTCCATTTAAGCCCCCCCCCATCTACTCTTGTCGAGGGGTGAAATTTGTTAGACAATCGGACGTCCCCCTCCAAGCCATCAAACTTTTATTCGGCAACTTTTTTTGTCAGATGTGCTCATTCCGAGAAATACGCCCGAATACAAAATAAATAATAAATGATAATACGTAGTGTTTTTAGCTGTTGGATTATAATTAAAAATTGGTGTTGAAGAAAAGGATCAGCTAATTTATTAAAAAATTGATGAATTACAAATCTTACAATTCTGACGTTTCGCCCTTCTAAGAGGGCTTATTCATAGAAACTGTAACAAAGGGACAACATTAAACATAGGTTAATGGAAAATGAAATTATAAATCGGTGAAGTTAAATAGAAAAGTAATTAAAAACAAATTAACAATAAAAATGAAAAGAAAGACTCATCAACAATTTTACTTTTAAATCTTTGGTAAGTTGTTCCTGTGCATACCTTCAAACAAACATCTGGCACTGACTTTCATTTTTATTGTTAATTTTTTTTTAATTACTTTTGTATTTAACTTCACCGATTTATAATTTCATTTTCCATTAACCTATGTTTAATGTTGTCCCTTTGTTACAGTTTCCATGAATAAGCCCTCTTAGAAGGGCGAAACGTCAGAATTGTAAGATTTGTAATTCATCAATTTTTTAATAAATTAGCTGATCCTTTTCTTCAACACCAATTTTTAATAAATAATAAAATACCGATTTTAACGATTGCAGCACCACCGGCACCGGTTGCAAATAAAAAAAAGTTCCCAAATAAAACCTTCATGGTTCCATTTAAGATTTTAAAGTCACCCCCCTGTGTGTCACATTCCAAAGGGGTTTTTCGCGTGTCTACTAATAAACAGAATATTGTGAGTTGAAAGTCACTGAATGATGTAGGTTGTAGGATGTAGGTCATACTAAGTTCTATACATGAATGAAATAATTCATGAATATGGAACGCCGTTTTAGTATAAAGTTGAAGAATGATCAATGCGATATTTTTGGCGTGTGCCATAATTAGTATTTCAAATCTTTAATTTGATGCATTTGAAGGTTTAAAAACGCAAATTAAGTTAAATTTAAATAATAGAATATGTAATCCGTTAACTTATTACTTGTTAAAAATACATTATAAAAATTAACATTTTTAAACATTCCTGTGAAATTGTTTATTGCATTCTAATCGATGTTATTTAAAATGTACTGACAAGATTTGCAAAAAGCATAACTTGTATTATCGAATTGTTTAATAAATTTAGTTCTATTTTTAATGTGTTAAACTTTGACACAGTTATAGAAAAGTGCATATTTTTTAATGTTCTATCATATTTAAATGCATGTAGCATAACGTGTGTCCTTAGTTCGTAAGTATTTACTACAAAAGAACGAGTATAACGGCAACATTTTAGAGTTGGAGAAATGAAGAAATAATATCGAACATTTATAAAAATAGATACGTAATAGGTATTTAGCAAAAGTGATATCAAAATAAATTGGTGTACGAACTTTAGATACCTATATAGGTATTATTTTAAAAAATCCTTCGAAAAAGATAAGAAATCATAATTACCTATATAAAATAAAAATTATTGAGAAAAAAAAAGTAAATATGAATACTATTGGTTTAAAATGTTTCATTTTAGTTAAAGCAACTGATCGGTGAGTTATGCTGGCTGTATCATCACTGCGCGCGCTGCTATCTTTTTAGTTCTAATTATAATAATAAAAACAGGTAATTCCACTTAATTACTTGTTTTTATTATTATAATTACTTATGAAGTTCACAAAGTAAGTTTTAAAAGAAGTAAATTATACGACGAGAATTCAAATGCAAACGGGAATCTCACGATAATATTTGATTGGAAAACAATATATGTTATGCTACTTTTCACAAATATTTGCACCTGATCGTCATTTGCAAATTGTAAGCCACAAAACAAATGGAAATCAGATCAGGACTATATGGGGGACGAGAAAGCGGTTTCTAATGCAAATCTGCAAGCGTCTGTTATTACTATAGGATAATATTTTTAATAAGTGGTAAGTTATAAGCCCTTTCTCTTATCTATAAATAATTTAATACATGTTAGATGAATAAACCCAAAAAAAAAGTAAAATAACAGTATGTAAAGTATAAGTAACTAAAATTTCCTTCTTTTGTAGACTTGAAAAAGCCAGATTTGGCGAAACGTCGTCCATTCCAATTTATGTACCTATTTGTAAACAATAAAGTGGCTATTAATAACCCTGAAACCTATATGAAAACATCCGTAAGTAAGCCGTACTATCAATACCAAAAATACTTCTATATAGTCTTACATAAATTTAACAGTGTTTTTTTATTTCATCAATTATTTCAGCGCGAAAGCAGCATTTTTGAATCCTCCTCATATTTTCTAGATTTCTAGACCTTTTATCCTTGTTTTTCTCGTTTCCCTTAATATTTTGGTTGCAATCTGCTATTGGTGTACCTACTGTTATTTTATGACGCATATTCCAAAATTGTTAATTAAATTAATTACGTAATTAATTAAAATAATTAAAAACAACAAAATTGCATTCTCCCACAAGACTATTGCTTTCTATTTGTTATACTGGGTGGCCACATAAGAATGGTAAGTGGCTATGTCCCACAGACCAGAAGCAAGTATTCAGGTAAATTTTTATTACAGCCCAGAGAGAACATTGGAAATTATTTTTTAATTCATACGATGCTCGCTAGGGGGGAGTAAAGTTTAACACCAAAGTAATCGAGATTTTCTCTAAAATGTTTAATGGAACGATAACTCGAAAATGGAACCAACATATCTTACTTATGTAAATTATTAAGAGAAATTATGTTCCCCAAACGTACAACTTCCTAATTAATTGTAATGATAAAAACAAGTAATTCCATTAATTCTTTATTTTAAATTGTTGTCACAATCTGTTACTCTTGATAATGATACATAATGTCGAAATGCGTTGGTTTATATTTAAAATAAAAATTAGTAGAATTACTTGTTTTTATTATTACCTACCTACAATTTATTAGAAGATAGCGGGCAATAGTTTAAAAAGTCCTTTTGATTTCTCCATGAGAGATTATTGTCTAAATGTGTTTGGTTTTGTGAATTTAATGCCACATCGGGATGTCTATTGACCATACTTTTTGATTGTGTCTTACAACAAATCTGATTCTATACCGTTTGTCTTAATAATGTAAAGTTATTTCTAATTCCACTAATTCCAGTCAACTCATCTAACTTGGTCATAATTAATTATCCTCAAAATTATAGAAAGCAGTAATAAATTAATAATAAACTGTCGTTAATATATTTTTTTAATTTCCGCTTTGATATTATGAAGTTTCCAGTAGCAGTAAAATTATGAAATCCTTTTGAACACAAATCCATTTGTTGTCTTTAAATTTGATATTAAAATAAAGTATGCGTAGAAAAACTAAAATTGGTTAACAATCATTCTGAATTCCAAGCATTGTTATTGCAAAGGAAGTCGCGTTAAAAAATAAATAGATAACATAATCACAAGGCATAATATATTATCACAGATGTATACAGGCCCGGATTAAAGACCTCAGGGGCCCGGGGCTCTTTACGTGAAAGGGGCCCTTTTTTAAACTCATCGAAAACGCCGCTCTGTTCTTCTATGAATGCGACCGCGGCCGGCATTCGACATGTACTGCCACACGCACAATCTGATTGCTTGAGTAGTTTATTCTATTTTTGAATTTTATTGCAGTTTAAAAAAATGCATTTCGAAAATCTATTACGGCATCTATTTTTTGTAGACTCAAGTGGTATCCCCCTATGAAATTGGGAGCCCCCTATCTAATGGGGCCCGGGGCTGCAGCCCCTCTTAATACGGCCCTGGATGTATACCTCGATGTATACACATACACAACACACTATTCAATGTTTAACATCGTTTAACAAGTTTTTATGCTAGTTTTATTATGTCATGCGTGACACAGCAATTTATAGGAATAAAATGAGCATATTATAACATTCTAATGTTGCAAATAGTTACATTTAATTAAACAGCTCAACCGTTACAAAATGCAAAACGTCCAATGATTATTAAATACGAGATTAATTATTAGATTTCCAAGGGTTGATACTTTTCATCTCAATAAAAGTGAGACAACTCTATTCTATGCCATTGTGTTAAAACTCTTATGTTTATGAGTGGTTTAAGTAAGTTAATGACGTCTCAGCAAACGAGATCGTGTAGGATTTTAACGGATGCAATTTTCTTGAAAAATCTGCTATTCGTGTTTGGAAGTATCGATAATTTTTTATTTAGAATGTTATTTTCTCTCCCTTGTGTACATATACAGGGTGAGTGGGGAGGAATGGGTCGAACTTCAGGAATGTATTGTACAGGTAAAAAAACTCAATTGTTGTTATGCGATTGTCTTTTGTTTTCAAGTTATAACGTAATTAAAACACATTCTACCGAACATTGTTGTAAGTTCAGCATGCTTGTAACAAGTTTTCAAAAACACCACCATTCACTTGTAAAGATTAGTCTACTTCGCCTACGAAGAGCGCACGTTGCTCTCCTGATTGATTCGTGCAGTATTTCTAATCCGTCCAATTAATGCATCGCAATCACAAGTATTTACTTTGACTTTGTAAAACTCATTTTTGCACCATCCCCATAAACAATAGTACAATGGACTAATGGGGTGAGGTCTAATAATCTTGGAGGCCCTCCGACCCCTATTCAACGCTCTGGAAGTGTTTCCTACCTCTTGTAAAGTTTGTTTTTTGACACTTGGTACAGTTCCGATCTCCCACAGATTGTTAAAAACTCTGCTAAATGCGTTCTTGTTCGGAATTCTTCAATTTGCAAATCGTTGCTGATTGAGAGGGATTTGAAGGATCTGGTGTAAAATGAAGTTCAATTAAGAATGAATAAATGTTTAATTAAGGATAAAAAGATATAAAACACGCGAACTACATATTCTGCGTAACTTCTTAACTAATTAATCTCTGCCTTAACTCAGTTACCGCGCGCATATATCAGCGACCACGCCCACGCTTCAAGGTTGGGCACGCCTCGATTTCCGATTCCTAACACTGATATTCTTCAATAGCAGCTGTAGAATATAGAATTACCATTACAAAAACCATAAGCAAACACCTAATTGCATATTTAAGATTTGAACAAATACCTATCTGGCATTTTGTAACACTAACAATAAACTAATGACACTAATTATTTATTTACGTGCCTACTCCAAAACAAAAGGGACTCGCACTCGCATAACAGTTGACTTTTGTTATTTATTTTTACGTGTACGATACATTCGACCCATTCCTCCCCACTCACCTGTATAAGGTTATTCAATCAAAGTTCCCGGTTGGAAATGGTCATTGCCTTGCTAGTTTTTGAGATTCTGAAAAAATAAAAACATCATTTTGTTTGTAAAGAAACGGGGTTTATTAAGAAAGAACAAACAAGAAAAAATTAAAGATAGCTACCTCTATTCTGTTCAATGAGATAGGTTCTTCTATGTTATGAAGTGCATTCAGTGGAATTTTTGTTTTTGTTTTACGGCACTTTGGAGTTACGATTGTAATGGATATACAAACTAAAATATTATTTATTACAGACTTGAGAAAGCCATTAAATGACGAAACGTCGTTAAGATACATACCTACCTATTATGTAGTAATATTTCAAGAAGATTCTCTTTATAATAAAACTTGGCAAATTAAATCAACTCTTTTTTCCACTATATTCAGGAGTATGTTTTCAATGATATGTAGTATGGATTGTGTTGATTCTCACCAGTAGTACCTAGGTTTAATAAGAAACGCCCTTTCTATGGGTAACCCAAAGTGTCTACTAATTACATTATCATCACATGTTTCTTAATACATAGTGTTTTTACAGGATCGTGTATGTGAAGGTGTGCGCCATTAAAATAAACCCCGTTTCTTTACAAACGAAATGGTACCTACTTTTATGTTTTCAAAATCTTCCAAATTAGCAAAGCAATGGCCATTTCAAAATGGGAACTTACTTTTCAATAACCTTACACTTATAGTTGACCAATCCAATATTAAAAATTGGAATGCGTTTTTCGGAGAGCCAAGTCAGCTTTTGAAGACGGGCATCAGAGGCCCTGATTATATTATTTATTCATACAATTAAAGTAAAAGAAAATAATTTTCAAAACATTACAATTCCCTCTAGAACCTTACACCGCATATGGTTGTAGTCACCAATTTCACATAAGACCATGGTGAAAAGGTTTTTTATAATCTAAATTAATCATTCCTTGCTTTTCCCAATTTTTGTTTTCAAATCGTCCATAAGCATGGGCTAACTACAAGCACCTATACTTAGGACATGGGTATTTCGTATTGAAATTAAAATTTTTGTTCATGGTAATGGGTGTCGTCCGTAAGCCACTCTTTCCCCTTCAGAATAATTTTTGTTGCGTTATAGCGCCAAAGTATACTTTCTTGCATGAAAATTAGACCACTCTGTAGTTGGTCCAAGTTCATAATACTCACCATGAAATAATTCATATGAATCGTAAAATGTAACAAATAAATGCAGCCATTTACGCTTATTTGTTCATTGGAATAGTTAGGTTCAATATTTTTATACTATAGGTATGTAATTGTTTCATTTTGATAACCTTAGATAGTTTCTTGTATCTTAAACAAAAAAAAAGGCTGCTTTTGATTAATGTTAGAAATAGTTTAACTTTATAAGGCAATAAACATGTAAGTACACTAAAAAACTAGTATAATGTATCTTATTTCTCCTTGCAATTGATCTCTGACCTGTTAATTTATCTAATTTAATGTTTCGAATAAAATTGATTAAGACACACACTAATAACTTATAAGTGTTGTTGGCCTTAATTTTTTTCAGCAGCGTATTACATGAACTGTTTCATTCCTCACGTAAATAATTTTCTATTCAAAGCATTAAATAACGTCTAGATTCTCTAGAATATAGGAAAGGGTGAGCAGTTTTAAAGGTGGTGTAGAATTTTTAGTTTTCTGCGGCTATTGCAATGGTTTTATAAATCAAGGAACCTTCATTCTTGTTAATATTTCAAACTTTCTGTTTATACTGAAGAGTTTTTATGTATGGTAAACGTTGAATGATATCCATCAAACATCAATATCCATTTTTGTCATATCATTTACTTCAGTATTATAGATAATAGCTTCAAAAGTCAATGACTTTCTCGATGTTCATTAACACAGCATGTGGATATATAATTTTACTTTCTTTCCTCTAGGTTTCTTTTTTTTCTATGCTCGAACTTTTTTCGCATTATATTTGAAACCCACTTTTTCAATTTTTCTTGAGTAACTCAAAAACGGCAATCTGCAGCAGCAAAAGATGTGTGTTTCATAATTATTCATTCGTACCATATACATTCAATGGTTATTTTAATTTAATACTAGAAATGCAGGGGAAAGCAAGTTGGTAGATATAGAAAAATAAAGTGTTATTCACTTTTACTATGTTTTAGAAACATTTAAAGCTGAAAATAAAATTCTTTCGTGGCTAATATATGACAATTGTAGCAATTAACAAATTTAAAATTTGGTAAGAAACATTAGCAAATAAATGTTTCTATGCAGGTCGAGATTGGGGGGGTATGGAACTAATACATTTCGACAAGAACATGTACGCTACACAGTCTGGGACAAAAATTATAAGTGGTATGTGCTTAAACCATGTTATACACAGAATTTTGCAAATTGTAATACTACTAAATCTCTTCAATCAACATGGTCGTCCTGTAAACAAAATGTTAATTAATTGCAAATGCTTTTGGGGTAATTAAAGAATGGTAATATTGATGGGATTACAATTAGATAAAATTTATATGACGAGAAAATATTAGTCAAAACACCCCCAAATGTTTCACCTCTCAGGAAAAATTTTTTATTCCTGCCACTCGAACCAATCCGCCTAGTTTTTTTTTTTTCATATTGAAAGTTAAAAAGTATTTTGTAAGTGGTAGATAGTCAGAAATTTATATAAACATTATTGTTTATCAGCTTAATGTTCAATAGTGCAATAAATGCATTAATTATAGCACAATAACTTATTTCATACATCTTAAAATTTAAAAAAAAATAATTAAATACTAAACCAACTACAATAGAAATTTTTATCTATAAACTATATATCCATTTGCGGATGTTGATATCATTATCACATGTTTTAGAATATTTTATAAGGATTCACAATATTATGTCGAAACTAACTTGTGGTTTTGTCGTTTCAGAGTAGTCCAGTTCCTGATGTTAAAATAGACGAAAGTATCAATCATGTGAGTGAAATTAAAGTCCAGGATCAGGTACAGTCCAACATTATTTCAACATCGCATGTCTGTTCTTCACTAAATTAACGGTAAATTTTTATGCTGGCTTTAGTGTTCTGTTGTTTATTAGGTAAAGTAGTTTATTAAAATAATTGGTTGTATGGTGGTATCTATTATATAAGTATCTTTATTTTGCATGATGTCTAAATAAACTTAATTATAATAAATATAAACCTTGATATGTACATCCTAATCACTTATTTAAAATAAGTGGGTGTTACTTTAATGCGTACGTTGTTGAATAGATTTTGAAATATTAAGATTATCCACTGAACGCCTGTTTACATTCATTGTTCTTCTAACTAGAACACATACACAGATCCAAAATATTTTCAAATTATAAATTTGAAATTGCTAAGTATTCTTTTTCTTCATTTAATAATCTCTATCGCAACTAAGAGGAGTTTATGCTTCAGTAATTGTGATATTGGCACCAATATTGATACAAAAGTTATTAACTTTCAATTACGTGTTCATTACTTTGGTCGATTTCCTTTATTTTATATTACATATTTTATGTACCTATACCTATATAACATTAGTTTTTTTTAAACTTCACTTCGGAAAGTATTTATAGTATTAAAGCAGATAGATAATTGTTTACCGACGCAATTGCCGAGTTTATATCCCTTTTCTAATATTAGAATAGTTTTAAAGGTTAATGAGAATAAGTTGCTCTAGTTAGATTTGATGCTTGACTGCTTCCTTTCTCTTTTATAACATTATTGTAGGTAATCATTTTAATGATTTATTAATTGAGAGATCTGATTAGATTTTTAGTGGAATCGAATCTTCAGCTTCATCTACAACTATATCAGATATGGATTCCATTGTTTCCACTCCATCAGAAGAAGGTAAAAACCTTCCATCCGTTAAAGATCTTGTAAAAGCCATCGAACAAAGTACTCCTAACAGAAGTCATTTATATAGCATGAAATCGAGTCCAGTGGATATCAAAAATAAAGAAAATACCCCGCTGGCTTTAAGTTATGATCGTGTAAAAAAATTTGAATCTGACATACTTAAGACGCTAGAAAGAAGTTTGATGGCACGTTCGGAGGGAAATATTTCGGAACTTAATTTTAATGAGGATGAAATTGAAGATAAACAACAGATTTCTAAATTTCAAAGTTATGTCAAGAATGTTAGAAATCAATTGAAGTTGTTAAGACCTAAAAAGGACAGACTTTTTGATTGTTGTTTACTAGTAGCTCTTAATAGAACTACACCGTATGTAAAAAGCAAATACCCACCTGCCGTAAGTATATGTTCAAATTTACAAACTTTTTTTAATATTTTAATTTAGGTTCAAGAACCATATCGAATAGCCGACTTATGTTTTCCAGAAGTCGAAAATGGTTCAATGGACACAAGCGTCGAGGCACAATGTTATTCGTTAATTATAACAAACGAACATGGAGAACGTACATTCGGCTACTGCCGACGTGTCCTACCTGAAGGGTCAACCGCTTGTTTACCTCTCGCGTATTGTATATTAAGTAAACATAAAGCTCCCGGATTTTATCGAAGAGTTCTTGAAGAATTAGAATATCGACACGGTTATCCCGACAAGTTTATAAACGCTTTTATAAAAGAACTTTATTTGTGTAAATTTCCTATGCCAGGCGATAGAATGGTTATTGACTGTTCAAAAGTAGTTAGTAGTTCCGGTTGCGATAAAATAAGTCTTCGTGTGCCTAGTGACCTTAATAGTGATAATAGTACAAATAATAATGACCAAGATATCTGTGATAACACTAATTTTACTACAGACAGTTTGGAGAAACGCTGCGATGACGAAAAAGAATTAGATTTAAATAGTTATGTGATTGTTTGTAATAGAGGTGAATATGGTACCTTAATGAGAAATAATAAGTTGCAACCTACAGTTAATTCCAATCGAGGAACATCAGCAATTATCAACTGTAAGTAAATATAACAATTTTCTTAAATAGGCATTTACACACAGGGTGTGCAAAAATTAAAATAGTAAAATCTTACAATAATTCTAATTTTTATCCTTTGGGTTCATCATTGTGTTTCATACTACATCAGGGAAATTTCATTTGGTAGGTAATTCATTCCTTATTTCTTTATGTATATCCATTAAATACATAAAAGTTCGAGAAGCAAACTTGTAATAAGAATCTAGTATTCCACGATTCATCGGGGCTGGGTGTATCTATTCTTTTTTTGATATGTGACAAAAGAATATCGTAAACATTGAGTAAATAATTGATGAATTCAATCATGTAACATACAGTAAGTGTGTTATAACATTAACAGTAACAGGTATATAATTCAATTTTATTTTCTTTTTTTCGAAAACTGTGGCATATTAATTGATGCAACTTTAATGTAAAACATTTTTTTCTGATATGATAAATAATATAAAGGTGAAAAAGAATGAATCTTGGGCAGGTCATTCTATATATTCGTATTATATGAGCAATTGATAGTTCATGTAGTAAGAATCATTATAAACTCATCTCTTCACTTTAAATCGAGCCAATTTAAAATTATATACCATTGACGACTTGTTCATAATATTGTAGTGAGATCATTTTATCTTATAATACATATAATGATAATACGTAATAAGTGCCAAATAACATCAATATTTTATCAAAGTTGTGTAAAGAAACTGAGCACATTTGCTGTGACTGTGTTATAACAAATGCCTTTAATCAGATTAATTACACACAATTGTTACAATATTTAAAAAAATGACATATTACTACAGTTATTAATTTATTATATAATACTAAATTAAATAGTAGATTATTTTATGTGTATTACTTTTCATGATGTGCCTGTGTGTAGCCGCAGAACACCATTGCAACAATAATTATTAGCAAGGTTTGGGCTACTCACTTTTGGACATTGATCATAGTGTATGTGTTAACATTAGAATTGCCTCAATGTAGTCATATTAATCATTAGACCGTTCTGCTACTCAAATGTTACAGATATGTATTATATGTAAGTTTGTTGCAGATGTCTTAAAAGACATGCGCTCTTCTTTCTAATGTATTTTAAGGTAAATTTAATAAGAAAAGACTAAATTTTACTCTTTTATTGGGAGTCATTGACCAAACGACCTAATGAATTGTTATATATTGTACCTTCTATATGAAATGTTTGGAATTAGACATTGTTAATTTCGTTCTATTACAGCTGATATTAATTAATTTTATTTGTAGGTCCCAGAGAAATAACTACTGTTCAACTCAAAAGATGTTCAAGTTCACCAAACTTATTAGAGTCTATTGAATCTCTTCCATCAGAATTAGTACTTATGCGCCCAATTGATTCTCGCCATGAAGAAAATGATCTCATGCTTCTAGGAATAACATTAAAGATGCCAGTATTACAGAAGATTTTTTGTTCACTTTTGCTTGAAAGAAAAGTCATATTAATCAGTAATGTTCTCAGGTATGTATAAATTATATGATACAGTAGTTAGTTATAGTGGGGTTACAATTATATCCAAGGCTTTTGTATATAACTTTCACAGTATAAATAGTATGAATTCTTTTTACGATAAAGTGTGTTTTTTAATTCTGCTTGCTTTTTAGTAGATTCCGAAAATGTATGTACTTACAAAATAATAGCAACATAATTTACACCCACTGTAATTATACAAATGCCATGTAGTCAGCAGCAGGTGTGCACATTCAGTCACAAAACCGAGTTCATTATAGTTATGCATGCTGCATTACTAGGATTACTGGGAATAAATTAGATACGAAAATGAAATTTTAAGTATCTCTTTGAATGAATCCCGATATCTATACTTTATTATTGGTTTAAATCGCGTGTAATCCTTAAACTTCATTAAATCAATGTTTTTGATAATATCAATATGCACATTTTATTGTTGTAACCTGCACGGTTAAACAATCCATACATTCCAATATGGAAAAAGTTTGTATATTTTACATATGAAATTAAACTGATTTTTGTCTGTGATCTTTAATTTTTCTGATATTCAGGCTTTATTTCAGTAAACTATCCTCATGTATAGAAGCACTTCAAATTATATTGTATCCATTTTCGTGGCAACATACAATTATTCCCGTTTTGCCTAGAAGTCTGTGGGAAATTGTAGATACTCCCACACCACTCTTATGTGGGGTATTATCTTCGGAAGTAGTTGAAAGTTATGCAATTGAAAATGTAAGTTGAACAATCAGTGAATGGAACATTTTTTTTATATAGCTACATTTCAGGGTATAGTAGTTGATTTAGACGAAGGTAATGTGTTATTGGAAATGGGTGACGAACACAAGATTCTTCCAACGTGCCTTATACATACATTGAAAGATGGGTTACATTTAGCTTCAACCATAGCAGCGAACAACAGTGGTGCTCATAACATATTTTTAAGTGATGCCTTTCTACGAATTTTTATATATACGTGTGGTCATTATAAAGAATACACACTTAATGAAACTTTTAATGTAAGTATATGCTATTACGTTTTTATCATATACTTTTTTGAATTGTTACAGAAAGCGGCATTCATTCGACACGGTCGTCAAAAAAGAAGAATACGAGAATTCTTAAAATGGTTTACAGAAACGACAATGTTTCATCATTTCATAGATTTAGCGTCAAGTAAATCTCCAAGTTTAGATTTGTTTGATCAACGCATTCAAATATATAGTTCTCAATCAGCCGGGGAAATTTTGAATAAAATGAAAAGTAAATCTACATATAGAGGGCTACTGAGCCAAAATCTTATAAAATTTCAGTAACATCTTATTGACTGACTATGTTTTCTTTTTAAAATTAAGTAATCACATTTTATGATTATCTTCATTACTTTGACCTGTAAATTATTTTTGTATGTTAATAAATAAGTAATACTAGATATTTTTACTTATTTTGTATTGAAAATTGTTGTATATAAGCAATTTTCAATTTGCACCATTCCACCAGTTCGTGATGGCAGCTGTGCGACTGAAAACAATAAAGGAGTTGAAGGGACACTTCCATCGTGTGTGTGAAAAATAGTGATAAATTACCCTCAAAAACTATATTATGTACTTTGATGGCAAAGTGGCATCCCAATGGGTAGATCTAAAATGATGGAGGATACAGGTGTTTACTCAAAAGGATTACCATATCACCTAATTACTCAACTAAAACTAGTAAGAGTAAATGATTTGGTCCTACACCTTATTGCCACTATATTCTGAACAATCCAGTTCTTAAACTAGATACCCCATCTCAAATAAAAGGTAATCTTTGTTGTCAAATCCCTTGGTGCATATCTTCACTTCCTCATGTTCAGTGAAAGATAGAATCATGCGATCATCCACATTCTTCCCATTCAATTTTTGACGCAGTTCATCGCCACGTGTGCTAGAGTCACTCAAGTCAGTTGTCACTCCTCAACGCCGCACCTTTTTTCTCTATTGCCTCTAGAGGCTACTTTTCTTGACGGATAAGGTTAGGTTGGTACCTACAGGTATTTTAACGTTCCTATAAATCGTTTAGGATAGTTTTTGATCAGTAAGTTACGTGTATTTGGCTCCGTCTATGGCTTACAGGACTAATACTTATTAACTTAATTTGACGAAAAATAAAATCCACTTGTTCACATCCAATACAATTGAAATAAAATTGCATGGTGTGAATTTGCAGTGCAACAAAACTGCACATAAAGTTACAGCAATTACCTGCATCGTGTGAAATATATTTTTTCCACTACTAGCTGTGAAGTTGACAATTATTGCGTATCCTAGACAACTGAGAAGTTTAATTTCTCTACCTAATGGTCAATAATCTATAATATTATTCACCTAGGTTAATAATGGCAATTTGCATTGCTGTACTACCTACTTGATTTTTACAAGAAATTTTTTTATTTTTAATTTGTGTCTTAAATTTGACTAGTAGTGGAAAAAATTGTATATACACCACGGTGGTGAAGCCATTTATAGACCTCGCACCTTATTCCGCTCGGGGCAAAGCCCCTCGCGAAATAATCTTGGTGCTCGGTCAATAATAACAGTCTTCACCACCTTGGTGTATAATATACTATTTTCCACTACTAGCTGTGAAGTTGACAATTATTGCGTATCCTAGACAACTGAGAAGTTTAATTTCTCTACCTAGTGGTCAATAATCTATTACATATATTATTCACCTAGGTTAATAATGGGAATTTGCATTCCTGTGCTACCTACTTGATTTTTACAAGAAATTTTTTTATTTTTAATTTGTGTCTTAAATTTGACTAGTAGCATTGAATAAATAAGAGAAAGAAGATCAACGCTAATGTTAACAAGTGTAATCGTTGTAAGTAGCCCGGGACGATCTTGGCCATCTATTGGGTGGGCCGGAAGGTATTATTAACCCACATCAAGCAGATTTCTTTAAATGACTACAGACGATGTTGCCAAATTTGTAGGAGGTGTATTTAAATGGTCATTAAGATTCAATGAACTGTATACTACGTATAGTATGAGATTTTTCATTCAACGATACCGATACGGTTCAGGAGATTATCTTACTTAAAATTATGCAATTTGCATAACTATGAATTAGTTATCGTTCTTTGTATGTCGATCACTTTTGGTTTTTGTCAACATGGTTATTTTCACTCGGAGATTCCGGGTTTTAGTAAAATTCTCCGGACTTGTAAAATGTAAAATTTCAATTTTATGAAAATGATAATAGAAATATGTTATATAACTTATCTGACTAATGAAATTCTCGAATTACCGCGAGTGGAATATTTGAAAACAGACGAATATCGTTTAAAAACTTTATAAAAAATGTAGAATGAAAATAGTAGATGTAGATGGTTAGGTGTAAAGTATATCAATTTTTAATCGAAATACAAAACATTCACAAACATGTGAAATTCCTGCAAAATTATATATTATATTTAAGACGTAAGTTACGCGGCAATTAGATTTATTGAGACCTAAATTTAAATAACAAGATTGATAAAAGATTTAAACAATCTTTATCTTTAATCAATTTTAAGGAAAAGGATTAGAGATGAATCTATAATCTAGAAACACTGTTTTCAACCAATTTCAAAAAGTTGGTTACTAAATTCGTCCGGATGTCTGTGTGTCTGTGCGTTGGTCGATGTTACAGGTTTAGAAAGTTGGAAGTGGTGTCATCTTATAGGAAATTGTTTACTGATTCCAAATCTTTGCTAAATTTTTTGATCGGATCACCCGTTTAGTCCGGCGGAATAGGGAAAGCATTGTGCACTTCGAGGTAAAAGCGATTTTATTGCTGAACTTTGGTCAGGGGTGCATAAGGAACGTTTTTAGCTATGGAGGCACTCGGTGCGACCCCTGGTTATTTTTTTACAGAGCCCCAAAGTACCCCCTACGGGAAAAAAATACATTCATTTTTGATGGCCGAAATTAAGGAAATGGGTGTCATTTCCCGATTTCCGATGTTTTTCAACATGTAGAAACCATTTTTGGGGTTATTTTTGATGTAAGGGAAGGGGGGCGGCGCTATAAGGGGGTAGATCGCAATAAAATCAAGGTTAAAGCACCAATATTTTGAAAACCAAAATTAATGAAATAAATATCATTACCCAGGCTATTTATTATGTAGAATTCATTTTTGAGATTTTTTTTGGATGTAGTTACAACGGTACGTATTTTGTAATTTTTTTTTACGGCGTTGAATTAATTTTCTGGAGAGGTTTTGGCTTGTATAATCAAGGATTAATAAAATGAGCGTAAATACGACGATAATCAATGAGAAACGGCAGCAATAATTAAAAGAAACTAACAAGAAACGTAGTTTTACAGAACTGCCATCTGCAGTTTTCGATGCGGTATGTTGAATTGTGCGTTTAGGTCGAAATACTAATTCTCCGTAAAAGAAGACCGTAGCCTATTTTCTAATCTGTACATTGGGTGCCAGAGGCGTCAAGGAAATTTAGATGTCTTCGTCAGCCACGAGAATCACTCTTATCCTCCGTTAATTTCCGAAAACGGCACACTTCGGTTTGGGAAGAAAGCAGATCTCCTTCTGTGTTTGAACCCAGAAGAGACTTCACAGCCACAGAGCCTGGATTTTGAAATGGTGGTAATCGATGGAGCGGCCGCCGTCAACTATCTTGCTCCAGATCCTGGAAGTACTTTCGATGACTACGGGAAAAAGTTCGTCAACTATTTAAACAATCCTATGTACGCGACGGCTGGAGGTGGTATTCGACGTATACGTAAGTTCATCATTGAAGTCTTCTTTAAGAGTGAAAAGAGGAAAGGGCGTTCGACGAAAAATGGAGCCGACAAAAAAAGTCCCGAAAAACTGGTCAGAATTTTTGAGAAATGACTCAAACAAGCAAGAGTTGTTTGAATTTCTCGCTACTTTCGTGAGTACATCGACATGCATCCGAAAAGTTCTTGTCACTCTACACCAAAAGGTCGTTTGCAACGTCGCGTCTGATTTAACAGGATTGATGCCTTGCTCGCAAGAAGAAGCTGACGGCAGAATCTTATTCCACGCAGCAGAAGGCGCAAGACAGGGCTGTACAAGAATCTTCATCCGAACAGTAGATACCGATGTTCTCGTGTTGGCTACCGCTTTGTTTGGTGATATCCCTGGATGTGAACAACTATGAGTTGGATGGGTCTATATCACAACTGCCACTGATCATAACGGCCACCCCGGTTTTTGCTATTTCATAACGGCCACCTCGATCACAAGGGCCACTAATATTATTTGATCATAACGTGAACAAGGTGGCCGTTATGATCAAATAGTATTAGGGGCCGTATGTGATCAAAGTGGCTGTTATGAAATAACAATAACCTAGGTGGCCGTTATGATCAGTGGCCGTTGTGATCAGGTCCCAGTTGGATCAAGTAGGGGCAGGAAAATCCTACCGAGTTTTCGACATCAGCGCAATCGCAAACCGCATTGGACCGGAAAAATGCGCTGGGTTGATGGGATTCCATGCCTTTACGGGCTGTGATACCACATCTTCCTTTAAAAGCAAAGGAAAACGATCCGTGCACTTCCCTGTGCAAATGTGGTGGCTGTGAAACCTGGTACTTACTACCTAAAATTATGTTGTTTTTTAGAAACACGAAAGTTTAATTGTATTTCTTTTCACGCTCCTGTAAATTTGTACATAAACTTATCTAATCTAATCTAATTTTCTCGTTAAAGTAAATTTGTTTTTGGACAACAGTTTTTTCTCACTGTTCGAACGCTTCCGTAGATATGCCCTTTGGCACTCAAGGTATCCCGCTACTACAAAAATCACCCCAAATATGAATTCTGCGCCCCTAAAAACCATGGAAATGACATGTAACACCTCAACTTTAATTTTTCCCCTTTAACCTTGATTTTATTGCCCTCAACCCCCTTATTGCGCCACCCCCCTCCCACTACATCAAAAATAACCCCAAAAATGGTTTCTACATGTTTAAAAACATCGGAAATGACACCCATTTCTTTAGTTTCGCCCATCAAAAAATGAATGTATTTTTTTCCCGTAGGGGGTTCTTTGGGGCTCTGTAAAAAAATAATCAGGGGTCGCACCGAGTGCCTCCATAGCTGAAAACGTTCCTTATGGACCCCTGAACAAAGTTCAGCAATAAAATCGCTTTTACCTCGATGTGCACAATTGGTTTCATATTTGGCTCTAATCGGCCGGACTAGTTCGCCGTCGGGACGCCATTAAAGTCAAAATATACGCCCTTGAATATCTTGAGAACGACACATCCAATTATAAAAAGGAAAAAACACGTTTCCTTTATTTTTGAAACCTATTGAGTCATGATACGTAGACAGCACCCTCACCTCCCTGTGGGGTGGAGCGGGGGTGAAGTTTGAAAACTTAAAGTGGAACACCTATTTTTATTGCACTTTTGGATTATCTATAAAAAACAATTCTCAAATTGCAAACTTCACCCCCAACTGCAACCCCTTTTTTGGGGGTGGAAGGGGGAGAAAAACGATCTTTTATTACTTTTTTTCCTGCAACATTTTTGCGTGATTTACAAATTGCCCGTCACCCTCTCCGCTTCCATCTCCCTTAAGGGTGGAAAGAAAAACAATGGCTCATTTGTGCAGAATCCGGTGTGCTTGTGTCTGAGGGGGAGGGGTAGTTATATACATATATATTGTATGTATATAATACATGCCATAATTAGGTACAGATTTGAAGTTGGTTGAAAGTAGAATTCTATGAGAATTGGCCCCTTTGATACTTGTTCAAGGTAAAGTTGTGAATAAATCAAGAAAGACCCATTACACTATAGCCTCAGGAATCCAAAACTTAGAAATCATTTCACATAGAAATAATAAAATTGTGAACCACCTCAGATTAATTTATAATAAACAAGAATTAATTGAATTAGATTCGTTACCATTCAAAATACTTGAATTTTCCAGATTTCAGATTATGTCAGTAAAAGTATTGTATTTTATATTATATGTATGTACAACACCGGTTTAAACTCAGATCATGTAAAATTTTAAAAGTCGAACAGACTTAATTTTCAAGCTTCTACACCTAAAATAAATTTTAATATTCCTATCCTAAACCCGAAAACATACCAATATTTTAGAATCTATCCCATGCGTAACTTGAGTTGACCATTTATTTTTTGACTCAAAACGGGATAGTCCGGGAGCCGGCAACCTTTTTTGCAA
The DNA here is from genome assembly GCA_036250285.1 of Pyrocoelia pectoralis. Classification (NCBI taxonomy): domain Eukaryota; kingdom Metazoa; phylum Arthropoda; class Insecta; order Coleoptera; family Lampyridae; genus Pyrocoelia; species Pyrocoelia pectoralis. Next base: position 22,709,815 of record CM070077.1, on the reverse strand, counting down.
TCAATTAATATACTTTTTATCTTCGTGAGCGGCTTTATTTTAACGAAAGGGTATACTTTTTCCTCTGCGAAAATGTTCGCAAATGGGTCCTACGGGGTGCACAGGGGTAAAACACGTTGATTTGGAAATGACAAGAAATGGAGGAATATCATGGGAAAACGGCCCAATTAATTTGTGGGACAAAGTGGGCATTTAATTATGCAAATATTTACTAAAAGCTACAGAAAAAAAATCAGCTTGATATTCATTATTTTTGTTAATGTAGTAATACCTACATGTCTTCAGATGGGGACACTCTTGATGGACTCATTTTTGTTGTAGGACAAATGTCATTTTGAATTATGTACTTACAAAAAACTTAACAGTTAGCTAAAAATTAACGGTTATTAATGAATTTTTTGTAATTACCACATCAACGTGTTTTACCCCTGCGCACCCCGTAGGACCCATTTGCGAAAATTTTCGCAAAGGAAAAAGTTTGGCGTCTCGTTAAAATAAAGCCGCTCACGAAGTATAAAAAGTATAACTGATTGCAAAAAAGGTTGCCGGCTCCCGGACCAGGACATCGGTTTGCATTTGCAAAATGTACGGGAACGATTTAATTAAAATCTGGACGTAAAGAGTGGAATAATGTTGTCAAATGGCAGTAAAAGTACCTGGCTTCTCTAAAGAAAAACAATATTGACCTCTCCCCGCTTTTTTCGATTTTAAATGCCTCAAACTCTTTCCTCATTTTCCATGTTTACAACTTCAATTTTTTTGTTAAAAATAAAAAGAACTAAAAAGAACTAGTGCACTTAATTCAGAAAAGAAAGAACTTTCAAATGACGTATTATTATTATTATTATTATCCCTATTTAAATTATAGCGCTATGGGATGAAATCATTTCCGGGTTGAAAATCATGGCAAAAGTTGTGCCCTTTGATATAAAAATTCGCAAAGAAAAAAATTTCTAGCCAGAAACCCATCTGATACCTGTATATAAATTGGTCAAAATGTCCACCGTTATGTTCACGACACAATTCCACTTTGTTCCAAATCCAATTGTGGAACTCTTTTTCCAGAGTTTCAGGTGTAATTCGTTCAAGTTTCCGCAGTAATTGCTGCTTGTAGTTCGTCCAATGTATGGACACAGAATAAAACACTAGTGAAACAGAAGCGACACTCTGCTAAATACGTGTTGCACATCGCGCGAACTAACAGCTCCGCCTTCTGTGGTGTACGAGCGTATTGATACATTATACATTTCAGCGTATGTACCTAGCGGTGCCCGGTGCGTTGAACTCTTATTGCGAGAATTCTATCGGAATTAATTAATGTATGGCAAATATTTTTCGTTTATGACATTTTTTGATACTATTTCAAATTTAGAAAATAAATGAGAAAAACTACAAATGAGTCCTCTTTTTACTAGCCTTACTAATGACAAAACAGACAAAGAAGGTTACACTACAATGGGCGTGGTTGCGTCGAGGAGACCGCCTTGTGATGGCAACATAACTTCAAAGGTGCCGACGGAGACTGTCGCTTCTGTCTCACTAGTGTTTTATTCTGTGGTATGGAGGCGGTTTCCAAAACGTTCAACAGAAAAATATACAGTGACTGTATTACAAACAGTGACGACAAGCGTGGTATCGATTTTGATTGGCCGTGGTATATTTTGCATCTTAATGGCGGCCTGACTGTGTTTACCTTTGATCAGCGTGTGATTTTTATTTTGATTTAGCAAGTTGCTAGGATACCACCGTTGAGTTCATATAAACCCGCCCACAATTTTGCCTCTTAATGGCGGATAATCGCCGCTTGTCGTCACTGTTTGTAATAAAGTCACTGTAGAAAAATATAAAAACTGGGAATCATAATCCTTTGCTAATTAAACAATTTTGAAATCGATTAACAATTCGTTTCTTATGGTTAGCAAACACTCGATAAGGAATATTAAACTCGGAGTGCCCTTTCATAAACTGCTCTCGATAGGAGCAGTTCAACTCGCCAATCCAACACCGTAAAAAACACTACGCGCGAAATTCAAACTGTCATCAGTATTAGAGAATCACCCGGTATTATTTATTACATAGAAAATTATATTATGGGGTATAATATAGATTTCCGGTATTTTTTTAAATTATTTAGTAGATTCAGGCAAAAATATTAGCACCCTGTCCAAGGGCGTACGCAAGGTGGGGCAAGGGGGGGGCCGATGCCCCCCCCCCCTGGCCGCAAAACGAATTGTACTAAATATTAAAATTTATTACTGGTCATATAATTTCAGGAGAAATTAAGCATTTCCTGGCCTTTCTTTTAAATAAATAGTATTTGTACCCAAGGGAAATTGTATGATGCTTAAATGTATTGAAAAGAATTGTGGGGTAACAACATAGGCAATAAATATTAAACACGTTTCCAAACAATTTTATTTTTTGGCCCCCCCTAGCCAAAAAGCTGCGTACGCCCTTGACCCTGTCCGCTAATTTTCGCGCTGTTTGTCAAAACGAGACAATTCTGCGTCCCGGGGTTTTTTTCGGGTACATCGGGACGGAGTACCGAAAAAAGGGACGGCCCCGTTCAAAACGGGTCATAGGGTCACGTTACCCATACCCGATAAACAAAATAGAGGCCTTTTACCTTTTCAAGAATTATATCCCTAGGGCGGCAGCCCAGCGTCATTTTAGGTAGCGATAAAAGCGCGTCTGCAAATCATATCCACTACGTTGCAGATGATGTAAAATATCATAATATAAGAGCATAAAAATGGTCGCAAGTTCGCTGAACCTGGAGATAACATGTTCAAATTGTGCATAAAAAATCACTGTTTTAAAGCGACGTTTTTCATTTGTCCTTTCGATTCGTAAAAGAATTATACGCGCTCAAATCACTTTAAAACAGTGATTTGCAGACGCACTTTTATCACTACCTAAAATGACGCTGTCCTGGCGCCCTAATACGCTAATCCATAAACGATATCTTATGTTTGATAACTGATAATTAGTATTCTGCGTTCTCACTTCCCAGACGTAAGTACACAAAGATTGCAACTTTTGATTGCTTAAATTCAAAATATTTTTTTCGTAATTCGACCAAAAATTCTTATTTTGTCTTCCAAAGACATAAACTTTCTCTTCAACTTTGGTGTTTTATTTTTAGCCATCTCCGAAATTAATATTATGTAATTTAGTTTTTTAACAATCATTAACGTATGAAGAGATTAAAATTATTCCACGATTGAATTTCTGTTATGAGATCATTAAATCTTACACACGTGAACACATGAATAAGCATGTACTGGTGACACAGTGAAATAGATACCTTATTTTTGTTTCATTAGCAGTATTATTCTATAAATAAAATGTGCTCTAATATTATCAAGTAAAATTGACAACGTTGTTGAGTTTAAGATCGGGTAGAAAGAAAACTACACATTTTACCAAGTCTAGTTTTAAACACTCACGCAAGGATTACTTGTAAAAATTGTAAAAATTAGAAAAAAATGAGTATGCAACCCGCATTGAGCAATTACACTTTTTTCCATAAGGTTGAATTTCTTTCTCTTATTTATTCAATGCTAGTAGTGTGTTGTATAGTAATAGTAAGTGTGGCAGCGACGCCACCACAACAGGCAACACTGCACAAGTAGTACATGTAATGGCTGACGCATACAGCATTCGTAGTAATAAATACTTTAGTTAATAACAGCCTTTTAATATTAATAAACATCCAACAACATAATACAATAAAACATGGCGCTGCGGACAAAGGATCTAATAAGTAATAATTAATACTAAAACTTTAAGAATTGTCAAGGTTATATCACACGTGGAAATGGAATTTAAACCACCTAAAAATTTAGTACTGGAGGGTGATATGCAAGTGAACTGGAAAAGGTTTATGCAGAGTTATAATATTTATATAAAAGCTAGTGGTAAAGCTAATGATCCTACGGATAAGAAGGCTGCGATGCTACTTAACTTTATAGGCGAAGATGGTCTTGAACTCTTTAACACTTTCAATTTAAAAACGGAAGATGAAAATGATGACACTAAAATAATAAAAGCGTTTGAAGACTATTTTAAACCTCAAAAGAATATCATTTATAATAGATATGTGTTTTATAATAGATCACAAAATGAGGGTGAAGCATTCGATACATTTTTAAAGGACATAAAGTCATTGGTAAAGTCTTGTGAATTTAATAATGAAGAAAATAATATGCTGAGAGATCGAGTAGTACTGGGAATTAATAATCGTGAGGTGCAAGAGAGACTTTTAAGAAATGCAGAGTTAACATTGGAAACAGCGGTCACTATTTGTCGAACAGCAGAGATAAGCAGACAGCAGGTCAACAATCTCCATAATCTTAATACAGATAGTGTTAATAAGTATGTAAAAACGAGACCCCAAGTTAATAATCATAATAATAAGAGTGAGAATGCAGAAGTAACAAATAATAAATATCAGTGTAAGAAATGTAACATACAGCATGGTCCACGACAGTGTCCGGCATTTGGAAAGTTATGCAAGAATTGTGGAAAACCAAATCATTTTGCTGTTGGCTGCAAGTACAATAAGAATCAGCATCGACAACATAGGAAGGTACATGAAGTAAAAGAAGAAGATATGAGTTTATTTTTGGGTGAAGGTGAAATTAATTCCATAGAGACAGAGTCGCAAGAGGTCAGTTTAATAGAAGAAGATGCTTGGTATGAAAATATAAAAATCGAGAATACAGGCAACATTGTAGTTAAGTTGGATACTGGATCACAGGTAAATTTATTACCTATTGAAAATTATAATGACCTTAATTTAAGTAAAAATAGAATTAATAGTAATGTAGTTTTAAAAGCTTATGGTGGCTCAAAATTGTATCCTTTATTTAAAGTAAAATTAGTAGTTGAAGTTAACAATAATACAGCAGAATTAGAATTTTATATAATAAAAGAAAAGGCACAACCACTGCTAGGATTAAAAGCATGTGTTAAACTGAATCTCATTAGGAGAAACGGTAGTAAAAATGTATTTGCATTAGACTATAACAGTTATAACGATAAAAATTCATTTGTTGAGGTTAACAAAAGTATTTTTGAAGGAATGGGAACATTTCCAGATAAATATAAAATTAAAGTTAATGAAAGTATTGAGGGCATAATAAGACCACCACGTAGATTACCACAAACCTTGATGAGTAAATTAAAATTGAGTTAGACAAATTAGAAAATTCTAACATAGTTTCGAGAGTGGATGAGCCGGATAAATGGGCTAGTAATCTTATTTTAATACAAAAACCTAATAAAGAGATACGATTATGTCTTGATCCAACTGATTTAAATAAAGCGATTAAAAGGGACTTTTGTTTGGTTCCCACTTTTGAAGACATGAGATCAAAATTATTAAATAAGAAATTTTTTACCATATTAGATATTAAAAAGGGGTTCTGGCACATAGAATTAGAAAAAGAATCTACAGAATTGTGTACATTTAGCACACCTTATGGGTACTATAAATTTAATAGATTGCCTTTTGGGTTGTCATGTTCACCGGAAGCATTTATAAAAGTAAATCAGAAATACTTTGGTAATATTGATAATGATAATATTGCTATATATTTTGATGATATATTAATAGCCACAAAAACAGAAAAAGAACATGATAGACTTTTAGAAATAATAGTTCAAAAAGCAAAACAATTTAACATAAAATTTAACATTGATAAATTACAATATAAAAACAAAGAGGTAAAATTTTTGGGTCATATATTTAATGAAAACGGAGTTAAACCCGACAAAGAATTTGTAAAGGCAATTATAGAATTAAAAGCTCCCAATAATAAAATAGAATTGCAAAGAATATTGGGAATGATCAATTATCTTAGAGAATTCATTCCAAATATGTCTGCAATTACATCACCATTACGAGAATTATTAAGAAAAGACAGTGTATGGATGTGGGAAACTAGACATACAGCTGCATTAAACAAACTAAAAGAATTAATTACGCAACCACCTACATTAAGTCAGTTCGATCCAAATCAAATAATAACTATACAATGTGATGCATCCAAAAACGGACTAGGTTGTTGTTTAATACAAAATAAAAAACCTATAGCTTTTGCATCCAGAAGTATGACTTCTAGTGAAGTACTTTACTCACAGATTGAAAAAGAGTTGTTAGGCTTAATATTTGCTTGTAGAAAGTTCAAAAATTTAATTTGGGGAAGGAAATTTAATGTTCAAACAGACCACCAACCCTTGATTAATTTAATGAAAAAAGAGATTAATAAAATACCATCAGTTAAATTACAAAGATGAGAATAAAACTATTGGATTTTGATTTTGACATTAATTACCTACCAGGTAAAGAAATGTATCTGGCTGATTTACTGTCAAGAAATTTTCTAAATATAACATATGAAAATGAATTGAATATAATTGGTCATATACATTCAGTAGTTAGGTTAGATCATGATTTAAACATAAAATATAATTTGGGAAAGGAAACTAGAATAGATCCTACGCTTAAGTTAGTTTATGAATATTGTATGACCGAATGGCCCAAAAACAAAAAAGTATAGCAGATAATGCAAGAATTTACTATAAATTAAGGCATGACTTAATAGTGCAGGATGACATAATATATTATAATGATCGTATAGTTATACCTAAAAAATTAAGAATTGATATGTTGAAATTACTGCATGAAAGTCACTTAGGGATTACTAAAACTCAATTACGCGCTAAAAAGTTGCTATACTGGCCTGGCCTGATGAATGAAATTGAACAAATGATTAGTAATTGCACAATTTGTGAAAGATTTAGAGCTAATAATAGAAAACAACCATTAATACAGCATGAGTTACCTCAATTACCTTTTGAAAAAATAGGGGCAGACATCATGACATACAGCAATACGGACTATCTAGTAGTCATCGATTATTATTCAAGATGGATTGATATAATTAAATTAGAATATAAACATTCAAGTGAATTAATTGACAAATTTAAAACCTTATTTTCAAATCATGGCATACCTAAAATTTTAATAGCAGATAATATGCCTTTTGCATCCCTACAATTTAAAAAATTCGCCAACGACTGGAACTTTAGAATAATAAATAGTAGCCCACACTACCCCAAGTCTAACGGACTTGCTGAAAAGGCAGTACACATAGCTAAACAAATTGTTAAAAAAGCCATAACTACTAGAGTAGACATACAGATACCTTTGTTAGAGTATAGATGTACAAGTTTACCAGCTTTAGGTACAGCACCTGCAGAATTATTAATGAACAGATTGCTTAGAACTAAGATACCTGTAAGTAATGAACAATTAAAACCTAGAATTTCTCCCGATATGACAAAAATATTTGCACATAATCAGCAAGAATATAAAACCCATTATGACAAAACAGCATTAAGGCAGGATGTAATATTTAATAAGGAACAAAATGTATTAATAAGGAAAGGTAAAGAGTGGGACAGAGGTAAAATTGTAAAACCCTGTGACACGCCAAGGTCCTACATGGTCACTGATAGCAATGGTAGATTATTACAAAGAAATTCATATCATTTAAGAAATACTACTAATGAATCTATAATTACTCCGCAAGTTATTGAACAAGATACTACTAATGATTACCGAACAAATGCTAACGACCAGTTAAAGAATGAAAACAATATCGAAAACAAAATAGTTGCTGAACATGTGAGACCTAGGCGTGATATTAAACCGCCTGTAAAATATAAAGATTATATTACTTATTAGTTGTAAAAAGGGGAGATGTTGTATAGTAATAGTAAGTGTGGCAGCGACGCCACCACAACAGGCAACACTGCACAAGTAGTACATGTAATGGCTGACGCATACAGCATTCGTAGTAATAAATACTTTAGTTAATAACAGCCTTTTAATATTAATAAACATCCAACAACATAATACAATAAAACATAGTGGAAAAAATTGTATATACACCACTGTGGTGAAGCCATTTATAGACCTCGCACACTATTCCGCTCGGGGCAAAGCCCCTCGCGAAATAATCTTGGTGCTCGGTCAATAATAACAGTCTTCACCACCTTGGTGTATAATATACTATTTATCCACGACTATCAGTGATTAATAAGTTATTGTCATTAGCAACGTGAGTAATGAATATTACACACTGTTATTTTATATATTTCCATGGTAACCGTGCAAATAAATTAGAGAATTTTCAAATAAATATTAGTATTTAAATTGAATTAACATTTATAGTCGTGGATAAAGTATAGTATTCTACTCGTGTATAATGGCTATTATTCTCTCGGTAATTTATGCCATTCGCCTGCGGCTCGTGGCCATAAACTTACCTCATGAATAATAGCCATCATTATACGCTCGTTGAATAACATACTATTGTAAAATCGTATTAACATTATATCATTATGCAGTAATTTGCTAACGTAAATAGTGTCTTTTACGCCCTAAGGCCTAAAAAACAATCAACTTGATTTTTGAGAATAAATAGTACCATTTATTTTTCAAAGCTTTAAACTGGATTTAAACGATTTTACAAAAAGTCTTGTTTTGCATTTTGGGTGTGAACGACGATTTTATTTGTAGTATGAAATGATTTAAATGATACACAATTCTGGATTGGTAATCTGGCTTTTGTGGGTGTGGCTTGTTAAACACAGTTGCCATTTACTAAATCGAAGGCTTTACTAAGGTGTGGTTTAGTAGTTCCAACCAATACGTATAAGTAGCTCCAACGAAACGATACAGTTATCGTACTTTGACACCTGGTTAACTCTTGTTCTCATAGAAAAAGTAACCAAGGATACTTTTTCTATGCTTGTTCTTTTTCTATGCAATGGTTAAACTTTTGGTTTAGCGGTTTTTTGTTCTGGTTTTATTAAAATACAAAATTTAAAATTAGTAGGTATTGCAACTATTTCTTTGACCTCCAACAAATACTAATTATGTCTAATAAAGTATATTTATTAATCCCTTTAGTGAAAAACGAACCCGAAGATAAACCAAATCCTTGTAATACAGAAGTGGTGGACATAATAAAAGTTGAACCAAAACAGGAAAAAGAAATCAATTTCTTTTTCACAGAGCAAGATTATTCGATAAATTGTGATGTTAATAGTGTCAAAATAAAACAGGAAGATATCAGTAAGGATAGTGAAACAAATATAAACTTACTTCACGACTCGAAGGAATATAAATATAAATGTGACCAGTGTAGCTACACAACAAAATCGAAGTACAGCCTAACTAAACATGTAAATGGTCGCCACGGTTCGTCCGAATTTAAATGTGGACATTGTAGGTATATTACAAAGTGTAGACCGTATATTGTAAAACATTTGAAGAGAGCGCATAATTTGAATGAATTTAAATGTTCACTTTGTGAGTATAAATGTAGGAATAGTGAGAATTTTGCCAGACATAAGAAGATAAGTCATGGTTCCAAAGAATATCAATGTGATCACTGCGATTATGTAACAAAATCAAAGTATAGTCTAATCAATCATGTGAATGGTCGTCACGGTTCAACTCAATTTAAATGTGATCAATGTCACTATGTAACAAAGTGGAAGAATGTTTTAACCACACATATAAGTAGTCGTCATGGTTCAAATGAGTTCAAGTGTGGACATTGTGAGTACACGACAAAGTGTAAATCGTATTTTACTACACATATGAGGACACGGCATAGTTTAAACGAATTTAAATGTACACTTTGCAAATATATGAGTATGAACAAAGTGAGTTTTGTTAGACATATGAACACAATTCACAGTTCAAAGGAATATAAATGTGATCGGTGCGACTACAGATCCAAATCAAAGTGCAATCTAACTAGGCATGTTAACGGCCTTCATAGTTTGACTGAATTTAAATGTGACCAATGCGACTACATAAATAAATCCAAATACAATCTAACCAAACATGTCAATGTTCGTCACGGTTTAAATGAATTTAAATGTGATCAATGTGAGTATGTAACAAAAAGAAAGTATTTTTTAACGGCACATCTAAATAGTTACCACAGATCAAACGAATTCCAGTGTGAACATTGTGAGTATGTTACGAAGTATAAAACATATTTTATAAAACATATGAAGAGGCGACATAGTTTGATTGAATTTAAATGTGTCCTTTGTGAGTATAAGTGTATGAATAATGAGAATTTTACCAGACATATGAAGATAATTCACGGTTCGAAGGTATATAAGTGTGATCGGTGTAACTTCACAACTAAATTGAAATTGAGCCTAACCAGACATGTAAGTGGTCTTCATGGCTTAACTGAATTTAAATGTGACCAATGTAACTATGTAACAAAAAGGAAAAACCTTTTAGCCACACATTTAAGTAGTCATCATGGATCACACGAATTCAAATGTGAATATTGTGAGTATACGACAAAGTGTAAATCATATTTTCTAAGACATATGAGAGCAAGGCATAGTTTTATTGAAATAAAGTGCAAACTTTGCAAGTATAAAACTATGAACAAGGTGACTTTTGCTAGTCATATGAAGATAATTCACGGTTCGAAGGAATATAAATGCGATCATTGTGATTATGTAACAAAAACCAAGTCCAATCTAACTACACATGTAAATGGTCATCATGGTTCAACTGAATTTAAATGTGATCGGTGTGACTATGTTACAAGGTGGAAGACTGCTTTAAATACACATGTGAATGGTCGCCATGGTTCAGATGACTTGAAATGTGAACATTGTTGGTATACTACAAAGAGTAAAGTGTATTTTATGAGACATATGAAGAAGCGGCATACTTAGTTTCAATGTGATATGCGTTAATTTTAATATTATGTATTGTGAACTAAGTATACAGTATTGCAGGTTCCTAACAATGCTCAGGTTCTTCGCTAAATGTTCTCAGCCATAATGTGTCCCTTATGTCACCTTGCGTAATACCCTATAATTATTTTTATTCTCATGCCGCTTTAATTAAATAAATAAGCATCCCTACTGCTTGCCTTGGAAGCTCTTCACCATTTGTCCCATGACGAAATTGCATCTTTGTACCTTTCCATAATTAAAATTTCTTGGGCTACTTCTTTTGTAAGTAGCCACAGTTGTATTTTTTCTGATATTATTACCTATTATTATTGTTGGTCTGTGAATCTTTTGAGTAGCTCTCCAAGGGTTGCATTGTACATTGTTTCAAGAATCTTCGAGTTTCTGGATTTCTCTCATTTTTTCACTTTTATTGTTTAAGATGATTTGTCCAATGGATTTGTGGACTGCTGCCTTCTTTTTATGGCCTTTTTATTTCTGAAACTAGTCTAGCCTTATTTCTACTGAGTAGTAGCATTACCTTCAGTGATATAATTAGTATGTGTTGCATTGTCCATATCTTCCTGTATCCCACCTTAGTTCTCTTCCCATCCTCTCTCTGCCCTCGCAATCTTTCTTAATTCCTCCTGAACCTTTCTTTCTTCTTGTATTAAATCATCGTCCATGTAATGTTCGTGTTATTTTAAATCTCCATTAATTCCCTTTTTTCTTGCCATTTTCCCAATTCTGCCACTATTATTTCATTTCTTGAACCTCTATTAATCACTATTGCCCTTTTCACATCTATGCATTCCCCCACTTAGTCTTGTATATACCTACTTGCTTTGCTCTTTCTCTGACTCCTACTTTGATTCCTCTAACTATTATATGATCAGTTTGTCATTCTTAGCTCGCGATCCAGTACTGTATGATTTTATAGAATAGGTATCTTGTTTTGTTAACAATACTGAGCAGGGTAATACCTCGCCAATTTTCACATTTCTTAAGATCTCCACTCTTTGATATTTTTTATCATCACTCCTTCTCTACAATCTGTTGGAAATTTTTCTTCTTTCCATATCGGTGATTTCAATATTTTATTATTATTATACGACTTAGACAATTTCTTGTATCTGTCACAAGAACTACCTTTACCAGTAGTGGGCTAATATTATCATTTTTGGTACTGTATTATTTAATTGTTAAACAGCAATCCTCCTGGCTTTAAAGTACATCACCCTAGAGTCAAAAAATGCGCCAGTTGTGGTACGGATCGTCATATATGTTGACAGCCAGAATATAATGTACCTACCCATATAATACGAAGAAGAAAGGAAGAATAAAATTAAAAGTTACTTAAAGTAAAAGAGGCAGTGAACAAGAAGGCATAAGTAGTAAAGAAGTGCAAACACGACGATACCAATTGGAACTGCTAGAATAGGAGAGTAGGTACCTAATAAGAAATCTAGCACAGAAGGAGTTAAAATAAAACTATGATTTACCAAGAATACATCGTCATTAAAAATGAATGCATATAAAGTTGCAGCATAAACGTAAGGTGGTGGTGAGTTGAACTCCAAACCAAAGAAGAAACAACCATACTACACATTACCTACTGAAAAATAAAAGAGATAGTAGAAGCGAAAACTATAGCTTAATATAGAGAATATATATATATTATAACACATCAAGGGGGACAGGTATACAAAGCAAAAAAACCAGATAATTGAGAAATAAAACAAAAGCCTGCAAAAAACAGGTAGGAAAAGAAAGAATATAACATGAGAATCGTCTAGTAGAACAGCGCGAAGATTACAAAACCAAAATGATCTCCAGGTCCAGGAGACATGATTGAATTTATAAAACACGGCGGCACAATCTGAGCAAGAGAGCAACAGGATCACAAGTTGAATAAATTGCTGCCTTTCATAAACTAAAATAGGTACACCTAATCAAAGAGTGAAAAATGTGCTAAATTTCGTCAATTAGGCATACAAGAAAGGAAATATAAGAGACGGAGATAACTTGCAGTACGTTCACAACACTTTGGTGAAAGATTTTACAAAAATGACTAAGGAATGAGGTGGAATGGAAAGGTATGGGATAACCTATAACCTTTAGATATCAAACTTTAGAGCAACAGACGTTCTACACTAAAAAGAAAATCGAGTAGCCGACCCACTAACCTATGAGCCGACCTCGTACCGCAACATCGTCGGAAAATGTGGCGCGATCAGAGCGTCCATCCAGCAACTCCAAAGGCGTTCGGCACTTAAACACACAGTTGCCCTGGGATTGTCTGATATAAGGAGTGTAAAAATAAGAATCATGAGAGAAACTTTGAAACTCGAAGAGCTGCGTGTGAGGACTTTCTTCAGAACGACCTGGCACTGTTTTGCTTTCGTCTGTGAGGCACACTTCCACTTGTCAGGTACTGTAAATAAACAAAATTTACACTACTGGGCAGCAGAAAACCCTCAGGAACTTCACCAACGACCACTTCACAGCCCCAAAATGACAGTTTCTGAATTTGGTATGTGGGGTCCGTATTTTTTCGGAGATTCTATGCCAATTTTGAGAGTTGTTCGCTGGATGCGTGTTCTCTCTTTGCAAGCAGAGATCGACTACCCTCTTAGGTCACCCGATTTATCACCTTGTGATTTTTTCTTTGGGGACACTTAAAGGCACAAGTGTACAAACCAGGCTCCACAACCCTGCCAGCACTTAAGGACCCAAGCAGTAGCTGCCATTCCATCGCAAATGACACGACGAACAGACGAACTATGGATAAGTTCCGGGAAACGTTTGGTCAATGTGTCAACAATGGAGGGCGCCATTTACCAGACATAATTTTCAAAACCAAATAATGTTAAATATTCAAAACCATATGTAATGTAAAATGCCATAGTATTTGCTCTTCTTCAGAAATGCGAGTATTTTTTCTATATCTTTCTTTTTGCCATTTGAAATACGATAGGTCTTTCTGCCGGACCCTGTATAATTGTTTTCCCGAAATATATCCAGATTTTTGTAAGTTATTTTAAAATTACCCGCTATTTATTTTCAAGGTCGAAACACATTTGTTCTGCCCATTGAATAAAGAATAGAGGTTCTGCCTGTGGCACGAAAAAAAACTGTTAACCAGCTGTTAACCATAATAACTAACGCAATGGCCTTCAACTGAACTAATTTTTTGAAATGCACATTGCACAATCTTTTTTTACAGTTGGTTATTTAAACTTTGGCGGACAGTTCACAGTTGTTTCTGTTTGTGTTTTGAAGGTTGGAAAATGTCTGTAATTAGTGATGAATTTTTAAATGAATTTCGAGAAAACGACGAATGGGATGAATGTTTTAATGTAATAAAATAAATTGTTGATTGGTGTTTATAATTTATTATTGTAGGTTATTGACAATTGGGACCAAGAACAAGATCTAATTGCTAAATCAAACGCTGTTAATAGTAAAATATACACTTATACCAAAATTTGTCAGTGTACACTCTGAATTTTTAGGTGAAGCAGCCCCTCAAAAAGAATATTTGGAAGTTTTAGAACGATGCTTTGGTCATAAAAGTTTTCGCCCGATGCAATGGAAAATTATCAGTTCTATTATAAACGAAAGAAGGGATAATTGTTCGATAATGGCGACAGGCTATGGGAAGTCTTTATGTTTTCAATATCCTTCTGTTTACTTGGGCGGTGTTACAGTCGTTATTTCTCCGCTTATTTCTTTAATGGAAGATCAAGTATTGTCGATGGAGGTAATTCTGCCATTTAATAATATTAAATTGTGTTAGTGAAATACAATTGAATTTTGAAAATCTTAACAACAAAAAACTCGATTTTAACATAATTTACAACATTCTTCACCCCCGAAGTAGATGGGTAAGTTATGAAAGGAGTGCATGGCTTATCTCACTTGTGGAATGAGTTGAGTGACTCTAATGAGAGAGGTAGCACAAATAAGAGGCTATTACAGTGACAATTTAACTCATGTATAAAAAATCCCATTAGCCGCAGTGCAATTGTCACTTTTACAGCGACAAATGCACTATAATAGTGGTTTTTTCACTTTCAAATTCTAATCAACTATCGCAGTATCCGTGTCCGCCGTATAAATACATAGTTTGACATTTGCGAATAATTTATTGCATGATGTTTGTGTTATTTTAAGAATGAGTCCATTTGGTAAAGTTACGAACGGATTTCTAAATTTCTTGTTCGTTAAATTGTCCTGCCAAATTACACTCGAGATTTGTATTTATTCTTAGTAAATTTGTGTTGTTTAAATTCTAATCTGTTTCCTTTAGCAATTTGACTCGAAAAACTGTCAACCTAAAAATGCTCCACCTTCGGTGTCGCATTTTTATTGGTTGACAGTTTTTCTCGTCTAATTGCTAGGCAACAGATTCTTATTAAACAACCCAAATTTACTCGGTAAAATAGAAACCTCTTGTGCAATTATAAGTGACTATTACAAACAGTGGCGACAAGCTATGTATCGATTTTTATTGGCCGTTGTATATTTTGCCTCGTAATGGCGGCCTGATTGTGTTTACCTTTGATCAGCGTGTAATTTTTATTTGAATTTGGCACGTTGCTAGGATACCACCGTTGAGTTCATAGAAACCCGCCCAAAATTTTGCCTCCTAATGGCGGATGGGTGGAGCTAATTGCTGCTTGTCGCCACTGTTTGTAATAGAGTCACTGTAGAGGCTATGTGTGCATAAGCTTTGTCCATCCTCCAATCGCAATCCAGAAATAGCTTAAATCACATCCCTATTGCTCATGTAAACAGTTTCGCCAATCACAATTTTATTATGAAATAATGCCCAATAAAGCATTTATTATAAATAACACCAAACACCAAATTGACCAATTATAAAATATTTGTGACTTGCCGCTCTTGTTTAGCATACTTAAAGTTTTAATTTGCAATTTTAAAATAATCAAGTCAAATGTAAAACATAAAATAAAAAGTAAATTGTAATGGGCTCATTTAATGAACCGTGGATATGGCTCAAAATTGTTTTACATATAAAATCCTTAAACACTAAATAATCCTGAAAATTTCAAATCAATCCGATAAGCCGTTCACAAGTTATTACATTTTAAGTACAAGCGCTTCTCGATTCAGACGCTGAGAGTTGTGACGTCACCGAATGGGAAACCGTGAATCGTCGGTATTGCAACTGTACATTTTAACGCATTTTCATTCTCACAATCCATCACTTTTGTGCCATTTAGAAGCGGTTTTGTATTTTATAATAAATTGTTTGTTTTAAGAAACATGTGTGAAGCAAATTTTATTAAAGGTGACTCTTCAAATCTACCGGAAGGCGGGAAGTAGACTTATTTATGGTCATGGAATATTTTAATAAAAGTCCCGATTTTATAAGTACAGAAATGAGAGGAGTTAAAATGTAAAACTAAGTTAATGTTTTACATATTATTATGTCACAGTTAAAGCTGAAAATTAGATTTCTTTCCCCGTAGTAAATAACGGCACCTCAGCCTTGTTCATAGCTGCATAGGAGTATTGTATAACATTACACACAATCTGGTAGTTAAATTTTGACAGCGTGAGAACGTATTTGGCAGTAAAATACACTCATTGTTAAGAAACAAAGCTTAGTAGTAAACTAATAACTTTATTGAAACAAATCCTTGCAGTATAGTATAATCTAACCAGTAACCACCCAGAGTTACTTAGACCTTCGAAAATTTTTCTTTAACATGTAAATAAGTAATAAACAAATTGCAAACCCCGCAAACGGTAGGGTACCTACAAAGTTGTTTAGATTTTTATAATGTGCAGGTAGTAATTTTACGTGGGCGAAAATTAAAAATGTACTAGGCGCTAAGTTGAAGTTATTACGAGTTTGAGTTTTGGATTTGATGAATACAGTATTTATAACTATTTTCTTCTTTCCTGTATCTGCCATGGCAATATCCAATAAATACCTAGATAATCTAATAATAAAAAAATTAATTTCGATAAGAAACAGTCGACGTTTGCTAACAACGGTATAACGAACCTCACGTATCGTATGCTGCCGAACTATGAATTTCCATGTCGTGACGTCACAGTGCAATTTCGCCGTGAAGCTCGAGCGTTCGGGTTTTTATTATTTTAAAGTTATTTGTACGTCCTGAAAAATTTTTGTTTTTTGCAGGGACTCATAAAATTGTACAATCTTTCGATTGGGCCAATAAAAAAAAAATCGTAAATGAGCCCATTAAATAATCCAACTGCATCACATACTGCAGCAATAATATTTTTTTCTGTATTAAGAATTACCTTGCTTTAGTTTGTTTTGTTTAAATAATGCCTATAAACTATAATTTTTACAAATTACACAACATTGTCTTAAGAAGTCAGAAAACAGCGAATTTCGAGGGCCTTGTTTTGAAATATAACAGTTCTGAAATAGAAAGTGTAAACTGTACGATTATGTGATGTGAACCAAAGAGACAGTTAAGATAAATAGGTAGAAATTGTAAAATTAGGTAAAACTATATCATATTTAAAATATTTTATGGTAAAAAAAACAAAAAACACCACAAACTGCTTAGTTTTCCTGTAGTAACAAAAAAAAAGATGAAGATGCAGTGTTTACCGCTTATCAACCTTTTGCAATATCATTTGAATTACTAAAGAGTCCTGCAAATGTACATGAAGTTAGCAGCCAAACTATTAAAATTTTGGTAAAAGAACATTAATTTAATTATTACATATCTGTAATTGTTTGCAAGTGTACCATCGCATTTTGTGTAATTCCTGTTACTTTAACATCGTCTTTAATTCGTTGAAAGTGCATACGGCATTGAAATTTAAGTCTTTAGGCGCGCTTTAGTAGACAAAAGGCCAGCAACTGATTCATCATTCAATCATTCATTTCAACACATTGCATATTTTGCAGCAAGATACAAAGGGGTAATCAAACGACATGTTCTTTTTTAAAGCAGCTTTTTTTGGTGTGTTCCAGTTGTGGTTTGTAAGCTATGTAAAAGGTAGAACGAAACTCTTGCTCGTCCCCCTCCCTTCATTGTTTTAAACATTCAAAATCTTTAGTTTAAAAAAAATTGTTATAATTTTTATAAACATTATTTACACAGGTCGAAACATTGAATTCGTTCACGTAGCACTTCAGTGGGGATGATAACAAATTCAGAACAACAGTGCCCTTATTGAAATTTTGCGGATATGTAAAATCCATTCTTCGCTCATCTTTGTGTTGGCAAATAGATCAGTCACTTGTTTACTAAAGTTGTCAATATTATTAATAAAAGTTTTTTTCTTTAACATGTCTTGGATCACTGTTTTTCTTTTGTAATTAGTTAAAGGTTATTTTAACATGGGGCAAGATTGTTTATATATAATATAAATAATAATGGTCCCAAGATAGTACCTTGCGAAACACCAGTCTTTACCTGAGAATATTGACCAAATACACCATTTACTTTGATACATTGTATTCTGTCGCTCAGGTAGCTTGATAGATTGTGTGTACTGCCTCTTATAACGTAATTATATAGTTTGGTGGTTAACAGTGTGAAAAGCTTTTGCTACTTGCATAAAGATTATCGCTATAGGAGTACTACTATGAGGTTTCCTGTATAACATATTTGTTAAGAATTGTAAAGCATCTTTGGTACCAATTATGAAATACAGACAACACACTTCAGATAACAACAGAACAAAAAGAAAAAAAAATGATTTGAGAAAGCATTAGACAGGCAAGACTATAAACTAGTCCAAGATATCCACATTGGCACTGATATACTTCTAGCTGACAATTCAATGCAGATCAAAATGTGATAAACCTTTGTTGTGCCATATATTTGTTCATTTACTAAATACAATGCCCCCTAGCCCTCTGGTGGTGGTTATGTCAATAACATCTATTTTTTAAATGTTACTTTTTAGGTAGCATGTAAGTGTGTTGTAACTAAAATATTGCTTACACTTTTATAATACCATATTTGGATTCGAAAGGTTCTCGAAGGGGTGAATTAGATTGGTAAAAAAGTACAGTCTGTACCCTCGTTTAAAAATTTAATTTGTGATGTGTTAATTGCGGATCCCTTAGAAACAATGTTTTATAACTTCGATGTATAACTAAATCATTTGGCTTGATAATGGGATGTGTCATCCCAAAACATGTTGCCATGATGAAAAATTTTTTAATGTTTCATCGTTTCGTCCATTCATAAATTACAACTTTATTAAGGGGAGGTTGCGTGTTATTTTTTACCAATTTATAATACCAGTGATAATGACAAAATATAGACAATAGTGTGTGTGTTGTCATAGTATCAATAATTTTGTTCGTCTGCATTCACATATTTTTCAGTTGCAAGTTATAGGGGGTTAGGGAGGGAGGCCATAATCTAGCATACCAGGTACACAATATGGATTTTGCAAAGAAAGAAGTTAACTGAGCAAAAAAAAAGTATAGAGAAAATTAGGGAACTGGACGTTTGCTATAGATTTGGAAAAATCATTTAATATTTGGAACACCTTAAAGCAAAGAGGTTTAGATAAGGAAACTATGAAACTGATAAATGAAATGTGTACAAATAACATAAATTACATCAGAACTAATAATGAGGAATCAACTTCTGAATTAGGAGTTAAACAGAGATGCGTCCTCGGCCACTGTTGTTTACAACAGTAATAGATGGTGCTATAAAGAAAACAAAAGAAAAGATACAAAAATTAAAGTAAGATAAGATATGAAGGAAATAAATTCAATTAGAATACAATCAAAATTAAAAGTGTGATAATAACAAAACAAAATAGATACAGAAAGAATTAGTTAAGTTGGAAAAATATTCAATGCTGTGAAATAAACTTTTTTAGGAGAACTAGAGATAAAAACACTGACCTGTACAGGTCAGTGGATAAAAAAGGAAATAAAAACAGAAATTGTAAAGAAAATAGTGAGGACTGCTGTATGGACAGTGATAGAAAAATAGAAATGAAGTATAATAGCTCAGTCAATCTAGGTAATCACGGTCGAAAAATTCATAACAAAGGTTTCTTGCCTGTTTCTTGTTATTTATGATGTCTGAAGTAAATCCTTAAAATCCCCCAAAAATCCGAGGTTCGCAACATGGTAATTTCTGTGCTCGAAATCGGAATTTCGAGTTAAACTTGAAAAAAATTGTATCTTCGTTCCCACTGGTGCTACAACCGATTTCTTTATGTCAAATGAATCCTCAAACTATCTACTTTGATTTATATTTCAACACATTTTGTCGCGAGACTAATAGTTTTTGATTAAATGCGCGGTGTATGTTTAAAAACGTAATTTCTCTATTGATAGTTTTTGTTCGGGATTGGTTTTCTCGGCAACCGTTGAAAATACCGCAAAACGGTGCGAGATCGAAGTTGTAGATCCAAATCTGGGCTTTCTATAAACCTATAATGTTGTGGGTTTAAACTGAGTAGGTAAAAGACGGTGCCCGTCTAAAGCAGAGTTGCCAGGCAAAGGCGCCCGTTCTGCGACTTCCGCTGAAACGAATTTTATTGGTGGTTTTTCCTTCTCTGAAACCTCCCCCTTTTTTTCGTGTTTTTCAAAAAATTAAAACCATTTTCACACAAGCTATTCTATTTTAACAATCATCTCAAACACAAATGAAATACAATTTTAATTTTCTTCTGTTCGTTGTCGCCGTCATCATCATCACTAGAGAATACAGCGATTTTTCTGTATTAGTGCAGGATTCTCCGATACACTCTCCGCATTGAATGGTGCAGTGACGTCCGTTACGACGACAACCACACAGCATACCACATCCTGAAAAACATAGTAAGAAGAACTATGTATATACTTGTAATGGCTCTTGTTTGAAGAACATGTCACAGAAGATACATACTTAGCAACTTCTCTGGACCGATAAGTGATTAGTGACCCTTGCCAAGAAAGCATTTCAGAACTTGTAGACAAAAAATGTTTTCCAATCCAAAGTCCCTCACAGGAAAGGATCTTCTTAACACTGTCAGGTGCAGGGCCCATATCCCTAATATCTGATAAGATTATGTCTTTTAATCCGAATTTTGGCCGGCAGAACGTTAATATGGGTGCGAAACCAGACTTCGTGGTTAAATCCCGACCATCGATTCTTGGAATTCTAACGTACATATTGACGTTAACCGATGTTTTAGGGTAACCGACATTATGTTACCCATAGTATGAAACGTGTCGCGCCCATCCAGCGTTCGAACCTGGATGCCAGCATTATCGCTAATGAACTGGAGAAATGCTGATTCACCAAATTCTAGGTTGGTAGAGTTGGCAGCAGAATTTTCGTACCGCAAGGCTTCGTTGTAGTGCAGACCAAAACCCAATTTGAAAATAAGTGAACACAGCTCCTTACTTTGATACTTGCGGTGCAAGTAAACAGTTAATGCCAAAAGTGTAGGAGGGATAGACGAGCGCGTTGAGACCATTCATTCTTACGCTTCTTGGCTATCAGTGCAAAATAAACACTGTTTTTTAAAGTCAAATTCTTTTACCTTGCTGCGTAAAGCCACAGGATCGCCAGACTCATCACTGGGAGAACATTGCAATGCACGCTTCCGATGAGAATTGATGCTGCTTAGACGTGTATATGTTTTCTGACAATCTGCATGCACTACGAGACCGTCAACAAAATCACCAGCGCTTATTAATGAATTCTCCCTCTGCGCACTACAGCGCACTAAATTTAGAAACCCCTTTTCGGTAAGTTTATGTCCGACGTTCTGATAGGAAATGGTAATCTTACAAATTAAAGAACTATTCATCTTTATGACAGTAGACAGCCACTAAACAACTGATTTCGATCTACAACTTCGATCTTGGACCGTTTTGCGGTATTTTCAACGGTTGCCGAGAAAACTGACCCAGAACAAAAGTAGATAGTAGAAGAAGTAGATAGTTTGAGGATTCATTTGACATAAAGAAATCGGTTGTAGCACCAGCGGTAACGAAGATACAAATTTTTTCAAGTTTAACTCGAAATTCCGACTTCGAGGACGGAAATTACCATGTTGCGAAACTCGGATTTTTGGGGGATTTTAAGGATTTACTTCAGACATCATAAATAACAGGAAACAGGCAAAAACCCTTTGTTATGAATTTTTCGCCTGTAATGGTTGATTTTTACCTAGATTGACTGAGCTATAAATGCTGGAGGAGATCTGAGGAAAATTCAAGGTAGAACAAGCAAGCACAAAATATGAAATGAGGTATTTAAACAACAGCTAAAAATTAAAAAGTTATTTAAACATGTGGCTGTTCCCGAGAAGTTGGTAACCAAATAGAATACCATGAATTACAGAAAATATGATGATACACTTACAAACAACTTGCTATTGATGTGTTCTTTTAGTAAACTTAAAATAGAGTGGTTGCTAACTTCATGTACATTTAAGTACAGAACTCTAGCCATTTCAATGATATTGATAAACAGTGTTAAGGGGTAAATATCTACAATCTAAAAACTTAGGTTTCTCTATGCCAGCACGGCAACAGAAAAGGCACTATGCACATTATAACTAAGTTTAAAAGTATATTATTTTAGATGAGCAATATATCAGCATGTTTATTGGGTTCGGCACAAACGAAACAACGGGAAGTAATTGAAGAAATTTTCGAAGAAAGGTACAGTTTAGTTTATATGACTCCAGAATTTTCTTGCGGAGATTTAGGCCAAGGTAAGTTACGTTTTATAAGGGAAAGTTTGTTTGTAATTTTCATTGTAGATTTACTAAAAAGAATGAATGATACTATTTCTTTAATTTTAATAGCGATAGACGAAGCGCATTGTGTTAGCTCATGGGGTCACGATTTTCGTTATCAATATAGAGAATTAGGCAAATTGAGAGATCTATTACCTAGTGTCCCTATTTTAGCTGTAACAGCTACGGCAACACATCAAGTAAGAAATGACATCATTTCTTGCTTAAAGTTAAGGTAAACTTTTGATTTCTATTTTTTGTACGCCGTTAGGTTTTATCTAATTTTTATAGAAATCCTCAAGTATTATGTTCCGGTTTTGATAGACCAAATTTACAGTTTATAGTGCATACGAAAGGTTCTGGCCTTATGAGCGATCTTAGAAAAGTTATGATTGAAAAGAATAATACTTGGAGTTTACCGGGGTCCACTATTATTTATTGTATTACTCGTAAACAGACAGAAGATGTAGCCAATCAAGTTAATAGTAGTAAGTAATCCCAAGTTATAACAGTTATAGTTATTGCTTTTAATGTGTACAGTTAAAGGTATGAAGTGTTTACCGTATCATGCAGGCATGACGGTTAAACAACGAAGTGAGGCACATGAAAAATTTGTGAAAGATAACATAAAAATTGTTGTTGCTACAATTGCATTTGGAATGGGAATTGATAAGCCAGATGTGCGCAATATTATTCACTATGGAGCTTCTAAAGACCTTGAAAGTTATTATCAGGAAGTGGGTCGTGCTGGAAGAGACGGTCTACCATCTAAGTGCATAACTTTTTATAACAGTGGGGATTTTGATTTGCATCAGTAGGTTCATAAATTTCATATCTGGAGTCTTCAAATTTTACCGATAATATGTAGCGTAAGGATTTTTACTATTTCTTTTACAGCACCATTAGAGAATTAAACACTACATACATATCTGCACAAAATAAAATGCGTCAAAATGCAATGGAGAAGATTATGCGACAATACTTGGAAACACGTGATTGCAGAAGACAATTTATTTTAAACCATTTTGAAGGTTGTGTAACGTCAAAAGTCCCATGTCAAAATTGCTGTGATAACTGTACAAGAAAGTAAGTCAGAATGTATTGCTCTAATACACTAATCAAAATAATGTAGGCTCAGTCAGAAAGTGTCGGATCATAATAAATATGAAGGTCTAAATGAAAATGGTTTGTATAATTTTGCAGAGGACACACGAATCTTTCTAGATGCTGTAGAGGCAATGGGTGGAAAATTTGGATTTGGAATGTATTCCTTATTTATTAGAGGATCTAAAAGTACCAAACTTTATCAAAAGCTTCAAATGCATCCATTGCACGGCTCTGGTAAACATCAAACAGAAGATTGGTGGAAGGCTATTGGTAAGTTTTTATGGAGAAAGTTAAATCTATTTCTTATAATTTTAACACTCCAAAAAAGCTAGCGTCGTGCTCTAAAATATATTTCAATTTGCTCTGAGTCAACCTAACTAAGGCGACAGTTTCCTAAAGTGGAGAAAAACAAATGTCCCTTCTTAGTTAATGCAAAATATTAGTAATGATAGTGCTAATGACAAAGTTTGCAGACTATATATGTATCTATGTATATGAGACTTTCAAATAATATTATACATAAAGTTAGCAACGCAATGATTTTATGTCATCATTTAAGGCTAATTCAACACTCTTATGCAAATTAGCTGCACTGCCAGCAAAATTAAGTGCTTATACGGCTCACCGAAGCAAACAAGATAGGTCAAAAATATGTGAACTAAAAGAAGTTTATTTGAAATATTTGAAGCGGCCAATCACGCTCGTGGGCGAAATACTTTGGCGATCTAGGCTATTTTTTTAAAGAGGCTGAGTCTCGTTAAAAAATCAGTTCTCGATCACCAAAGTGACATTTCGCGGACTAGATACAAAAAAAACTATTTAAGTACGTTCACAAATCAAATTTATACTTGACGGTATTGTTTGTATGTATAGTGCCACCACGTAAAGATAAACTCCAGAAAATATGTGAACTAAATTTGAAGTAATTCAAACATGATTCAAACTGGCCAATAAAAAGTGTTGAAATGGGCGTGGTAGATTCAGCTCTAGAATACTTTGACAGTTTCATCTTGCTTCTTTATTATTTATAGAACAAATTTATTTTGCATTTGAATGTAATTCGTAAACATGTAGCTCCCTCGACCACGCCTTCTCAGGGCTTTTGTTAGTTGGTGGCACTATAGTTGTGTGTTAATTTCTTCGTTGCAGAATTCTCACAGGTGAAATCCGTAAGTTCGTATGGGGTTAAGTACGGTTTTGTAGAGCAGCAACTTGTTGTCATTTGAGAGTTTGGAGGTTCTTCTTAAGGGCCAGTATTTGAGACCTAATTGTATTCAATTCGCTTCTTGCGAATCATTTCTCATTGCTTTAAGTAATTTTCTACCACATGTTAGAGTAAATCGGGATCCCCATTCATGATGTTTTGAGTTGTAGTCTGCTATAAATCTAGGCCCAAGGGTGCTGAAGAATAATTGAAACTGATCCCTTTTTAAAGTGTGTTGAGGGGGGCAGCAAACCGCTTATAGTAAAAAAATTAAAAAAACCAAGTAATTAACTTATTTAATAATGCCAAAATATCGATAAAAATTGAAATATAAACAATAATAATGTGTACCTATGTTATGCGTAGCTATAGAAGTGAGATTTACAATTGTTATACAATAATTTGAACATACATATGTTAATTACTAAGAGATTTGGTAGTAGATATTCTAAGCATAGTGTTGCTTTAATTTTACACTTTTATTAACGTTTTAAGGAATAAACTATAAATCGTAACATCTACAATATATGTATTTTTAGGTAAATTAATTGAAAGAGAAGGTTATTTAGAAAAGCGTTCTAAACCAAAACAAAAAAAGAACTTTAGTTCTGGAACATATAGTATAAGTCAAAAAGGAAGAGGATTTTTGCGTTCCCCAAAAAGTGTACAACTGCTATTACAGCCATCACCGGATATTTTTAATTTATTGAAACCGAAACAACAACTCTCTGAGTTTGTTACTGTATTACAGTTTAGAAATAAATGATATAACTTAATTTTACAGATTTAGCGAAGAAGAATTCTTTAGTTCTCCAGGTTCTGCAGTTCTGCCTTCGACGTCAATAGCAACCGTCACTAAAAGTGTAAATTCGACAAAATCTAAACCGTCTTTGAAATTAATGAAACCTGCAAAAAGTATAGATGTAAGTCAAGAAAGCACAGAAAGTGTAGCAAATGAAGAGTGCTTGGAACTATATCATCAGCTAATGGCAAAACGTGGAGATCTCGCTACTGCTTTTGATTGTATGCCGTACATGGTTGCTTCAAATGAAGCCCTCATGAAAATGGCGGAAATGAAACCAACTTCTATAAAAGATTTGAGGAAGTGTAGATGTAAGTAATTAAAATAAATTTGAATAGTCCTTAAAACATAACCAATCTAGTGGTTGGATTTACGGAAGCAAAAATTAACCGTTTTGGAGAGGAATTTATAAAAATGATTAGAACCGTAAGCCATTTAGATTCTGTTGATGCAAATGATAATGTTAAGAAAAGCATTGAAGACATTTTAGCTGAACGTCCATTGCCTGGACATAAAATTGGTGCCACAGCACAAGCGAGTTATTCCATGTATAAATCGGGTCTCACTGTACAGGAAATAGCAACAAAAAGGTATGGTTTTTATGTGAATTGTTCAATAGCTCAATGCCCATGTTATATCTCTGTTCTCATGCAACAGCGTCAGTGAATATTAGTTTGGTAATTCTGCTATTTTGTGTAATTTTTAAAAAAATGCAGGTACAATATGTAAGTGATATAGATAACAAAAATGCAATTGCATCATGTAAAAAGTACTAAATGGATTTTGATGAAATTTCACTATTGCATTCTTTGAGATCTTGTGCAGTGCATGGGCTTTATTTCATCGCAATCGGTTTACAGAAGTCAAGTTATGATCATTTAAAGTTTAAAAAATACAATGTTTGCATGTGTATAGGTAGGTATAAAAGGTTGTCAAAAAATGCCAACATGGGCTAACAAGTCCTTGCTCAGATCAAATTAACATGACGATACCAGTTAAAAGTTCGATGTTACACCATAGCTGCAATAATCTATGTGATATAATGTTAATTCCATTTCCAGAGGAGTTCTCGCACAAGTGGTTCTGTCTCACCTCATTGATGGAATTAAAGTGGGATATCCCATACAAATGATAGATCTTAATGTAACCGATGACATGCGTCATACAATATTGACTGCCATTAAGAATACAGTATCGGAAGTAGTTAATGGTTCACTATCGATGATAAAAAATGCTTGTCCCCCTGAGATCACAATCGATGCTATAAAAGTTGTAGTTGCGTATCATCAGGTGAGAACACATTTGGCGAAACTAAATGTCAATTATGAGGAGTTTGAATCATCGTTGGAAGATATCGAACAGTTGAACATCACCATTGAAAATGACAACACTGTGAATGATAATCAAACTTCGAAAACCAAGTTAAATTTTCTAAGTTTATATAAGAAATCTGATAAACGGTCTGCAAATAATGATAGCTTGACAGATGCAGGCAGCGTTAGCAGTAATGACTCAGAGAACCAACCTCAAAAGAAACCACGGCTCTTAAAATCACTTACATCGCCTACAATGAAAGAGGATGATTTAATTTTTTTGGATTCACCTCCAAGATCGTTTCAAGCAGATAATCAGTCTCAAAAGAAATCGAGTCTGTTAGCAACACTTACGTCAACTACAGTAAAAAGTGATAACTTAACTTTTTTGGATTCACCTCCAAGATCGTCTCATTCCGAGGTCAATGTGAATTCGTCGCTTTCTCAGACAAAACCAAAACCGTGTGATATTGACATGTCACTGCTAGACGATGATTTCTTTGATGATCAATTAATAGAGAATGTCGAAAGAGCAATCGCTTTAAGTCCAAATATTTCGCAAACGGACCCACGGAAAAGTAATTTAACAAATCAAGATTGTATAAATGCTTCAATGCTACTAGAGAAATCGTCAAATAATAACAGTTTGCAAAATCAACTACCAGTTGAATCAACCAGTACAAAAAATGGTTCGGTAACGGAACAAAATTTTTCAAAAAAATTCAACTTTAAATCTAGAGTGCCTAAATCTGTTTTTGAAAAAGCACAGCAACTTTGTTCAAAACAGCCATAAGTTGTAAAGTTATTTTAATTGAATGAATGTCATTGTAAATTAAATATGATTTAAGTTTTACATTAGCATTATTAAATAAATTTTTTTATACGTTATTATTTCTTATTAATAAATGAAAAATATTGTTTTACTTCTCAACATTTCTATGCAAACACTATTCAAGTTGTGACTTAATTTATGCTGGATTCCATTAGGGGACAGTGACGATTAGTTAAAGGGGAAGTGAATATTGAGTATAACCAAGTAAGAGCTACTTGCTTATACTCAATTTTCACTTCATTTGCACAAAAAATGTTATACGATCAAAGTCACACTTGTGCAGTGTTTATTTATTTGTACATACATATGAAGTATAACAACTCATATTATTCATCGGTTTAGGAGCTGTATTGACATAAGTCGTTAAATGAAAGTTTATCATCAGTTGCAACCCTCGAACCTTAACTCGTTGAAAAATGATACGATTAAAAAAAACAAAAAACCGTTGTATTTGTCATTGCCAGCTACAACTGTTATTTGGAAAAAAAATCCACTCCCATTTAAAAAAATGGCCGCCATGGATTCTCTAAAGTGGCGCCATCTACAATTAAGTTGATGATGCCCACTAAACTCTTAGAGTTCACCAGCACTGGTGAATTGATTGCACTGTCTTTGTTTTACTTATTATAAGTCTGACCCGCTATAATATTTTTCGATACCTGTGTACCGGGTGAATGAGACCACCCGTATCAGTACTAAAAAAAGTGATTATAAAAGCTATAATAAAGAATCGAATGGTGATATTATTTCTCGGAAAAGTCAACATTCCTCCAGAATGTCTCGACCTCCAAAATTTTAAATGGTACCATAAGTCGAAGAAGGTATTGTTTAAAGGTTTGTTAAAAAAGAAGAAAGTTTTATAGGAAAAATTATTTTATTACTGCCTCCGCTTTTAAGTAATATTCGACTAAAGTTATTAAATTTGAAATTCATTGTTAACAAAAAAAATTAAAAAGCCGAATTTTAAAATCTAGTTACCAATCTTACATTTGTTCAAAATATCTTCCATTTACCGCTAAGCACTGTTGAGCTCTTCTAGGTATACACTATCAGTGGCTCTAAGTATACCTACTTCTTGGAAGGGAAGAACACAGAGCACAGGTGTATGTGAGTTTACATTACGACATGAGTGTCGGAAAGTACCAAGTACCAACTCATGGTAGGGATAAGAGGTGGATCTCATAGAATTGACTTTTCTAGCAAAATGTCTCATGGATATCTTATTTTAATTAGAACATAGACAATGAATTAGAATGCACTGTGTAATATTGTTTTTTTTAAATCGGCCAGAAAGTAGTACTTTCCGGATTATTTTTAGGCCAGAAAATGTCATTTTGTCGAACAGAGCCAGAAAGTTATTGTGATAGTCCGGTAAAAGTTTTACCGGACTCATTTTTACTATCCGGCCTAGAACGGTCAATTGTTCTGCCCGATTTTTAAAAAAATATTGTACGTAATACCAAAGAGAATATAATAATTACTCTTTGGTAATACATCCCAAAAGTGCTTTTACTGGACTCGCAGGCTTGCAGGATGAGCCACCAGTAAAAGATCACTTTCGGGACTTAAACGTAAACTACTATTTCGTACTGCAAATAATTCATAAGCATTATACAGGGTGATTCATTAAGAATGTCCAATCTCTGAACTGTAGATTCCAGACCTCGAAATATGATGATTCTGCCCAACATGCCTTATACAAATATTGATAGTTTCCGAGATACCGGGTGTTTAAAGTTTAAATATGAATTTTGATTTTCGCAATAACTTTCTATTTTTTCACAATTTCTTTTTGAAAATTGGCAGTTTTACCTTTTTTTGCATGAGGATTGCCAATTTGGACTCTAATTTAGCATTGCTAATAGAGGGCGCTAGTTATACTTGGTTGTGTTTAGTAAATCTAAGCAAAAATTTTTTTCGGCTGAACTATTAGCAAACTAATAATAAAATATGGAAAAGCGTTAGATTCTACAAAAAAAAGTTACTCTTGTTTGATTCGTGTAACTCGATCAGTTATCGAGTTATTTGCTTCTAAACAGTTCAATAAATTTTAATTAAAAAAAAAAATTTATTCTCTAAATGTGTAACAACAATAAACTATTATTTATGATCCGTTTTCGCAAAGATCTCTTCATATCAAATAACCCTTGTCTATTATTTTTAATCACATTAATTAATTGTTATTGCGAAAATCAAAATTCATATTTAAACTTTAAACACCCGGTATCTCGGAAACTAGCAATATTTGTATAAGGCATGTTGGGCAGAATCATCATATTTTGAGGTCTGGAATCTACAATTCAGAGATTGGACATTCTTAATGAATCACCCTGTATATCTGATATTTCAACCAACGTTGTCAAGCAAGAGCACCTTTGGCTTAGTGGTCCTGCATAAAATTTCCCTCCGAAAAAAAAACTTGTTTGGAAAACTTTTATGCATTTGATTTCACATGTTAGATTCGTCTTACTTTATTGGTGAACAAACATGGTGCCATTGCAGCAACCAGGTTTCGTTACCAACATGACAGACATGTTCAATTCTAAAGGTGCGTATCCATCAAGCGCGCAAAATGATTGATGTCCAAATCTTATGCTTTCTCTTTTTGTTTTTACTATTCTCATTTTCAATTAAAACAGACATAATTATGAAAGGTGCGGCAATACGTTTTCTTAGCAGAGCAATGTCGACACGCGGAACACGAACAAATGATGGCAAACCTGGAGCTGTTTGCGAATATTTTACTTGTGGAGACACATTTTAATTTTAAATTGTAAACATTTGCAAGGATTGACAAATGTTTACAAACGTTTGCTAAAAATGATTTTTTGGTGGATACGCACATTAACAGTGCACATAATGACTAGTGATATTAAACAGTATAATGTATGTATAGGTACATGTCGTTTATAGAGAAAAATGTAACAATCACAACTTAATACATTTTTAAATAAGATTTTCACGTTTTTTCCATTCGGTTTTAAGCTTGCTCAATTTGTCTTGTTTTCTTTTCTTGTCTTTTATTTTTTTATCGTCGTATCTTTTTCTTTGTGCCTCTATACTATTTGTTTCATTAATTAAATTATCAAGTTTACTAACTAATATTTCTCTGGCTTTTTTACGATTTTCCTCTAGTGACCTTGTTTCATGACATTTTACAACAATACCTATAAGGACAAATTAAAACTTATCAACATATAAATATTACTCAATTTATATCACCTGATTCTAAATGTTTAAGTATAACGCAGTTTGCAGTCTTGTTAACGGATTGACCTCCCGGCCCACTGCCACGAACAAACTGTTCCTTCAATTCTGTTTCTACAAGTACGGGAACTTTAGAGTAATCGGGTGTAAATTTTGTACGTATTGAATACATGGCTTTTAAGGGATTTTTCCATCTGTGTAACATTTCAAACGACGGTTTTCTTTTCAAGTAATGATACACCTCTCTAAAAATGTATTAGATTTAAAATTTAAAGATACTGTAAGAGTTCAGTGTACATAACACTTACTTTATAATTAAATTGTATTTCGGTTATGTCTGTTAAACTACGATTCTGTTGAAATTCGTTCTTTATACGTTTGCAAAAGTAATGTTTGTCTGTGTACTGTAATTCTTGACCGTAACGTAATAAATTCTTGTAAAGTTTTAAAATATCTTTAGGACTTGGTTGCATTTTATTTTGAATAACATAACCTAAACATTTATGTAACCTATGAACATAACAAAGATTATCGCCGTGACTGGAGGCACGCTAACGTGCCGGAAATGAATAATATCCTCGCCAGGATTGTTTACCGCTACGTCATTAATGTATGAATCTAGCTATCAAATTTATTAATACTGTCATCTCATATAAAACAGTGAATTCAATAAGGATGGTGAACATTCGCAGTGCATTTGACGAAATCGACATACGGTATTGAATAAGCAAATGTTATAGAAAGAATAAACCTATAAACGCGAATTTAATTTCTTTTATATGCATAAGAATTTAATTCTCATTTGACTAATATAGTACAATTTTGATTCGTGTTTTTCATATTACACCATATGATTGTATGTGATGACGTAGCGGTAAACACTCCTGGCGAGGATAGTATGAAGAGGCACGTCTTAGGGCCGATTGTACATTCACGGTTTAAGAATTAAGAGCAGCTCAAGACGTGAACCGAGTTCAGGAGATTTCAGTTGCTGTACAATTTTGCTGAGCTAAGTTTAAGTTTGGCTTATATTATTTTACTTAAAGCGGCCGAATTTGGCGGTTTAAACCAAGTTCAATTAATATTCTAACCTAAATTTGTTATTTGTGGCACCAACTTGATGATTATTTAAACCAGTGGTTATATTAGAGTTCACTGATTTAAACGAAGTGGCTATTGACACTTAATAAACGCGAAATGCGAAACTCGAACAAAAGCGAAAAAACGGGATACGCTAAATACAGTGTTGCGGGTTACTCCGGCGCAAAATACGCGAATAAAACGGAGGCACATTTCGTGAGCACGAGATCGGCAAACGAGTAATAGGTACTTGTTGACTTGTGACATTTGGGGGTAATGTGTCACTATGAGCTCTGGATTTCCTTGTATCCTTTAACTAGAGCTTGTAGAGCATTTGTTCTTGCTGACCATCTGGTATCAGACAGGAGTATGGTATTTGTCCAGGTGTTGTTACAAAATGTCCCATCTGTACGCGAGGTTACATTAGGTTAGCTAACAACGCAGAACGTCGACAAATCCGTTTACCGATCTTGTAAGCACGAAATTTACCTTCAATCTTTTATTCGCGTTTTTCGCGTATTTTGCATGCCGGAGTAACCCGCAACACAGTATTTCGCGCACCGCGTTTTTCAAGTTTCGCATTTCGCGTTTATTAAGTGCCAATAGCCACGTCCTTATTTAAAATGGAATTACTTACTGATTATGAAGACTTTACCACACTTAAACCGGAGTTCAAATTTGTACTCAGTTCAGGAAAGCTTTGGCTTAAACCGCAAATGTACAATCGGCCCTTAGACCATATTATACACTAAATATGATCTAGACTAGAGGCACGTAAAACGTCATTATTATGCGTGACGTCATAAATGAACCAGTCTCCAACTCTGCATACCCATACTCTACCTAACTGTTGGATGCAGGCACGTTAACCATACCCTTACCGTTTATTGCATATACAAATAAAAGAGTCTTATGTTCTATTTTCAAAGCCAAAGGAAATAAATAAGGGTTAAAACGAACCACAAGCTGTTTATATCCTTTTGTGCTTTGTAAGTAGAGTTAAATAAAACTATAAAGAAGGAATGTTAAAATCCCATTTCACGGTAGGACACTATCCTAAAGCCCGAAGCAGTAATTGCATTTATACATAATCATGGATTATGTGTAGATATAATTAAATGAAGGTATCTGGCCATCACATAAATAAAACAATTATTTCTTCCTGTAATGTATCCAAATGTTCCTTGTATTACTTGTATTACATTTTATTATATTATGTTGTTTTGAAAGAAAGGTGCTTTTTGACTTTTTTATACGTAGGTACCTAACTTCTTTAGTGCTTGAATAAAAAAATGTATCGCATGAACTTTTTTTAATTTTATCCAACGAAACATAATACCGATAATAAATAAATACACCACAGGTTAAAATATCAACTTTAAACAAAATTGATATTATTCAAAAGATAATCAGATACAAAATCTTAATTCTATATAAACAAATGAGTATCAATTGTCTCAATATTAATCATTGAACTGTACGCTATACGCAACTGGAAAGGTAACGCTAATAAGTAAAGCCTGTATTACATTATACCACAGTATACGTCTTACGAATGCAGTAGTTGAACTGCTGTAATAATTTTTTGCTAAAAATATTTCGCGCAAGTTACTGCGCATTGCCAAATTCGTCTGTTTATTGGAGTTATTTACCCGGAGGGGATTTTAAAGTTAGTACCGCGAACGCTAGTTGACTGCTAAATATAACATAACGCCAATGCGCCGTAACTTATGCGCGAAAAAAACTGAAGACATATTTTCCCATGTATTTTATAGATAGTTCAACTACTGCATTCGTAAGACGTATACTGTGATTATACCAGAGACAATACATTATACTAGAAAACTTTGACTAGTTTCCAAACTAGATTCCATACTAAACTAGAAATATAAATACACCCCTACTACTTTTTTGCTACACTTTATTTGCGCAAACTCCGCAAGTACAGCATAGTTATTGCCAACAACAATAAACAACAACAAACACGAAGGAATAATCGTTGGAGGTTAAACTCAAATTGTGATTAAACTTAAATATTCATATAAAGAGACCAACAATTTTGTCAGATCATTTCCCCACTTTCTCTTATTTGAAGCCATTTACATAACCAAAAAATTAAGGAAGATTTCTCAAAAGTTCACAAAATATCAGAATCAATCAAGTGAGTTTGAAATCACTGAAAGAACTATAAAGTCTGAAGCTAATAACGTTTCAGTAACTAATCATTACACTAGAAAAGCTAAGTACATATATTTAATTTAGGAAACAGTCAATATTAAATACTATACCTAATAAGATGACAGCTTCAGTATGTATGTATCTGTCCAATATTGTAATTTTTCTTCAAATAGAACAAATTCAATCTTGAAAGATTGCAATGAGGTCAGGCAAAAGTACGTATCACTATCCTACATTTTAGATCATACTCAGTTAGGCATTTTTTTAACCATAATAGTACCTATCACGATCTCCACGTCTTGACTACCCGCTACCCCTAAATCATAGTTGCTTGACAAATGGTTAGTAATCAGCAGAAACTACTATTGTGTGACATAAAATGGTTAAAATAATATCAAATTGTTTATTGTTGTAAACACTAGAAGTGTTGTGGCTGTTAAACTACACAAGCTTGAAAATACCAAAAACCACAATACAAACTTATTAAATTGAAAGCGTTTCAACAGCAAAACTATCACCCTCGACCAACATCTAAACTCTTGTAAATTTCTCATCAACAGCAGAAGATGGCGTCAGTATGGTTTTTGTTTTTTTTTTAAACCTAATACTTAAGCTACGTTTCTTGAAACAAGCGTAGAAACAATTATTAATGCACCTTATAAATAAGTAAATAAGAAAAACTACACCTATTCTTTTTACTGAAGTAATCAAAGTGTTTAAAATTGTGGAAAAAACGTATCATAATCATTTTGGGGTAGGTTTATCTAACATCAATTTTTGCTTGGACACCTTTATAATTTGACTTATATTATCAGCGTGAAAAATTGAATTGTATTTGTTTATATGTGACGCAAAACATCAACAGTCTTGGATACATCAAAATAAACTTGTGCAATGTTACCTTCGTTTCTTTGTATTGTAATGTGAAGGTTGCGTATCCATTCACGACCCACCAATAGCCTTCATAAATCAAGTATTTTAACTATTTTTGCAAACCCGACAGAAGCTCTAACAAAACCTACAACATTCAAACATGTATTACAATATATTATTATTATTGTTCAAGGAGTGGTATTGGTTCCCGCACTGCGACCTTTTAATCTATTGTCTACCCTTCTAGAATACCTGTATATTTAACAAAGTCCAGACTTTCCAGTAGGGCAAATCTTCGTTACTTCCTCTTGTGTAATCTTTTCATTTCCAAGTGTTTCCTTTGTCCTTGCCTTTGTGTATGCCTCACATTGGCGGATAACGTGGTTGGCGTTTCTTCTTCCTCACCACAGCCCCTGTTAGTTAGTTCCATGTTGTGCAATAACTGTCAGGACTGCCATATGTGCTAAGGTTAAATGTGGATTTGATAATTTTCTCCTTATAGGTAGGAAATATTGTTAAAAAAATCATCTGTATCCATTAAAATCAGTGCAGCACCATTATATCTAACTCGAATTTTACATCCTTGCCGTCGACATTAACCACCTAAAAATGTCTTCTTAGGTATGTTTTACTGAATTTTTTCACATATCAGAAGGAACCAGTAATGCCTCGTGACAGATATCGAGTCATTCTCACTGTTACCATCTTTACCAATAATAATTTTGTGCTATGCGTCAAATTAATTCAATTGGGTTGAATATGCAATGGTAAGGAGGAAGACGTAAGACTTTGGTGTCCATACTGTTCTGCCATCTCGGCCACTACATACTTTTTGGGTTGTTTGTTTCTAAAAAAGAGTTGTGTTAAGAATTAATGAAAACACTGTTTATTTGTGCCCTTACTAAGAGACAATATGCAAAAGTTCAGTTTTGAACATCATATTTGTATTGGGGTTGTTTTTATTTGTCAACCACTCCTTAATAGCACCTTTTTTCCATGCAGTGGTAGGCGTTTTCTCCAATAATATGCTGTGATGAGATGCCATTATCCAGTATAAGCAGAGGATTCTGTAAGTTTTGCAGCAACTGATATTCGAACCATTTCAAGAAATTTTCTAGTTGATTTCTCCATGATACTCCTTAACACGTTGAGCGCCGCGTGGCCACCAGTGGGCATTTTTGCATGTTACCAGAGGACCGCGTGCCCACGGGTGGGCACGATGTGTTTTTCTGTTCAGCGCCGCGTGCCCACATGTGAGCACACCTTACGGGTATTTTAGATATGAGACCGTACTATGCGGTCCACGAGGAACGTAATGGTATAATTGGGTGTTAAAAATACCAATTTCTAACAATGCTACAGGATTCGAAAAAATGCATTTATAATTTTTCAGTTATACTTTGCGGTCCATTGGGGACATATAATAATATTAAAGCGGCGCTCAACGTGTTAAGTTTACTTTTTGAACAAAATATTGCTTCACAACTCTAAATTTTGTCTAAATTTTAGTTTAGAAGCTTATTTGTATTATAGTACCACCTTTTGCCATCTGTTTTAGTAGTTTTAACACTCTTTAGATTTTAATTTTGCCATGAACGACCAACAGTTCGATTTTGAAATATCCAGGTCTCATCAAGGAATACAAACTGGTAGAAAGCATGATTCTTAGCTTCTTTATTATGATCTCTGGAATTCCACTCTTTTCAGTAGTTCCACGAGTCCATGTCGTGGATTATCCCTTATCCATTTAAATCCAATAAGGTCACTAATCAAAGGATGAAATGGAAAACACAGTTAAACAAATATGAAATCAACAGTCACTAAATTTCAATTAATATGCAACTAACAATACCTACGTTACATGTAGCATTGTAACATGGATTTAACAAAAATTGAAAACTAAATTGATTCCCTAATATCCTAATAGTTATTTACGTTATAAGTCCGCTAGGTTACTTGTAACATTACGAGAAAAAGGAAAATGCAACTTTCTGAATCGATAAGAATAACAAAACATTAATGGTATGGTATATCTCAAATTATATCGTCTTAAAATGTATCTCATTAATGGATTAACTGTCTAACCTGCATTGTTAGTAGATAAACACCTGTTAAATGCATACCCTGGGTTGGGTCAGGTATGCATTTAACACGTGTTTATCTACTAGCAATGCAGATTAGAAAGTTAATGCTTTAATGAGGTACATTTTAAGACGATATAATTTGAGATAATACCACAGAATAAAAGACGATCAGAAGCGACTCTCTGCTAAATCCGTGTTGTCGATTTTCTTATCGCACGAACAACCGCTCCGCCTTCTGAGTGGGGAATTATAGCGAGCGCATTGATACCATTATAAATACCGGTCAGTGGGTCAGTACAGCGTATGTAGCGGTGTTCGGTACGTTGCAAATTTTAAAAGGTATTCTGATTTTTAATAGACGTAATAAGCGTAAAACAATCAATTGGTGATTCATTAATTATTTATTAAAACAGATTTTAAATGGCACCAAATAAAGGTGGAGGACGGTGCGCTGCTCCTAACTGCAGTAACAACATGAAATCGGATAAAAATATTAGTTTGTTTGGATTTCCTAAGGATAACAAAAGGTAGTTACAAAATAAACTTTTTTCTACACCGGTTAAAATTAGGGATGGGTATCGAACAACAAAACATCGATTACTGAGAATCGATTACTATTTTTACTAATTAAACGATACTCGATACAAAAATTAATCAACGTATGTACGCTAACCGAGGTATAAAAGGATCGCATTTTAAAAATTTCAAG
This sequence comes from Pyrocoelia pectoralis, assembly GCA_036250285.1. NCBI lineage: Eukaryota > Metazoa > Arthropoda > Insecta > Coleoptera > Lampyridae > Pyrocoelia > Pyrocoelia pectoralis. Next base: position 22,671,899 of record CM070077.1, on the reverse strand, counting down.
CTTATTAAGGTATTAAATTTGTAAAAGTGCGCATATATTATCAAAATATTAATAATTATATAAGTACCTGTATCTATTTGTAAATTACATGCTACTAAATACTGCTTTTTTCTGCATTATTGATTTTAAGTAGGCATATAACGGCGAATTAAAAATTAAGTCAACGTGAGAGTAGCATGTGGTAGTATGCCGGAGCGTTGACTGAACGATATTATTCGTTCAGTCAACGGCCGGAGTTACGGTTACCTTTACTTTGAACTCTTATTGCGAGAATTCTATCGGAATTAGTTTTACGGTGAACGGCCTATCAAATGCGAAAATGTATGGCAAATATTTTTCGTTTATGACATTTTTTTATACGATTTCAAATTTACATAATAATGCCAAAAACTACAAACCACTCCTCTTTTTACTAGCCTTGCTAATGCAACAGACAAGGAAGTTTTACTAAAATGGGCGTGGTTGCCCCGACGAGCCCGCCTTGCACCGGCAACATAACTTCAAAGGTGCCGACGGGGAGTGTCGCTTCTGATCGTCTTTTATTCTGTGATAATACTCTACTTATAAGCATATTATCAGTGTTTGGGAAAGTATTCGCAAGAAAGAAAGAAAGAAAGAACATTATCAGTAGTACTTCAGCAAAGGCTTTTAACTGAGGAATTGAGAGAAGCTCTGAACTGCAAATTGATAAGCAATCTGTAGTTTTTATGCCAAACGAATTTTGTGAATTAAATGAAAATTAAAGGGCCATAAAATAGATAAACGTTTTAAAAATAATGGTGCTCCTTTCGTCACTATTGTCATCATAGGAAACTCAAAACATGTAACACACAATGAAAATGTACTATAGACGACAGTATTTAAATTATTATGCAAAAACTTGTGCTTAACCCTTAACCACCGTAGTGCGGTCATGGTGACCGCAGCAGGTATTCATTTCTGTAATACCTTTCTCCCACTTTAATATAACCACCCCACCTTCTCGCTACCTTCAATTGAACATATTCTCAGTTTTCTACTAAAAGTTGGCGATAGCACTTGTATCGGTTTGCGAAATAATAACGGTTAAAGTTACGGAGCGGTGTCAGTGACCACCAAGCAGGAGAAATTAGTGACCAAACAAACGAATCTGAAATTGGCAATTTTTTTTATGGAAATAGTTACAAGCGGTCATCTCAAAGTTTCGTTTCTCGTTCCAGAACCCAGAAGCATAATATTATAACGCAACTTCCGGGGTTGCGTTTGTCGACCAAATCTAGAAGTAATCTTTCTTTCACGTTTTTTGTTATTCATAAATAAATTATGATAAAAATTATATGTTGCTTTTGTTAGATATTATTTCAGACCCTACGCTATTCTACAAAAGAAGTTCCAGCATGAAAAATGTATTATTTTTGATAATTAGGGCTGTTAGTAGTGCGCGGTCACTGAGACCGCACTACGGTGACAGCGTTACACTTTTCGCACTACTGTGGTTAAGGGTTAATATTACATATTACAAAAACTGCAATTAGATACTTTATATTGCAACGGGGAATAGTTTGAAATTCTTAATTTTACAAATGGGTTAAAAGCATTTACATATTCTAGTAATTTTTAATAAATATCAGTCATTGCTATTCCGCTTATATAGGTAAATAGGGACTACTACGGTTTTTTTGTTTAATATAACAAATATTTGGATAACGAGGAGTAAAAGTTAATTAAATGGTAACCATAATCATTCCCTAGCTAGATGATACCTTTGTGTAATAGGGTAACGACAATTAAAAATTATTAATATAAAAAGAAAAGAACATTTTGCAATTAAAGAAATTAATTATTTATAAGATATTTATTTCAAAATTTTGTGGAAGTCCAGTAGCCCTACATTCGATTTATTCGTATGCTGATTCTAGCTGGTTTAGAAAGGCACGATGCATAATAACGTTCAATGTTAAATTTTAAGTTTACCATTACGAAAAAAAATTTCCACTGGAATGTTTTTGATTATTTTTTGAGATAATTTCTAAAAAAAATGGTAAACGTTGTTACGCATTGTGCATAGCATCTGTCAAAAGTATCACTGTTAAAATTATTCACAAAATGTCACTAATTTACTAAAAACTCTACTTTATACGAAAACAGAACTATACCGCGCACTGTCACCTCACTTGTTTTTGTTTAGCTTAATTAACTGGCATCACTTTATACCATTTTTTTAAAACAAAAGTTTCCTTCCATTTCTATAACATCATAGTTTATTTACCTAAAAGAATTTTTTAACATAAAATTATAGGCGATTATGTATGCAATCATACACTTTAGCAAATATTTTCTAAATGAACAATTTTTACAATTGATTATTATAATCTTAAATTGTAATCAAATATTTCTTTATAAAATTTGTATTCACAATGGCTGCAAAAACCTGTAAAAATTACCACAACGAAATAAATGTTTCATTCTTTTAAAAAGTACCTTACTTAAGTAAACTATCATAGAAGAATTTTACATGTTGATGGATTGAAAACTATGAAGCGCATTTGTTGGGAGCATGAAAAATTCTTCATTTTTAATATCCTAAATTAAAAGAGACAAAAACTTCATAAAGAAATTGTTTAATTAATGAAATGTGTAATACGGTTAGGTAAATTACCATCGAGGTTCATTTATTTTATTATAGAAACTGCATTTCAAAATTTTTAATTTTTTTATGAAATTTCGAGTGAACAATGAATACAGAAAAGCGTGAATGCCATTTATACAGAAAGTAAATGAACATTTTATATTGTTTTCTCTTTGTACAGTGAACGTTTTCATTTTCAAATCACTTCCATTTTGTTAAAGGAAAAAATTAAGGAGCGTTTTTATTAAAAAAAATTCTTCATATTTATATAATATATACAGCCCTATAAAATAAAAATTAAGAGAATCGTACGCATATGTGCAACAAAAATGATAAATACATAACACAAAAATTTCGTGATTTGAAAATAAAATGAGAAGCAATAGAACAATTACAACTTATAATGTGATGTAGACATTTCCAATCCACGATATGTATACCTCATGATGAACTAAATCAACTAATAATGCAATTACATACAATTCATTCATACGCTGCAGAAAAGTCCAGCTCATGTAAAAATAGGTGATTTGTTGGTGGCGATGTTAGTGTACTTCTGATGGTTCTGGTTTAGTCGTATGGTGATTGGCCGGATCCGGCGTACTAATAGGCTGTAACAGAAATTTGAATAAATACGACGTATTTGCAAGCAACTAATCAACAAAGTAATCCACAATTTCAAAATGGCATTCAAAGGAAAACTCAATTTAATAATAGCAGACCTCTGACGGACGATGTTACACTGGAAGAGTGTAGGAGTCGGGTTCATAAAACTAATTAACTTGGTGTTACATTTCATGCTGATGTGGCATAGGACTGGTAGATAAATTTTCACTGGTCAATTGTGGTACTATGTATACACCCACCACATATTCTTTAACACTAGGATCAATGATGTTTGTAAAACTGACCCTAGGTTGTGTTAAAGACACTGATTTCAACCCGACCATATCTGGGAAATATCCCCAATACACACATTGAGAATTATGTAACATATACATGGTGCCTTATACAATTAATTAGTACTATCATAGGCGAATATATACATAAACATGTAAATGAGAAAGTTGTTTCAATTTTAACCGGCTGGAGTGGCGACAAAAGATGGCGCCGCACGTTATTATTTTCACTGTCTACAGTTGGCGAAACTCCTTTGGATATTAATTAAGACATCAATTAAATGGACCACAATTTGAATGTACTGGGTGGTCCAAATTGGACACAATATGGCATAGTCATGGGCACATTCCGCTGGAAAATCCATGACAATTTTATGTTAACATTTAACCAATTACATGATCATCAAAAATGGAGTTATACAATTCGCCCCAAGATTCTTGGCCGAACATGGCTAGGCATGACTCTTCCATTGCTGTTTTCACCATTACCTATAGCAATTTCTTTGAATTTTTCTACCTTTGAAGAACAAGAAAATAGGTTGCATATTATTTTTGTTCTTAGTACATATCTATAATCTCATGTGACTGAATGAATTGATTCACCATCGTAGTGTTTTCGTTTAAGCGCTCTTAGTTGCTCCTAGGGTAAATGGTATGTATCTTCGATTGCACCAACGGATATATTTATCTTCGACTGGAAAGGTGGTAATTAAATAAAAATGTTCAGTAAATACTGTTTAACTTTATGAATGTGTAATTATGAGTATTAGAAAAAAGGTAGTTGCCATTTATCTTAATTCATCTACAGAGTGGAAAAAAATAAGGTTTTGTAGTGGAAACTTAAACTGACGTCATGATGAGTTGGCAAATGCTTTAAAAAGAAACTGTTAAACATACTTTGCAAACATAATATTATTGTATTGCAGTTAACATACTGAAATTGTCTGTATGACTCCCTGTCATTTGGAAATTTCAACTTAACTAACCACAACTGAATTGGTCATAAACGCAAAGCTTGCCAACTTATACAAACCAATAAAGTTATTGATTTCTAAATACAATTTAAAATTCTAAATACCAAATTGTAGCAACTGCTGCTATCCACCAAAAAACAACATTTGCTGTTCAGAGATTTAAAAGTGTCACCATACTCAACAGTTGCACATCGATTGATTTTCACATTTCCTACACAAATTTCAACAATGAGCAGATCTAGGAGAGATCACTTTGAGACCAATACCATGAAAAAACGTCATTAGTATTCGTTATGACACTAACAAACACATTAATGAAGCACAGACAGATTGTGATTAAGCATATTTTATAATGAGCATCATTTTTTTCAATTTTTATGACAAGACTTACAAGTTCATGAATGAATGTGTTTTTAGTTATTATAAAATGATAGAACACAGTTGAAAAAAGTTATACACTATAATAACTATATTAATACTATACAATAGACTTAATATTGAATTGGACGACCAAGAAAAAGGAGAAACAACAATCTATATTTACAAGGGATTAAAAGACAAAAAAGGCAAAACTACATACGAAGAAGTAGGAAGATGAAGTTTTTATAAAATAATTTTTTCATCAATGTTGTTTAAATGAGAATGTTAGCAGCTGATCCTATAAAGCTTTCCCCATAGCTAGTTAAATATTGAATATAGTGTTAAACTTATGTTAATGTTAAACATTCTGATTGGATGAAAAGTGACAATTGGGTCAAACAATCAATTTGCTTAACAGCGTGATTAACTAAAATTCAGTCATATAAAACCTTTATAGAATCCATTGTAATTAAACGTGTAATTAGTACACTTTTATTTTTAAAAAACAATTGCTCAATATACTGAAATGCGTGGACATCACTTAACCACAGGTTCCTGGTTCGAAAATAAGACGATATAACTAAACTTACCTATACAGTAGAGCGTATTTCTTAAAACAAATGTAACCTAGTCTGGTATTCTATGAAATAAATGACGATATTTTTATTAATGGCAAGTAAGTGTATGCAGTGCGCCGTCCCTCAGCTTTTATTTTTTTGTGTCTAAACCTTAATAGATATCATCAATTAACAAGTAACAAAAAAAATTACTATGGAATGTCTCTTTCTGAAACTATTGTTTTGAAAGTTTTTGACTGGTTTATGCCGTGTTACCCGTGTTTCGTACACTAATGGTTCACTGATAATAACTAATATCACCTTAAAAGATGACCTACATCTGTAAGGAGTGCAATACCGAATATTATCCAAATCGATCCAAGCGTTCTGTCGTTATGGATAAAATAACTTTTTTTTTAAAGAACTTTGAAGCTGAATACTAGCTAAACGAAACGTAATTGTATATAGGTAAGTTTAGTTATATCGTCTTATTTTCGAACCAGGAATCTGTGGTTAAGCGATGTCCACGCATTTCAGGAGCACCCTGTATAAAATGCTGTAATAGGAAAGAAGTTTTAAAAGATTTAATGATATTACAAAATTACCAATATTTAATTTAAAAACCCAACTCCTTTCAATTAACTCTATGGTATCATTATAGAGTTATAGATTGTTTAATTTTTAATCAATCACTATCCATTACCGTTGAGTTACCAGCACATTAATTTCTTATAAAAACTATCCATTACCCTTCATAATGAGTAATGACATATAGACTTGAAGAAACATGCAAGGTTATTTTTAACATAGCAATTACTTATTATTATAAGTGACTCATTGTTTACACCATGAAATAGAGCTACACTAATGTCTCCATTCTCGAATGGTGTGAGGTTTCGACCAAGGCTCCTCTAGCAACCGAACTTACTTTCATGCACTCAAACCAAGTTGTGTACTTATTAGACGGTTTCAATCTTGCGAACTTTAGGTTGTCATAGTTAATTATAATGCATTAGGTCCATACTTACTAAGTGTGGTGGAATAACAGGACCTGGAGGAGGTTGAGGTTGAGGTGTTTGAGGTGCAGCACTTGGTGCAACTGTGTGGGGTACTTCATGTGGTGTTGTCGAATGTGCCTGCTGGACGGGTAGAGCGCCTCCTTGATAATATCCACCATTTACACCAGCTGGAGAGACTGAAGATGAGAAACATTATTAAACAACATTTTTTTTAAAGATACATGAATAATAAACTTATGATAATATGGTTGATAATTGCAGTCACATATTGTAAACAGTAAATATGTAGTTCGTTATGGTTTGATGTTCATTTAACTTTCACTTCATTGAGAACAAATTGGATTTTCACTGTTTCAACAGAACATCCTGTATATGTGCCAAATTGTTACTATTAAACAGTGGATCTTCTTATTAAGCTAACTGATAAACAATTTACATTTTTAATTCCACATTTGTATTTATTTATTGCCCTTGATCGCACAAAATTGTTAGTGACAAATTAGATCAATATATTAGCCCAGTCAATGAAGGTAAAAAATTAAGCTTTGTCGCAACTAATTAGGGGAAAGCTGAATTTTTGCAGGGTGTTAGTACATAAGGTATACACTAAAAAAACACAAAGTCCCGAGCTCTCCCCCTCTTGCTTTCACCCCCACCCCTGCAGCAACCTTACTCTGGTTATATGCTTACAGCTCGAAAACTAATGATGTTACCGGGTTGGTTCTTATATTATTTTATTCCTAACAAAATTATTAACAAATTATGTTATATAGACTTTTTATGTAGATAGCTTCGTTTTGCTATAATACTTAAACATATATACATTTCTTCCTAAGACGTACGGATATAAAGGTATAATTTGTTGAAGTAACTTTTTGTTTTTTGAAGTGACAGTTTTCTATATTATGTTTAAGTATTACAGCAAAACGAAGCTATCTACATAAAAAGTGTATATAACATAATTTGTTAATAATTTTGTTGGGAATAAAATAATATAAGAACCAACCCGGTAACATCATTAGTTTTCAAGCTGTAAGCATATAACGAGAGTAAGGTTGCTGCAGGGGTGGGGGTGAAAGCAAGAGGGGGAGAGCTCGGGACTTTGTGTTTTTTTAGTGTATACCTTATGTACTAACAACACCCTGCAAAAATTCAGCTTTCCCCTAATTAGTTGCGACACGAAACCTTTATTGACTGGGCTATATGTACTTTTATTGAGTATTCATTTCTGCTTATATACATAGAATAAAAAATGTAAGGGTTCTGAATACATTTTTAGACATCTATCTTGCCAACTTGATAGCAATATGTTTCTTTCTCCAATTGTTTTCATGTAGAAAACTAACGTTTACGTTATCGTTTGACGTTTGAAACATGTTTATCTCTCTAATATGTATCCACTGAAGTAGAAGAAGTTTTAAACAGAATAAAATGATAAATAGTGATACGTGATACCCCATGTGGTCATAAAATATTTAATATATGTATTCAGCACTATGGCAATTACGTGTGCACTTAAGCCAGATTTAAGACCTATAACTAGAGTATCTAGATTATTACAGAGTAGGTACCACAATTGAAAGAAATAGGAGTGAATATGGTGGCATTTGTAACCTTAACTGAAACCCTAGGATTTTAAGTATTGTGATTTCCATAAAAGCACAGTTGATGGAATACTGTCGACAGTCATCATTTGTTCAAGGTTTTGTATTCAAATCATATAAAAACAGGGATAGTTGCACATCTGAAGCTGTCAATACTTAATTTAACATTTTGGTTTAATTAAAGTAGAATTTTACAAGAATTCCATTCTAACAGATAGACAAACTTGGCACTCTTTCATGAGAGTGAAATGGTGGAGTTTGTTCTAATCTGTAAAACCTAGTAACTCTACTAGTCAGTTGGACAACTAAACAATGATAATAGTCGCTATACAGGGTATCACAGAACCCGTTCATTAGAAGTTTCTGGGGTCCCTTACTACTTATGAATTTGAAACTTTCAGGTTAAGGATAACCCGTAGCCTTCTTTTGTTCTAAAATATTGTCGATGTTGTACAACTTACGGAAAGACCGGAAATCGCCATTCATCTTCTTATTTTAAATGGAACACCCTGTATATTATTGCATTTTTGGATTATACAATCGATTCTGCGTTAATCTGTATTAGATTATCCTATACCTATCTTCAACTGTTTTTGAGATATGATTTTTTTGAAAAATTTGCGCTTTGCGGAGGGATGTTTAATAGCCCACCTTTTGCTCTTCTTTGAACGCAAAACATTCATACTTTATCTACTATACACGAAGTAAAACCATAAGGGTTCACAAAATGCATTTGCAAACCTATCACAGATTATACAGGGCGTTCAAAATTAGTGGCAAAGTTAAAAAACTTCAAACACCAAAAAGTCATTTTTTTCAAATCGAACACCCCGTATATTTTTACATATTTGGAAGGCGATTTAATTTAGGCATCGATAAACTATAGGTATCCCTATACCTATCCTTAGCGGTTTTGTAGTTATTAACACTTTTTATCTAATATTGATTAAAACTGCACTTAAAACTTATGCGCATTTGAAAGTAGGCTATGAGTATGCGAAAATAAAATATGGTAATGAGGGTTGAGTGGAAGAACAGGTCTCTACTTTTTTTGTAGACACCTGAACCCACTCCTTTTGAGAACAAGTGTGCAGTTTTAACGTATTTTGAACAATCTTATGTAATTTAATAGTTTGCTCTCAATAAAAGGTATTATTATTATACTTCGGTTTTTATCGATACTTAGGCCAAGCCTGGTTAACTAACTGCATGGATCGGAATCAAGTAAGTATTATTATTATTATTATTAGTATGATTAGACAAACGAATGTTTATCTGGATGTCATGCTCATTAAAGCAAACAGGTGGTAAACAGTAAACAATTTTATATAATGGAAGCAGTTAACGCATATTCCAATACTGATATTTTGAATTTATTCTATATCCATTTTATAGTCCTTTGTATGTGTTTGTTGTATAAATAAGATCATTAAATTCGTTTTGTAAAAGTGATTGTTTTTCCTGTTGTCATACTCACAGCCTACTTTCAAATGTGCATAGGTTCTAAGTGCAGTTTTAATCAATATTAGATAAAAAGTGTTAATAACTACAAAACCGCTAAAGATAGGTATAGGGATACCTATAGTTTATCGATGCCTAAATTAAATCGTCTTCCAAATATGTAAAAATATACGGGGTGTTCGATTTGAAAAAAAATGACTTTTTGGTGTTTTTTAACTTTGCTACTCATTTTGAACGCCCTGTATAATCTATGATAGGTTTGCAAATACATTTTGTGAACCCTTATGGTTTTACTTCGTGTTTGTAAAGTATGAATGTTTTGCGTTCAAAGAAGAGCAAAAGGTGGGCTATTAAACATGCCTCCGCAAAGCGCAAATTTTTCAAAAAAACCATAATATCTCAAAAACAGTTGAAGATAGGTATAGGATAATCTAATACAGATTAACGCAGAATCGATTGTATAATCCAAAAGTGCAATAATATACAGGGTGTTCCATTTAAAATAAGAAGATGAATGGCGATTTCCGGTCTTTCCGGAAGTTGTACAACATCGACAATATTTTAGAACAAAAGAAGGCTGTGGGTTATCCTTAACCTGAAAGTTTCAAATTCATAAGTAGTAAGGGACCCCAGAAACTTCTAATGAACGGGTTCCGTGGTATACCCTGTATAGATTTTCTACAATCAATTAAGTTTTTATAAAAACACATAAGGGTTGGTTTCGCAATACTAATTAATCCGCTGTTACATATGATTCCAGGGTTAAGGACTATGATTTGTGGAGAAATGTTTCATTAATTAATTGCACTCATACACCCACCATGTAGTCAATCATATTCCTCAACATTGCGATTAAATGTAACATCAATTTAACACTGGATCAATGGCTCGTTAAACTGAACCTTAATAGACTTTACATGATCAGTCCATACATGGGTTTTTGAAGGGTAGATCTACAGAAACCAATCTTCACTGCTTTTCAAGTTATCTAAATAAGGTTCTTACTTCTTGATATTGGTGACAGAGAGAGTAGATGTGGTATACATGGTTCTTTCTAAAGCGTTTGATCAGGTAAATCATGATTTATTGTTACAAAAATTATATTTAATGGGTGCTTCTAATTTGACTATATACTTTTTCATTTTATAGTTGCGTAACTGCTCCTGTATTGTCTGTTTTATGAATTCCCCTTTACCTTTTTGCCCGTTTTTGGGGGTACCACAAGGATCAAAACTGGGACCTGTTACATTAATCTTTATTAATGACTTACATAATTTTTTAAAATACCCATTACGTTTGATACATGCGGACGATGTTAAGTTGCATAGAGCTAGAAAGTCTTTTTATGGTACAGTTTGTTTGCAAAAGGATATAGATCAATTGTCTTTCTCGTATAACACTAATGACCTTAATATAAATATAAATAAATGCAGTGTTATTGTTATAACTAGGTAGCGGTCTATAAAACCACCACAGTACATGTTAAATAATATTTCATTAAAAATAGTGTCTTGTGTTAAAGACTTAGGTGTACTTTTTAATAGCCAATTCTCCTTCATCATGTTAATAGCATTGTAAGCTCATCCTATAAAAGTATAGGATTGATCATGAGAAGTACACGAGAATTTAAGAATGTAAAAGTAATACAAATGCTCTACTGTGCATTACTTGAGGATTACTCCTCAACTTACGCCAGAGTAGGCAACACAAAAAGAAAGTAAGAAACTCGCAGCACAAAATTATTTCTTAAGGTACCTGTACTTTCAGATTAAAAAAACAGGTTGACCAAGAGAAACTCATTCTTGTGTCGTAAGAGATGTGACTAGCCTTTCTTTAAGAAGGGATAGATTTGTACTATAAATCAAATAAGAGTAAAGTAGAGGGCGCTTTGATTCAAGTTACATTACAATGACTTTATTACAAACAGTGGCGACAAGCGTAGTATCGATTTTTATTGGCCGTGGTATATTTTGTCTCTTAATAGCGGCCGGACTAATACGTGGTAGTTTACCTTTGATCGGCGTGTAACTTTTATTTGGATTTAGCAAGTTGCTAGGATATCACCGTTGAGTTCATATAAACCCGCCCAAAATTTTGCCTCCTAATGGCGGATGGGCGGAGCTAATAGCTGCTTGTCGTCACTGTTTGTAATAGTCACTGTAAGTTACATTCACTGAAATATAAGCAACCTGGAACGCTTACGCTTAACTTAAAGCCGAGCCGACAGAAAGGGAATTACTGTCGGGTTATTCGGTCTCTGTCTTGCTCATTTGTCGGGTTATTCGGCCTCTGTCTTACTCATTATGTTATTTAGGCTTATTCCCTAACTTCAAATCGAATAGAAATGAAGCAAATCGAATAGAGGTTGTATGATCGAAAAGAAGTTATTTCTGTTTCATATTCCGTAACTGTCAACCTCAACAATTTCAATTGTATAAATGGACCAAACAAACGCGATAGAAGTTTGTCATTACGATTTAGTGAAATTCCGATTCGATTTGTCAACTTCTATTCGATTTGTGAAATCGAATAGAAGTTAGGGAATTAGCCTAATTGTATCGTATAGGTAATATGAGTGCAACAAGGACAAACTAACCCATTGTTATGGCTATCGCACGCTCGGTTTATTTCCTATAGGTTAAATGCATCGTGCGCGTTCCAGGTTGGTTATATTTCAGTGGTTATGGTTACATTTACCCCACTAAATTTTCAAATTCCGCGAATAATTTGAACACTTTTACATTTATTTTTTTCAATAATTTATTCAAAAATGAGAAATTGAATTATAAACTTAGGTACATACTTACAAGGTGTAATTTTACCATACAAACAAATAATAATTTAGTTGGCAGTTTTACGACTCAAATTGCTAGAGGCAGATTTTCTTGAAACAATCCAAATTTATTCAGCAACATACAAATGTTACACAATAACCTAACCACAAATATTTTACTACATTAGGATGGCAGCGATGCTAAATGTTACATGTAATTTGTTGGTTAAAAACTAACCAACATTTTAGATTTATTAGCTAATTAATGTGCCTTAATTTTCCTTTTAATGGTCAATTTTGAATTTTACCAAATTTAAATCACGGTCGGAATTAACAAGTTTAGACAATTTAATATTGCAAAATTGGCAATGACGCTTTAGCGTCATTTTTAGACAAATTTAGTTTTGTAAACTTGCCTAGCGTGTTAGCCAATCAACGCCAAGGTCAAATTTTCCCTATACAATCCTTCACTCTACTCTTAGCTGACTTTTACTTATAGTGTTTCTGTATAAACTTATCAATAGTATCATAGATTGTATAGCACTACTTGACATGGTACAAATTAGCATGGCAAGTTTAAGCAATGCACTTTTTTATGTTTCAAGTTTTAATACTACAAAATATCAATGTTTTGAGCTTATACAGGGTGTGGAATTGGCCAATACACCATAGGGATTTCAATGTAAAAATCTTAATATTCAATTATTTGCTTCCCTAATTATTTTAGACAATGTCATTTTAACTTTATTGTAGGGACAAAAATTCTGAATCGACTGATGTTATATATTTTTGTTTTGAATTTTTCAGAAAGCTAATATTTAGGTAAATAAAAATTTCCACTTTCTCAAAAATCAGTGATGCCTTGAAATTGTCAACAGGTATTAATTTAACCTTTCAAATCCAAGGTGACGAAAGTTGCACTAATCCCGATGTGGGATACCAATGTATCCCAATAAAAATTATTGATTTTTTCCCTTCAAACAAGTGCTAAAGAATATATATGATAAGAAATAAGTTAGGAAAGGCCTTAAGACATATTAACATTCATTTAGTAGGTAGTTACAAGTATAAAATAAAGAAGATAAACAAATTTATAACCGAAACATTTTCTTTATCGTGGCAAATGACAAACTATTTTTTTGACACAAGGCAATGAGTGGAACAAACAAATGTTTTGCATTTGTCACAAGCACTTCTTGTTCTATCTTTCTTCCTTGAGCACAACGCTTGGAATTTGTTGATGAAGATGGGGGAACTAGAATCTGTTTTCATTCTGCTTCTTCAGCACCAACTAATATACGAATTGCTTCCACAACTCTTTTTGACAGGTGTTTGTTATTTAGTCTTTTAGTGGCATTGGGCTTTATAAGTTCACGTCCTAGCTCTCTACACTGAGACCTACGTTCCTATGCGCACGCATACTAAGCAAGTTTCTTGAACAATCAATAAAGTTGTGGGGAGTTACGTGCAGTACGGGATGGGATAAAATTGTAACCCAAGCAGTTATTTAATTTTTTTTTGGTTTAGTAATAAATTTACAAGAATAGTTAGTTGATGGTTGGATGGTAAACAATATAAGATAAACAATAAAAAAAATTACTTCACATAACACAAAATAATTAACAAAAATACGGAAAAAAGTAACTTCGGACTCGAACTCAATTTTTTTGAGTTTTGCATTTTTTGATTTGTGTAAGCGGACGATATAAAAAATAACACCTGTTGCCATCTAAAATGCGGTTGTCATGTGAAAGTGTGTTATTTAGTAATTAATGTGTCTTGTTTCAGGGTTATGGTGAAATAATAACACATATGACATAAAATCGTTTAATTAGTAATGCTAAATAAACAAAATAGCTCCATTCAACAAATCTTAATGGTAACTAGTTTCCAGAATAAACCCATGTAATCATTTCCGACTTTTTGTTTGTAGAATACATGATTGAATCTTGCTTTAACGATGCTCACCGACAGACAAACAACTATTGGTTTGACGTCAACCATTCCATGGCACCACTAACTTTTTTTTGCCAAAGTTCACTTTTAATTTTCAAATTTTTTCAAAGTAAAATAAAAACAAACAACATGTACCTATGTAGCTTTTTTTAATCTACAAAAAACTTAAATAGCCTTTTTGTCTAAAATAATTAGGGAAGCAGATAATTGAATATTACGATTTTTACATTAAAATCCCTATGCCACATCGGCCAATTCTACACCCTGTATAATAAATTATATATAAATGCTTGTATTGAAATTCTTGTGGGTAGTAATTGAGCTGTTTTGTTACAATTGTTAATTTATTATGTGGACTGTTTTGGGAATTTTTTCCTGTGGTCTAATCACTAAATTTGTGTAACTTTAAATGTATATATTTTATTATTTTATATGATTAAATAAATAAATAAATAAATGAAAAACATTTGTACTACATTTGTGTGAACATTATTTATTCAATCATAGCAGTTTGCCTAATTATTATTTGAGCTTATTTTGTATACATATTTGTATTAGTTTTAAATTGTACAGCTTCGTTTATACTGGCAGCAATTTTTATAAATAAAAGATTAACAATTTTAATTATGACATTATTCCTGCCATTATTTGTGGTTATAAGGCAACTGCTCTGACGAAGTAAATAATGTGTCGAAATTTTATTTTCTTGATTTGGGTCAATTTTTATATTTCCTATATCTACATTGTGCTGAATTCAACCACCACAGGGGTGGGGTAACAAAACCAAAAACTGCTGCTGTTTCATAACGATAACCATAAAGCTTTCATTGAATTAAAGCCATAAAGTGGCCCTATTGTATAAAGTTTGATTTTCGAGAAGGTGGTGTACATCATAAACATTTTACATAGTTACAATTGTTGTCAACAATATAATAACAATAGTAACTAAGAAAAATGCCTATGACGTACACGCACCTTCTCAAAAATCAAACTTTACCAGGCTCTTTCTTGAAAATGAGAATAAACTCATTAATTATACGAGGGTGTATCAAATGAAAACCTTAACAGCGTTATAAAGTTGTATGAGTGCTGAGGTAGATGTCAGTAATGTTCTTTGAGTTTCACACAATGAGCGACAGAGGGCAGAAGGATGCTACAACATAAAAGCAAGTGTATGAATGGTGTACAAACTTTAACACTGACAAATGGTCAATGGATGCTCCACGATCTGGACCCACTCACCGCGTAGTGACAGGCACAAACATTTTGTGAAAAAGCTTGTTAAGGGAAACAGGCATATAACTATGAATGGAATTGCCCCAATTTTAGAGATTAGTTATGGTACGGAGCAGAATGTTGTTCATAATACGAAAACTGTGGTACACGAATGACTACAGCCAAGATCGAAAGAATTCTTTAGACATGGTATCCATGCGCTTCCAAAGGAGCGGAACACTCGCATAAAACAAGTCAAGGAGACTATGTACAGTAATGATATAAATGATTTTTTCTTAATTGTTATAATAAAAAATTTATAGGACTTTTAAAGTTTTCATTTGATATACATACTTGATAGCACTGTGCTCTACCGCCACTGCAAGCCTATTTATATTTTCTTCTGAATGCAATTATCAACCACTTTAGGCAGACAGATGTTAATGTTGGATTGAAAATATCGCTACTGTTAGCAAAGCAAAAGGACAGGTATTGGGTTTTTGAAGCAAAATTATTCAGTATTACCTGTACCTTCGGGATAGGCGCCAGGCCCCATAAAATATTCTTTGTTGACACAGTTACGCAGGCACTCAGGTATACGGCCCATAATGGCACGTCGTATTTCAGAAGCAGCCATTTCTCGTAGTTCCGTAGCAGACGCATCGCTGTAAAAGGCTGCATGAGGTGTACACAACAGATTAGGCGCGTCTTTTAAAGGACCCGTAAAGACATTGTAAGGTTCATTTTCATGTACATCAAGGGCTGCGGCTCGTATACGACCCTGTTTGAGAGCCGTTGCCAAAGCGTCATCATCCACTAAACCCCCTCGCGCCGTATTAACTAAAAATGCTCCTGGTCGCATTTGCTTAATGGTAAACTCATTGATTAGGTGATGATTGTGTTCATTTAACGTACAATGTAAAGACACACAGTCCGACTGAAATAAAAGATCTTGGAGGGTATAGACACGTGTTAGTCCCAAACTTTTTTCGATGCCATCAGGTAGATAAGGATCGTAGAAAATAACGTTAAATCCAAATGCCTTAGCACGAAGAGCAACTGCCGATCCAATTCTTCCCAAGCCCACAATGCCAAGTGTATCTCCTCGTATCCTTGCACAACCTTGCGCGGCCTCTCTAACTTGTTCAGGTCCTGTGAATTTTTTTCCTTCCCTTACCATATTTGCTAACCAGTAGGTACGTCGGTATAAATTGAGAATCAGACACAGCGTGGTGTCCGCCACTTCTTCTACTCCATATCCCGGCACATTACACACCGCGATGCCTAATTCACCGGCTGCTTTAACATCGATGTTGTCTACACCCGAACCGATGCGCACTATTATACGCAAGGTTTTAAACTTTTCAAGGTCCTCTTTAGTGAGGATTATAGTATGCCACATAAGTGCCCCCACTGCTTCGTTCAACACCTTTTCGTGAATTTCGCTAGTACTTTGCGCGTCACAAAATGCAACCGTCGCAACGTCTTTCAAAATAGGCATTTCGATAGAACAATCGCGCCCATCCAGTAACGCCACAAGCGGACGTGTCTGCATGGGCCCGTTAGAGATAGGACCGCGTAAGTTTTCAACCCTAGGCCTTTTTGCCATCATTTTACGTTTGTCCATTGGTATATACAGTAACTAACTGCATGCAACGAACTTAAGTTCGTTGACAATTCAAACAATATCCACACCAATATAACTTTTTAGGTTACGCTTCGCGACTGACTGTAGGCTTCATATTGACGCATGAAGACGACCTGAAAAAGAAAAGAAAAATATTACTATGCGTACGTAAGAAAACCTAATTTCCCTGTATTTGCCGTGGCAAAAAGCTAGGAAATTTAGGTGCTGTTGTCCTTAGTTAGTTTAGTAGACAATAAAAGTTTTATGTATACATATGTTAAAACAAATTAAAGCAATTAGTATTAATAAATGCGAAATAAAGAGTAACGGTATCATAACAAAACGAAGATAAATGTCGTTAAACTAAGTTGAAGCGGTAAACATAGAAGCAATTCGAGTGTTAGCAGAGTTAGTTTCTCGGACAACTACAGTTAAACTAATTTCAACTCGACAACAGGCAAAGTTGGAAACTATTGCACGATGTTTGGTTTAGCAAAGTTAGAACAGTGTTTCAGAATATACTCTGCTGTCGGCAAACTTCAGATATTTTAATAAATTATTGAGCGCGCGAGTTGGCCGGTTGGTTGGTTGGTTGGACATTTATATATACATTATCAAATCCAGTAACTTTATGACATTACCATCTTCTCCGTTAATCACTTCCACATCTATTTTATACACATATCCAAGTTGCCTTACAGCGAATTATAACCCTAAAACTTTCATAGGACAGGTATAATCGAGGGTGTAATCGATAAGCTTTATGAGTAAACTTTTGCTCTCATAAATGTCACGTTCGTAAACTAATACTTTCTCAAAATTACCTTAAAGTCTTTATAATCCAATAAACCAAAGGCGACGTTCCGATTACGACAATATTAACAATTTGGGAAAGGCGAGAGAGAACATTAAATTTAGGGTGATCATTTAATTTTAAAACTTTTCTAATATTAATTATTCTCTTTAGAGAAACAATAATAAATTATTACCTTTAATATTCCAATGGGATTCTATCACTTAAATCGTTATCTCGATATTACAAATCTGTCAAGTGTGACATACTTAATTACAGGTTAACAGGTTCAAAATTCGAACGCGAGAAATTTGTAATGTTACTCTTCAATACATTGGCAATGTTTTTGTATAATTGTTAGATTGAACCTGCTAAAATAGGTAACAAAAAAATATCGCACATAACAAGAATATTAAAATGTCGCACTGTTAAAGGATGTAAAAGCGATGTCAAAATTTTAGATTGAGGGTTATACGAATCGAATGTTTCTCAGAATTCCAAGCTAATAGTGGCACATCGTTAATGAAATATTCTTTACTTTTATACCTACATTAGTTACACAATACAATAGAAATGTCGCCGGAAGTAATGCTTTGAAATAATAATAAGAGCTCTTTGAAGGCCATGGTTCTTCAAGTAAACCGCCAGAAGACTTAAAAACTTACATTTTCTTTTACAGCCCACATCAGTTCTTAGTATCATAATTTTGTATGCTGGCTTCACGGTCAATTCTTTTTTTAACTATATTTATCGTAACATTTCTCTGAATACCATATTTGTCAACAGTAAGCAAATGTCAATATTGTTTCCACGACAATGTCAATCCGTTCAGAAGTCACTTTGTTTTTAAAACTTAATAATAATTACACATTTTGTTGTACAATGTTGACATACATACATATTCTACAACCTAAAAGAGCGGAAGTTGAGAATACTACAGTCAAAAGCTCTACATCTACCATCTATCTTCAGTGACAATTTCTTCTAAATGTTGGTGGACGCCCATAATAACTAACATTACCTCCGTGATAAACTATTGAAAATAAAGTAAAAACTATCAAGTTTTGAAAGGCCAAAACGGTAATTAAATCTGAACAAAGTAAATACAAACAAAGCTGGGAAACAGAAAAAACAACTAGCGAATATAGATAAATAGACAAATTAAACCACGTGAATCATATGCTGTTGGCTCTCCACAAACATGTTAAACATACATATATCTTTTGATATTAACTGGTACTCGGAAATGACTTACACATACAATAACTATGAAAGTTACTATTAATTTATATTATAATCATTCGGAACGCAAGTAATCTATTATTCATATTCAGCCATGGAATTTGATTTAATTTGTGAGAAATTTTCTCAGGTCTACGTCTAGCAAACATCAATTGAAGACGGGAGTTTTGCATATACGCAATCGCAGTAATGTGAGAGCATTAGAGCTTTAATGTTTCTCTTTAAAGGATAATATAAGTTTGAATTTAACAAAAGCGTTACAAAGCATTTTATAGACGTGCATCGTGAACTGACGCCTAATACCATCTGAGCCGAACACTGTTACCTACATGTACAAGATACCAAGATAATTGCAATATCAAAATAAGGTCTTTTTAACGAGACTACATAAATCTATATTCATACATAAATTTGCATGTTGCAGTGATAAAAGCTACTTACACAATAATAACGAACCTAATACAGAGCCTTGCGGAACACCTGCCGTGCAAGGAAGCAATTTAAATGATTTATTATTAAGGTAAAAGAACATCAACCTATTTAGTTACGTTATACCTAATGATAACTAATTCATATAAATTATTTGTTTTAAAAACTAGACATAACCCACACATAACCTAATAAGTGGCAACACTTCTTTAGTAATGCTAATGATTATCATCAGATTGACAGATAGTGTTGACACTCATTTGGTTATATTTAAGTTAATAATAATTTAGCGGAATTACTTATTTATTATTTGGAAACTCTCAAAAATAAGTAACAAAAGTTGACAGTTAATGCGTCAATATCCTGAACGGAACGAACGGTACTTAAGTTCAAAATTAACATCGTTACCAACGTTAATGGCGTGGAACAATGGAATCCGTTTTCCCCATGTTGTTTCAGCAGGTTGGGATAATAACGGGTGTGTCAGAAAGCTTTTCGATTTTGATACCTACTTAAAAAATATGTATAACTTCAAACATGTCTTTAGTACCAGTAAATTAAGGAGCAGTTTTTAATTTTGTATTTGTGAAAAGCAACCGTATCTATATGCGCACCCTCTTTATATATACACTCATTTAGTCTGGTATTAAAATTACCAATCACTCTCTGGAACATCGATCTTGGAATAGCCTTGATTTCTTCTGGGATTCATCTCCTTAAAACGTTCAAATTGGTTGGTAAAGGATTGAAAACTTTACCTTTTAAGTAGCCCCATAGAAAAAAATCAGCGGCACTTCTGGGTGGCCAGTTTACGTCTCCTCGGCGACTTATTACTCTTTCAGGGAATAACTTCATTAATTGTAACGTGGGAAGTGGCTCCATCTTGCTGAAAAAATATGTTGCACTTGTAGCTAGACTGAATTTGCAATTTTGCAGCCAGAAATGAAATATGTAAATTAAAATGAGTCTCGTAAATACGTCGAACAATGGTGTAGAAATCGTTGTTTTTATAAAACGCGCACACGCAAAATGTGCGCTGCTGTGCCCTGAAACGATCCATCGCTACTAAACTAAACCAGCCCGCCAAGCGATTGGACACTCCCCTCGCTCCGCTTATTACGTTTCGTGGATAACGCTCAAAACAAAAATCTTTTTGCGACACCCGCTACAATCAGTTCAGCCCTAGTACTTACTGGTGTTTCAAACACTACATTCCTTGTTACGAATCCTACAAGAAATCTCTTCGTTGGTCATGGACCATCCCACTTATGTATGAGCTAAAATGAGCAGGTCCTCCATCATATAAAAATTTTTTCCTCACTTATTTTTGAGAATTTTAAAAAATATATTTGGAAAATCTTTAATATGTAGAATACTAAGTTAAAATTATATTATATTAAGTCATCTTGTATGCAGCAGCCAACGGTGCATCGGGTATGCTGGCTGTAATTTGACGCCAAGAGAAAAGTTAGTGCAGATAGGTTCACAGTTTGTGGTAAAAGGAAGAAAAACAATAAAATGGAACACGGTGAAGGTTTTGACAATCGTCTACTACTACAGCACATTATGCAGTCTACGATAAAGGTTTGTATATTGGAAGAATTATTTCGGTTAAATTAGAGAACAAAAATTGTGACTACGTGTAACGGATATTCTTTGGATGACAGTAATATTCCATTAAGATCTAAAGTGAGTTGCTCTTAGGTTAAGATGACACAAAATTCACACACAATAAATTTGAAGATGAATTTGTTCAGATTTGTCACCTCGTGGCAGAGAACCGTGCCAAGTTACCCAATTGTAACTGAAGTAATGCATCACACTGATCTAATGAAAATCAACAAAACGAATCATATCATCATGTAATATAACGTGTAAGGAAGTCAAAAAATTTGAATTGGTTTGCTTCCTAATTGATTTTGATTAAAAAGGAGACACTGTAGGTATTAAAAATCATCTGCAAAAGCAATTAATCATGAGGAAAGTTTCTTCGTTATCGGTTATGCTATCAAATACGTACATACAAATCATTCTTAAGAACGGCATTAAATTTATAACATAGTTGAACGTTATGTGAGATAAAGTTGGTTATTTAATATTTCTCTCAGACTGAGACATTTTATCCAGACAATTGCCCCAATTTATTTGATTATGTGAATGTTCTGTAATACGTCCTAACGGACAAACACTAATGATAAGTGCCATAATTCCCAATGTTTCACCACTTCATTTCCGAAGATGTACGCTTGTGTGTTGTCTATTTTTTTTACATTTTAAGATTACAAACTACCATACAGTCATAAGTTGTTTCATGCTCCATTGCATACATTGTAACCATTTTAAATTAAATAAGTATAAAAATTAATTTTGTTCGCAATCCCAAAGCAATTATTCATTTCTGTACTTAAATAACAAAAACAAGTTTGAAACGCAGAATAAAACAGTATAAAGTTTTAAAACTCACAGCAGAGAGCATATAACTTCTCAAACTTTGTTTTATCGATTGCAAGTCCCCCTAAACTAACTTTTGCCATAAAGTATATAAACTTACACTTTTGTAACAACTTTAGTTCTGAAGCAAAGTTTGCCGTGTAGAAGACTAGTTAAAAGTTTTCGAGTTTTCCAACAAAGTTTCCTCGTCTGACTTTTGCGCATTTATATTACATCTTTGTCGTGTATTTAATTTGGAGGTTCTTTTTCGAACTTTAATCTCTCTGATATGGTTTAATTAACGAAATACCTTTTGCTTTATTTCGGCTCGGCTCTCGTACCTAAACCCTCCCACTCTTTCCCACAATGACAGTGCGAACCACTTTTCTAAAGTACCCAATTATGACGGTAAGTGCCATTCTCATCTTAATGAGTGATTGGATGTCGTCAAAATCGAAGTATAAAGCAACGATATAATCTTGGACAGCTCGATGCTCTAACATATTAGAATAAATTTAGCAGCGATAAACGCCGTTTTCAGGGGATTATTTGATTAAACCTATAAAAGCGGTTAATCCGCTGATGTATATTACAATGCGAAATAGTTAGTGTACCAGTAAACCCAGTCAGGTATTTATTGATTGTCCGTTGTCCGGCAAAGGAAAGGGGGGTTATAAGATCAGGGTATTAAGGGTGTCGACGACAAAGACGTCAATGCTACTTAACGCGGGTATAATAAAGACAGAGACTATATTGGTCGAAAGAGAGGGTTGATGCGCCCGGACTGAAGTTTTGAGTGTTTAAGCATTGAATCCAGATTCGTTGTTGGAATACCCAGAACTTCCGAAATAATTTTCTCAACAACTATCAAAAAGTTGTAAATTGCAAGTAGGGGTGAGAACGTGTACACGCGTACACGTGTACACGTATATTTTTTAAGATACGTGTATAAAAACTAATACACGTTACATAAAAAGTTAGGTGAATCTCTGACTCTACTTTTTAAGAACCCGATTAAGTCCAAAAAATGTAGACATGACTTAAAAGTTGCGTTATTTTTGATTAAAAATAAATGTTAATGCTTATACTAAAGTAACCAAATGTATGCACCAAATGTTCAAATGAAGAAAATAAGATATTTTAAGGCGCGTGTACACGGCTACACGCGTGTACAAATGTCGTTTACACGTGTATAGAAAATGCGTAAAAGTCCCACCCCTAATTGCAAGTACTCAAGAGTTACGATTATAGTATAATTTGTGTTTACGAACTTTTATATAAGTGCCTTTAAATAACTATGCACAACACAATAAGAAAAAGTTTATCTAATATCGATAGCGATCTCCACTACAATTTATTAATAAGTTGTTAACTTATAACGCGAGTAAATTTATAATTAGTTTCATCGAGCACGATTTAAAAAGATTTCTATGCTATTTCCATAAGACAATTTAACACTTTTAAAACTCTTTTCCTTGCATTTCAAGTTGTATTTGTTATACTGTGTATCTTTCACGAAGTAATAATTTTGAAAACTTCTCAGTTCCAAACCAGCTGTTTTAGTAAAACAAGATTTGTGCGTTTAGGGATATAAAAAAAAAATAAAGCGTTTGAGTCAAATTTTGTTAGACCCAATCATCACAGTGAACATCAAAAACTTGTCTGGGTTAACAAAATAAAACACCTAGAAAGTCATGCTCCTTGGTGTTCCTTTACTGGAAGGGTGTTGTCCAACGAATTTCTTCCTCGATTTTGAGACTTTTAAGAAAATTGTGCGAGTCTGAGGAGGAAAAAATTTTACCTATGGGAAAACGAGTTCTGCATCATTACGACGTTAATGTATCCATTTATTCGTGACTTTTGCACGAAAACGGTATGACAACATATGCTGTAGAAGGATTTTCTAATTTCTATTATAGATTATAGGAAAAATCCCCACGAGGGCTCGCTGCAGAAATAAATGAATAATCAAAATCGAATAAACGGCAATTATTCCAAGGGAGAGTTTTTCTGAGGACTTGTCTACTAACTACAAATTTACTGCAAACACTAATACTTAAATGAGTTTATAAATTATTTGTACGAGCGCAAATTGCTTAATATATCTATTATCGCTTAAATCGGGCATCAAGTCACAGCAGCGTATCACTAGATATCAGTGAGTAGATTAACTTACGATTCCTGTGATAAAATTAAGAACATTTAACTCAACTTGCTGTATCCAAAATCCTCTGGCTAGGTCTGCACGAGGCTTAAAATTTTTTTAAAAAATAGTAATGCTATTTTTACAATCAAAATTAATTTTCTTATTCCTATCCCAGGAATGTGTACTTAAGCTATGTTCTAACCTTTTGGAGACTCCATTATAGGATATAAGTAGGCATCAACATAGCTAAAGTAAAAAAAAACAAGGCACTGAAACAAATTTATACACACATTTGATTACAACAGTATTTTCGATTTAAATGTATGCGTCTTCACCATAATGGGCGAGAGTTGTCGTGCTGGAAAATCACTTCCGTATGCCTTTTCGCGTAATCTAACCATTTTTGTTGCAATTCTTTGGTTAATTGCATCAATTGTTGGTGGTACCGTCCTCCAGTGATGATTTCGTTTGGTGAGCTAGCTTATTCAACAGTATGGCGTTACGAATATTCATTTCACTTTTCCTGTATTGCACCATAATTTTTGCGCTTCGTATTGTGGCGTATCCATGATTCATCACCCGTTATGCAAAAAACTTTTATCTTCTGTGACCGTGGAGTAAGAATTTATTCATTTCCCTCAGTTTCAACAAATTTCCTTCTTTTTGGACCATTATAATCGCC
This sequence comes from Pyrocoelia pectoralis, assembly GCA_036250285.1. NCBI lineage: Eukaryota > Metazoa > Arthropoda > Insecta > Coleoptera > Lampyridae > Pyrocoelia > Pyrocoelia pectoralis. The sequence continues at coordinate 22,647,124 of CM070077.1, read as the reverse complement.
TTAAAACGTCTGGAAATCGTTAATTGTGTAAGGTCTCTTTGATTTTGGTCGACACGTTCCTTCCCTTCTTTGTCAAAATTAGGTTTTTTATAACCCATTGAAACTTTCTTTCAACAGCACTTATCTTTAAATGGGAACGAAGAAGCAAACCTTTCCGAAAATTGCGCTTTCTTGGCACAAACTTGGGGATATATTCAATGTTGTTTATAAAGCTCGGTGAAATGGCACATACTGAAAACAAAAGTCACGTCATGGTCTTTTGTCATGAAGGTGGCAACAATATGGCCCGATGCCAATCAGCTCTTGGAACTCCTTTGAAATTAACGCCCACCCCTAGTTAACATTATTTTTCAGACTAAATTGTTATTTATTCATGAAACTATTGTCAAGCTTACGCAATGCGTTAGCACAAATCTATAAAACACCTCAAACATTACCATACATCAACCACTAACAAAAATAATAATATAGGTCAGTTTATATTAATTTGATCTATCATCGTAATTCGAATATTTATTATTACGTATTAATAGATTTGATTATATAAATGCATAATCAATCAAACAGTTTTTTGAAGTTGCTGACCTATCAACTTCTTTCATGAATTGCGCTACTGTAATAAAAATGTTCGATTAATTATAATTGATTTTTTAACATTAAGCATTAGTTTTGCGAAAAATTAATTGCCATTATTTTCTTTGGAATACTTGCAGTATCGCCTTTACTCTATATTGAAAATGAAGCTCGTACGAACAAACAAAAGCAAAAGAATTTCATTAATATTTCATATAGGCGTAATTGTATTTTTAACCTTATTATTTTGATTGAGGCAAAACCACTAAAGGTCATTGCGATATTTTTACGAGAACATACAGGGTTGCGAATGCATGTCAACCATTGATTGATCGCGTCGCATTTAGGAGCTAATTACAATTGCAAAACGAAATAATTGAGACTGGATTGATTTTGAAGCGGAATCAAATATAAATGATACACTTTTTTTTGTAAACAAACGTCCATATCTGTGCGACTGAGAAAATCTACCAATATAAACTGTGATATCATGCGTATTTTACAAGTAATTAAATACATTTAAAAGAAAATAGGAGTTTTATACGTATTATAATATTTAATTCCCAGCGTAGTGACAATATTTATTTACAATGTTTAAATTAACTACACTATTTACTAATTGTCACTAATTAAAGTGTACTTATCTAAGGAGTCCAATAAATAATATTTGACTTACTTATAAATTACAAATTTGTAAGTTGCATTCATTAATATTATTTATTTTTACTCGCTTATGCTGATTACTCAATGTTTACTTATAGTTATAACATAACATATCGTCCAGCTTTAGATTAACCCAATGTACGATCACGTTCTGTAATCCCACATAAACAATGTTACAGACACGCGTTTATAATATGACGATTCCTCCTAGAAGACGTCTAAATACTCATATCTAATTCTGGGTTGTTAAATTATTATTTGAGGAGTGTTTATGAAATACTATTTTTCAATGGAAGGAGTAATTACGTAGGAAATGTTAACAGCGGGTACACCGTATTTGGCGTAGAGCACTAGGTATACGACCGTAAGCAAAGCATGTTTTGGAATAAACAAAAACGCCGAAAACCGAAACACGTGATGCAAAAATTGTAAATCAATATTATCACATCTTTACTTACTTGAGTAACTGGAAAAACCAACTCTTTTCTCTGAATGAACAGATTTGATGAAAATGGATTACTAAAAAATAGTTTTGAGGAAAAGTGGTGTACCTACCTACTACTGAAAAATGGACAACGGAAGCAAATATAATAGACACCTTATTGTGAAAGCGAATTATTTTTCCAACTCCTGTTAGGTAAGTTCATGGTGGAGTCAGAGGCTCAAAAAGGGGTAGTGGTTAAAATAATAAAACGACTTGAAACCTCCCCTTAGACAATGGTACTCTTCATCTTTCGCTTCATTAAATTTGGATTTATTAAAACCATTGTCTAAGGGGAGGTTTCAAGTCGTTTTATTATTTTTCCTGTTAGGTAACTAAATCATCCAATTCCAGTAATTAGGGGGCATAGACCACCAAACATCTCTTGAAAACGTTTTTGTCACCTCATCTTGTCTCAAATTTATTAAGGTAAAATTACATATTAACAATAACAACGGATGATTAAATTATGTATTGATAACGATTTAGTAATTACAAATTCAATGTTTAAGCATAAAGGCATACACAAGTGGACGAGAGTAAAAATAAACAGAAACCAAACATCAAACATACGATTATTTCCTTATAAAAACAATATTGGAGGCATAAAACTATCCAGATAAATACAAATTGGAACAGACTTTGCTAGTAAAAAAGAAAATAAAGGGACACAAGAAATGATATAAAACCAAAAAGACAAAGAAGTGTTGTGATAGGTTTAGATTGACGAACAATAATGTAAAGCGAACTGAAGGATGACTGAAAAGACCTTTCGACAAAACCATTAGAGGCTTATCAGAAATATAAGGTAAAAAGAGATGAAGGTAGTTAAACGAACAAAAGAGGAATCGTGGAAGAAATTTGGTCTAAATATGAATGAACATAACATCGAGTAAGTATCAGAATTTAAGCATTTGGAATCGATAATATAAGGAAATGGTAGGCGAGATCAAATGTGAAATGTAGTGTGAATGTATAACACGCTAAGAATAAAAAAGATCTCCGATGAGGTAAAAACAGAAGTGATGACAAAGATTAGAAACTCAACCCTAATCAGTAAAACGTGGACACTGACAACAAACGTAGAATAAAGGCATCAAAAATGAGATCGTTGAGGAAAGTTGTATCGAAATCTAGGAAAAACATGATAAGAAACGAAGGTTTTCGTGAAACACTACAGATGAACCACGACAACTAATATAATTGGGTTATGTACAGAGAATAGATTAATCAAGAGAGTCTACATCTACATAGTTCGCGCACATGTACACAACACAAACAGAAGAGTAAGACCACGTCAGACCGATCAGCAAAAGGTAGGTACTAAATAAAGTGCTGGCACAAAATAGGAAAGATTGGAAAAGCAATTTGGTAAACGCACTGAGGTTTTAGTAAGGTAAGCAGTAAGTATAGCGCTTTGCTTAAATTATTCGATTAATAATAGAAAGATAGGTTCAAGATCAGGTCAGTGTGATGTAATCGTAATGAAAAACTAACCACAGAACGATGTAATATAACAGTGATTTGATTAATTGCAATTTACAGCACGTTAAACATTTCGAAACGAAATTATGATTGTTCACGCCGCCTTTTATTAAGCACTTGTAAGTTGTTGGATAAAAATCAACAAATTCCTGGCTAACTAAATTTCAGTTTCACACATAAAGAATTCTACAATTTAATGAGTTCTGTTTCACATAGACAAAGACAAGGAAGAAAAATAGGCCAATACGAAAATTGTTTGTAATTTATTAGGGCAATAAAAGAAAATTAAAAACTAAACGAATCCAATAAAATTTACTGTAAATATAACAAATAACACAGATTATTGCAATGTAATTTCTTCTATTTTAGATTCTGATTATTGGCATTTTGCCCGCGATTGTTAGTGGACTAGCGTGTGCCAAAATAATTATTTAACACTAAAGATACGTAAAATGTTAAGTATAAGATTGCAATTTCCCTTTCATAGCACAATTGATATGATGAACTAATAACACTTGCTCAAGGACAAATATAATTATATAAATAACGGTAAATTCCGTTTACCTCCGAAACTTATTATTTCCGTAACGGTTCTTTCCTACGTTAACCAATTCAACATTTTTGTTAAATTGTTATTCCCTTCTAGCGATTATGCAAATATTTAATCAATTCAGATCGTGTTCGACAGTTAGATATTAGCTATTAAAATAATGTCCATTATTTTGCATATAGAATCGGAAAGCAGAGATTCTTCCAAATTCTGCCATTTGCGTTTACATTGTCAGAACTCTAACGAATCTTCTCAGATACCAATTGGCGTAAAAATTAAAAAAAATGGCCTAAACCGGTTACTTGAACTTAACTAAGCGAATATAATTTATTAAGCCCTTAGATAGTAGATGCAGTAACACAATGTTAGGGGTGTCTGTATTACAGATATTAGTGCTCGTCTTAGTGCGTCAGTGCATCTACCAATCCGCTAATACGGTGGCCGTTTCGTTCGAAGCAGCTCAAGGAAAAACACTGGCGATGTGAGTATGCGTCATATTGTTGCGAAATCTCTTATTTCCGCCGCTTTTGACTTTTGACCTTTGACCAGAAAAGTTCAGATTTATAGTGAAAGCTGTGTTTACCTTTAGAATCCTGACCATCAACATGGTTGATGTACGAATTTTAGAAAGCGTACGTAAGTATTATCTGAACACTTTATACTACTTCTGTAACTAGGGTCGCCCGATCCCTATTATTATTATTATTATTATTATGTTTTAAATGAGAATGGTTGAGTGATATGAAAATTCAGTAAATGTAAATATGTACCAGTGTTTTGCTAGCATAAGTATACCGGGTAATTCGATTCGACATCGCCAAGTTCGAAAATCGCTGAAAATGGTAGAAGTTAATATTTAAGCTTTGTGCGTGTTCTTATGGTGGACGATTTTGATGATGAAAGTTTTCTCGAGCACAGAAAATGATGTTTCCAACTTATAATTCTATTTTTCATTCATCAGTTGCGTTGAATCGCCAGCAAAGAACTATGGGTTACAGTTTCGATTCTGCCTATGATGGCTGCATTATGCAGACGAGAAGGTAGTTTGAAGAAAATTTAGAGCAAGTATGAACTCTTTTAACATACTGTACTATTATCATAGTGTTTGTAGCTTTGGATACAAAATGAAATCACCGAAAATACTCATCGTTAGTCATGTCCAGAAATTTCCTTTCCAAACATTTGTGTAGACGTCAAATTTCTTCACTACAACGGTGTTTGTTGCAAAAAAAGCAATATACGAAATGGGGAATTCACTGGTGAGTACAACATTCGTCTTTGGAAGTACATACAACCTCTAGTTCGGCGGAAGAATCGAATTACTTTTTTTCCGTTTCAAAATTAGCAACAAAATTGATGATGAAACCATCACTTCCTGGCTGATACACACACAAAACTATCATCCTGCTCCAATACAATTAGAATTAATTAATTAAATCCACTCCAAGGATACGCATTTTTTCAAAAATGTATGATATTACTAAGTACATACGTGGTTACCAAATTGAAAACGTCTCGAAAGATGAGATTCTAATCTTGAAAGCACTTACTATTATAAGTACATACTACATACTTCTTGACCTTTAATCCGACAATTGACAATGCAGTACAACACGTTTCAAAAACAGCAAAAGTAAATAGAACGTATTTTGTTGCATTGTTTTTCTTTTTCTATTTGGATTATCAATTTCTCCGGGCGCTATCTCGTATAGAATTTTTATGACTCTGATTTTGTGTCAAAATTGTTACATTGTTTCATTTGCCATTCTCCAACAGAAATGAGATGTACGTACTTAATGAAATATGGGATTTTGACGAAATATCGCTGCAACTCTGCCACTAAAACAGTCATAAAGATTCTAAATGAGACAATGCCAAGAGAAGCAGTCTACCACACAATTTTCGTGGAAACCTGAAGATTATCATATACCTAGTCTTCTTTACACTTTTTACTAATGTTCTCGTATGAACACAGTTATTAGAGTGTGCGAGGGTAAAGGTTGTGCTTGTGTTAAAAATAATCTCCTTAAATTTATAGAAGAAATCAGTTCTGTCTTTAGGTACTAATATGAGATATCACTGGTGTTAGTCATACACTTTTATACGTATACAACATCTTTCCAAAAAAATGGAAAAACAAAATAGTACCTTGCGAAAACAGAAAAAGAAACCAATTTCAAAGTTCGAACTAAAATAAATTGTAGAAAATATGGAAATATCAGCAAAATTCAATTCATTTCATATAATACTATTTGCCTATGTAAACGCGAAGCTTGGTTGAGCATTTTCATCTACTTATCGAACAGCACTCAGAAATTTGTATGCATAGATATTTATAATAATTTAAGATCAAATCAATACTATAATGGTCATATAATGTAGGTACATCATCTTTATTCAAAAGATTCAATGTGTTGTATTAATATATTTTTATAGCATACAAAACATATTTCTTTTATGGTTACTAAATACGATATTTTTGTATTAAAACCAACACGTTAAGTTGTTTTCAATTACAAAAAAAATTCTACGTTTATATCGACGAATGAAGTATAAAGAAAAACGGTGGAAAGTTCACGCCTCCACTTTGACATCTACAAGACAATGTCATTTTGTGAAAACACCACCAGCAAATAGTCATTCGAATGTACGCGTCTTGATTTTCTCCCACCTAACGAATTCAATCTTGTAAAATTGATTTTTGAAACTGAAAGTTGCGGGAGCAAGTGACTACACTGACATACATTACATTTACCGTATGAATCTGAATTAGAGCTATTTGAAAATTAAAAGCAGTAACGTAAAATATTTTTGCTGTAAATATAGTAAATCATCCCACTTGTATGCATTGCCAAATGCCCATTTTTGCATAAATCACATAAAAAAACTAGAACTATTCCCATAACAATACGAAAATAGGTTAGGCGAGGAGCTTTATATTTTGTGAAACTTGGAATTTTACTGGTTATAACGCGAGCGAGCGTCTGTAGAGGCTTGTTTTCATCGATCCACGCAGCTCTCTTCGTGACACCATCCATCCCGCAGTTTGCAGTATCATCCCTTATATGCTTCGTCTAGTCCTTGTCTGAATCTGACACAGCAATAACTTTTGAGGACAAAGTTACAAGTTACGTTAGCGAAAAGTTACCAAATTCGTCTTTATTTACAAAAATATTCCTTTGAATTAACGAGGTGAAGAAGCGGAATATTTAAAATATCAGTACCAGATTAAACTGTCATTCTTTTGTGAGTACGGTAAAATGTAAAGGTAGAACAATGTCAATTCAGCAAATTTCCAAAGAACATATGAGACACACCGTTTACGTCTTGGAAAACCTCTGAAGGAAAAAGTTTCACATTCAATTATGCTATTATTACTTTTTTCTACTTCTTAATTACTGCTTTTAAAATATTGAGTACAAGATGGAAATTTATTGCAAACGGAGGCATTAAGACATTTTCGTGACTCACAATTGTACCTATTAATTAATCTTAATTGGTATGGCACGAATACTTTACAAAAAGTAGATTCGCGTGTAACACTTCTACAAAAATAAGACGTATTGGAGAACTTTATAAGCAAGCATCCTCGGCAGTTATAAAACAATCAAACCCCATTGGCGTTTATCAAGCTAATTTGAGAAAATAGTCAGAATAACAACTATCTATGTAAAATATAACTTTGAATTAGGGACTGTGGAAGAGGCTTTGGAATTAATTGCACCCAATTGCCAGAAGAGTTCGGTACTGAAATAATATTTAACTAGATCGCTTTCCAGACTAATTAATCTTAGCGTCGGTCGATCTAAATAATGTAAACATAGACAATTGATGAAACAATCGTTTTATTTGTGGTCTAATTTAAGAATTTTAAGAATGATTCGTTCATCATAAATTATTTTTTTTTCTTTTTGATACACGTTAGATTATCCATTCCACTAACGTCAGTGTCGTCAGTTCAAAATTGAGCGGCAAATGAGTAGTAAAATACCGTTAGAAGTTTTCGTGCTCAACATGTGGAATACATGGCAAAATGGTAAATAGAATAGTTAAGTTTACAAACCAAAATGTCGGAAAAAAACGTTCCAACATCGTTCTGGCGTATGTCTCATTCAGTTTTTCACGTGTATCTACAGTTGACTTTTTAATGTCTGTGGAGCTCACTGATTTTCTTGGAATTCTAATGATTTCTTGTCGTACCTCTGCCACACGTTCCGGCGTTGCTACTGACTTGGAGAGTCCTGGGGGCCCCTATTAACCATTGCTCCTTCTTGACGGAACCTTTGCACTCACGACCAGATAAGCTGCGTGCTCGGACCATCGCTTAATCGCCGAATATCAATGTGGGAACAGAATGCACGAACTAATGATTCACCGCATTTCAAATATTGTTCAGCACTACCGACCAATGACTCATGGGTATTAACCAATCCACAAAGACCGCGCAACGAACGATGTCTCTACCGCCCCTCGATCAAATGAGTAAGAATAATTTAAAGTTGAAAAATTCCCACTGGACATCCTAAGTTTACGGCGAAGAACATGTTTCACTACGAGAGTACGAAGGGAATTACCATAGATTATGTGGAATTACAATTTGACATCAGTTGCCATTTCTATTGCTCCAGTTTCCTTTTGGGTCTTGAATATAATATAAGAATCTATGCGTCACTGCTCCAGAAAGGAAATAAAATGAGTTCAAAGGCAGTAATAATTACGGTGATATTACAAAATAATTACATATGATCCATTTATAGGCAATAAATATGAAATTGCGTATGCCAATTAAAAATTTTAATTGCTAAAAATAAGATACATATAACTAAAACTAAAATACTTTAGCACTAACTGAAACATCTTGTACTTATCATTTTGGGGAGCAATGAAAAAAAGCAAATGTGATCCTCTGTGTATCACAAAGTTGAAATGCATCGTGAATCATTACAGCTAAGGTACAAAATCAGGTCAGGGCTTTAGAGAAGAGTACTGAGCAAAATCACTTCCAAGTTGGTAACATTATTGCCAGGTGCCCAAGGACAATAATTGCAAAATATTGTCTGGTGGTGCTAAATATTATCCATATTCGTTTGATTATGGTTTCGCGAGGCGAAATTATCTTCGGACTTAACAGTCGTACTTATTCCTGACGCTATTACTTTCCCATGAAAAATTAAACCAGTCACACTTATGGATATCTTATAAATATTCAAAACGTGAAACAAACAAAACTATAAGTAACTGCATTAATGTTAGGTAATCAATTTTTTTGGTTAAAAATTTAAAGTCCATACATTGACAAATAGTCGAGGAGTATTTCACCAAGTAAACTTAGTACACCTATTGCCGAGTTTAGCTAATACTGTTTGATACTGCCTATGACTGCTCGATATTGCCTATGACTGCTCGATACTGCCTATGACTGCCTGATACTGCCTACAACTGCTCAATACTGCGCGGTACTGCTTTCTACTGCCTAATGACTACGGTCTCATTTCTTACTCTTTTTTTATTATTATATTATTAAAAGTGAGAAATAGACCGACTAGTTCTAGTACAACTACTTCAGACTGTCGAGCGTATTTACAGTATTTAACTAAATAAAATTTGTACACCTACTGCCGAGTTTAGTTAATACTGCTTGATACTGCCTGTAACTGGTTGATACTGCCTATAACTGCTTGACACTGCCCGCTACTGCTTTTGACTGCTCGTTACTGTCTATGACTGCTCGATACTGCCCGCTACTGCCTTACATTTGTACACCTACTACCCCTCGAGGTATTTCACTAAGTAAATTTACTACACCTACTGCCGAGTTTAGCTAATACTGTTTGATACTGCCTGTGACTGCTCGATACTGCCTATGACTGCCTGATACTGCCTATAACTGCTTAGTACTGCTTGCTACTGCCTACAACTGCTCAGTACTGCGCGGTACTGCTTGCTACTGCCTAATGACTACGGTCTCATTTCTTACTCTTTTTTTATTAATATATTATTAAACGTGAGAAATAGACCGACTAGTACAACTATTTCAGACTGTCGAGCGTATTTCCGGTATTTAACTAAATAAAATTTGTACATCTACTGCCGAGTTTATTTAATACTGCTTGATACTGCCTGTAACTGGTTGACACTGCCTATAACTGCTTGACACTGCCTGCTACTGCTTTTGACTGCCCGATACTGCCCGCTACTGCCTTACATTTGTACACCTACTGCTTACAGTGAAATACCCCTCGCAAATAGTGGCTTAATATGGCTGTACTATCGCCAAGGATTAAACCGGAAATTTAATAACGAGACATCAGGATACCCGATTTACATGAAATTGGTCGGGAAATATTGTAGACCAGTCATTTTAGGTCAAGATTTGCCCATTAACTAAAAAAACTCTTAGAAGCATGGGAATTGGCATATATGTAGTTTTCAGATAACTGAACAACATACTAAAAGTCCTCGCAAATAAAAGTTGTGCTACGTCCGCCATCTTGGAAAATGCCACCCAAAAAACAGTTTTTCAGCATTTACTCAAAAACCGTACATTTTATCAAAAAATTCTTCAAACAAAAAACGTTCAGTATAAAAAATTGTATAATTTTCGTCCTATACATTTTTTCCATAAAACCACCCGTTTAGCCATAATTTTAAATATTTCAAGTACTCAATTTAACCCCACAATTGTAGTTGTTGAAATTTCAACTTCGAATTGATATTTCTGTATAAATTCAAATACACCTACTATATTTATTTTATTTAGTACGGTCGGATGATGTATCACTGAGAAAAGGAATAAAATCTTCTCTGGGAAAAGTCCTTACACCTGAGGAATCAATAAACATTCCGGGTGACAGTATGTACATTTTAGACGGTGGACACCTATTGCATAGTGTACAATGGCCCTGACTGGCTACTTATGGGGGGGGGTTAACTCGTACATTTCTTATATAAAATCTCACTACGGGGATAACTGTTGTGTGGTTTATTATGGTTATCCTAATCAGGTAACTACTTAAATGCTGTGAATAGCGAAGGAGAGCTGCCAGAAGGACCTCTGCTGCAACGAGAAGAAAACCATTTAACTATGACAACACAGGCCGAATCGAAATCGCATCCTTCGTAGCTTCGTAGAAATGATCGCTAACAGATGCTTAAAATGTACCATTCAAGTGGGCTTGACAGAGTCAGATGTGGATACCTTAATGGTATCGACAGCACTGGAGGAAGCAAAACAAGTTGTTGTTGTTGGCCAAGGCACTGACTTGTTTTAGTAACCTCATTTGCGTCCACTACTTACAACATGTTCTTCCTGCGTGCTGCTTCTGGTTCCAAAAGGCAAGAAGCTGTGTACAATATATCACGACAGCAACACGTGCTGGGTGAAATTGGAGACTCGCTTCTATTTGTACACGCAGTAACAGGATGTGACACTACCTCAGCCCTCCCTAAGAAGGGAAAAACTGAAGCTTATAGAAAAAGATGGTGCACTAATGGAGGAAACCAAAGTTTTTAGCAAACTATACGCAACAAAAACAGACGTATCGAAAGCAGGAGAAAAGTTTTTAATTCGTTTGCATGGTGGTTCGATGAGTACAACTTTGGACCACTTAAAGTAGTTCAGATATAATCACATCGTTTCCAGGCAGCCACTTAGGTATTTCGATCTCGCGTTTTTGCCTCCTACAAGTGACGCAGCAGCTCAGCACTCCTATCGTGTGTACCTGCAAATCCAAGAATGGAAAGGGAATGTATTAGAACCTACTGAATGGGGTTGGATAAAAACCGGAAGTACCTTATCTCCTGTGTGCATGACGAAAGGTCCTGCTCCACCTGAGCTGTTAAAACTTATTTCGTGCAAGTGTAAGTCCAACTGCACCAATGGGTGTCAATGTGGGAAGGCCATGATGCAGTGTTCTGCCATGTGTTTACACTGTCAGGGGCTGTCATGCAAAAATTCTGCACAAACTGCTGAATCTCAGTCGGATGATGAATAACATTGATATTATTTTTAATGGTGATGCTGATGACTGATGATAAAAAAGGAATAGATTTAAATAATCTACCCCGTTAGGAAGTAACCTATGTACTTACACATATGTAAATGGTTCTTATGTGAATTGCGTACCTAAGCTTAAATATCTAATAAATTCGTTTTTAACAACAATTAAATTGTTTTTTTAGTACTACTTATTTTATGTGATAAGTTTTACTAGAAATTGCAATTTAAAAAAGACTGAAACTATAATGTTCGCCTGCCTTCAAATGTTTGACCCAAAATTTACCGTTAACAGTTGGTTATACGAAAAAAATGCTAAGATAGAAAATTATCCAATTTTTCATACTGAACGTTGTTTGTTTGAAAAATTTTTTGAAAAGATATACCGTTTTTGAGAAAATGCTGAAAAACTGTATTTTGGGCGCCATTTTCCAAGATGGCAACCATAGCACAAGTTTTTTTTTTCGAGGACTTTTAGTATATTTTTCGGGTAGTTAAAAACTATATATATACCAAGTCTCATGCTTCTAAGAGTTTTTTTAGGTAATTTTCCTAAAATGACTGGACTATTGCCCAAAATGGTTTGCATTTAAAACTTTTAATACAAGCGCCCCACACTCTTAGAAAATAAATTGTGTTTTCGAATTTGTTATAAGACAGATGACAACATTTTTGTACGCATTTAAAGAAAAAGGGCATATGTTGTTTTAAGCTACAGATGAAGTAACAAAGTATAATTGATGTTTCATTCACATAACTGCTCGCGTTGAGTCGCCATCATGTGGACTGCCAGTTTAAACTTAAGTCAGCAGGTCGCTCCGCCTAGCTAGATAGTTCATATGGATAAGGCAGAGGACATGACTGTGAATGAGCTATTATAACAGCCATGAACTCATGACATTTCAGTGCTTACTGATATTACACATTATGCGATTAAGTGAGCAGTGCTAACATCCAGGCAGTTGAGCAATGTCTTCAAACTACCATGACTACACCTAGAGAAAATATAGTTCCAAATTTAAAGAAAATCTTCATTAATAAGGCGTAAATTAATATTTTGTTTAAACTTGTGACGAAGGCTCACCAAGGATGTACATTAATATTAAACAAATGTGAGTGGCTGAGATAGTCTCAGTGTTATCCAACCAACAGGTAGGTAATTAAGTAGTATACTGAACGATCAGAAAAAAGGAAAAGCTCTTCATGGAAGACACGATATGAGCTCAACCGCGGCCATAATTCGTCAAACTATTACTGGGCCACCTGTTTTCTGAAACACACGGGTTCATCTACGCTATTCAAAACAAGGTGAATGCAATTAGAAATTATTCTTTAAAGTAGGTAGAAGTAGTTTCAAAATCTCGTGGCACTCGAGATGTGTGGCGGGATTTATTTAAACGCGATACTACAATACTACTATCGGAGTAAAAATGCAAGGCCTCTGACTTTAGAAGCTTGTATCTCAGTAATTAGCAATCATAATTTAATGAAATAAAGTGCACTTAAAAGACCATTTATTTCTACAAAAAGATGTAGAGTTTTAGATTTTTACAATACATCGTTAATTTTCTGTATCAATGTATGTGAGAAAAAGCGCTAATTATGACTCAAATCGCACAAGCGCTCCACTTTAAAAATTAATTACGGCTATATTATTGAAACTGAGTGGTAGATACTTATATATTTGAAAAATGTATACTTTTTTGTCAATGTGAGATGCTTTTGAGGCCAATTGGTTTATTAGTCTTAAAGCTATAATGAAAAAACGACATCTTATGTAACTCAGTACCTGAACGTTCGATATTAACAATTTGACAGTAACATAACAAGGTTAAAGCAATTATGCTGTGGTCTAACACGATTCACAAAAATAATGTCATTATACATCGTTTTTTTAAAAGAAATTTTGAAAAAAGGATGCATGCACCAGTTGGAGAGGAGAAGCGCGGCCGCGCGGGGCAGCTGTTGTCGTACACTATTGCTATAAAGCGCATGGTTTTGTACAATGCAAAAGAATAATCACATTGTTGTGGGTTGCCGCTCGCTGCTTACGATGTGGTAGATTACCTCTCGCGGGAATATGTGCGTCTTTTTTCGCGATAAACATAACGTTTTACTTGGAATTACAAGAAAACAAATTTTATTTTCAATAAGAGAATAATGCAGTTAGATTTAAGTAATATCAAATTTAGCATTTAAAACAAGAATTTTTTCTTTAACTTCCGTAAATTGCGAAATGGCACATTTTCGGTTAGGGCTTATAAAACCAGTTAATCATATGAATAATCAATATTTATTGGCTGTCGACTTTTCAGAAGTATGTGTGCTACAACATTTGTAAATTTGGTAACAATTTATGAAACAATAACAATTTTATGATAAGTTAAAACTGACCGTCAGCCAGGAAAATACTAAATACAGCGTTTTTATTGCTGTTAATTAAAATAAAAGTTAAACAACTGATTCTAGCATTTTGGTTTTTACACATGTTAAACATGTATAAATGACTAATGTACTGCCCAAAAATGAAGAAATTTCACCCCTCAGTTTTTTTGTTATGATCACTTAAAGTCAGAGGCCTTGCATTTTTACTCCGATAGTAATATGAAGTTCTATAAATAATTACACCTATATTTATTTACTGTACATATTTAGGATGGCATTTTACGTACCAATGTTTTTGGACGTATAATGTCGTGCTTATTTTTCGAAATTGTTGTAAATCCCGCCGCGCATTCCGAGTGCCACGAGATTCTGAACCTACATTGTTAAGGACCCGACTATTCATGTAACTTTAAATTCTCCCACTTAAGACACCTTTTAATATACCGGGTGAATGAGACCACCCGTATCAGTCTTTTATTTAAAGAACGGTGAGTCGTAGAGAGGTGGGGTAAAAAAAGTGATTATAAAAGCCATAATACAGAATCGAATGGTGATATCATTATTTCTCGGAAAAGTCAGCATTCCTCCAGAAGGCCTCCAACTCCAGAATTTTAAATAGCACCATAAGTCGAAAAAGGTATTATTTGAAAGATTGTTAAAAAAGAAGAAAGTTTTATGGGAAAAATTATTTTATTACTGCCACCCCTTTTAAGTAATATTCGACTAAAGTTATTAAATTTGAAATTCACTGTTAACAAGAAACATTTGAAAAGTCGACTTTTAAAATCTAGTTACCAATGTTACATGTGTTCAAAATATCTTCCATTTACTGCTAAGCACTGTTGAGCTCTTCTAGGTACACTATCAGTGGCTGTAATAAGTACTTCTTGAAAGGGAAGAACAACAATTTAAACTTTATAGTACCATCGACTACGCAATATTGATGAAACGTTATAATTGTTATAGTTTAAAAAGTTGTTACCATTTTGTGAACTTGTCGCTCCAAACTTCCCTTTACATTTTTTTCGTTTCTTCAAAACTATTTTCACAATGTGATAGCAATTAGAGGTGCGACAAGAACTGTACTAAGAACTTCATTTTTAGGTGCTGTTCTTCGTATGAGTTTGTAAAAATTGGGTAATTCGAGAAAAGTCATTTTCATTTGAAAACTGAAGATTCTCTCGAATTATATTTTCCTCAAATGTTGAAAAAAGGGTATTTACAGAAGCAGCTGTGGAATCATAGTAATAAGAGTATTACAATAAGCCCAGGTTATCTAGCCGCATAATTAAAAGATTCCAAATTGTAACAGATTTAACCCTTTCTTTCGCATATTGAAGAATTGTTGAACAACATGAAAACGATCGTTATTGCTTTGTATCCACTGAAGAAGATATAAGTAAAAACCTAATGAAAAATTGGACCACAAAAAGCGACGGTCACACAGACAAACTTACTGAATTATTAACGAAACTGTAGGTATGTTTGGTTGAAAAACAATGAAAGGTGGGTGGTTGGTACTTTTACGTATGTTATTGTGCTTTGCCCTTTCAACAAGTATATAGGTAATACTGTTGCTTCGTCGCGTGCATGTCCTTAAATGAAAGATAAAAGGTCGTTTAAAGGAGTAAATTTAATGTTTAGCTAGATATGCAAAGTTGTGAATCAAAAGTTTTATAATATGAAATTAAGCCACCGAAAACTTTGCATACGCCGGTATGGAATTAACAAAAACTGTCAGCGCGTCAAAAGAGTTACGAACTTTAAATTGTCTCTCCGTAAAAAAGTTTAATTCGTTAAAAATTTATACCGAAGTATGAGTAAAGTTATAAATCCAAAACTTTTTAAAACTCCCCAAACAAAAAGTTTAATTGTTCTCTAACAAAAAGTATAATCATTAAAAATGCATCGGCCTGATACATATTTCATAAAACTTTGTTCCTCGGTATTAAAAAAATGATTAAATTTCAAGAACTAACTAGAAATAAAAGCTATCGGGAGACCGTTAAAAAGGTAAAAATGAAACTGCGAAAACAGCATAAATATACTTATCGAAAAAAGGTTCTTCTAAACTGCACCAAGCGCAAAAAGAGCAAATGTATAAAACGCTGACTAAACACGGGTGAAAAATGGCGAGCCAATAAAGTGAGGAGAATTTTTTTCGAATAATTGAGTAATAAACAAAATGCAATTCAGCAAAAACTGTACCAAATCTGCACATTCTGCTGACCTAAACGTTGAAAAATACGCCGACCTTGCTAAGATCTTATACACCCAATCTCTACTCTCGATAATAAATGCTTCTGTTTTTCTAATATAAAACGGAACGACCTTAAAAGTTTCTATTTTCGTAAAAAGTCAACCCCTTTTATTTGTAGATAAGTATAATTTTCAAACGTTTTTATACTAAAAACATAAAAACCTTATTCGCCACTTAATATTAAGACACAATACCAAAACGGAATGTGGTCAAAATAGTTTGATCGATATAAGTAAAAGCTTTTTTTTATTATTGATACTTTTTTTTTCTCCCTGTAACAAAAGTAACAACTTACATATTCCCCTACTAACTATTTCATTCCAACAATCTCCGTTTTTTTGTTTTACATGCGTATACTTAAAAAGCGTAGAAATAGTCAATAATTTTACTGTACGTACTACGTTTCGTCGGTTTCGTGTACCATGTTGGTGATGTGATTTTAGAGTTACGATGATTTTTTATGGGTAACATTTTCACAGAAAGCAAAGATTCGAAGAAACTCTTGAAAAATTAGGTAAAGAGAATTGCAGAAATTATTTGACCACACTCGAACGAATTGGTGAATTTGATCGGACACCGACAGTTAACGTTTATCTTACGATGTATGTATCGTTCATTCTTTGAGTTAGGTTCTTGTGCTGTTGAAAATTGAAAAGAAATCTCTCAACAAGCAGACGTAACTAGAGCACTTATCGAATTTATTATAGTTAGCGAACCAGCTTGAGGAATAGACGACCATCCACAGCAAGGTTATTGGCTTGTAGAGTACAATGAACAAAATTGAAAACTGGAATTTTGATAGAGATATGCAACAAGTTGTTAACAAATACCGATGTGCCAAAACACCGACGCGAAGGTTCAATAGCAGTCAATATCAGGTGTCAATTCGAAAACTTGCCAAAACCTCACATCTTCGAAACCGAAATAGGTAAGTAAAATTTCTCGAAAACATTTAGGAGTGAGGTGGCTGGAACCTAAAGCGTGGGTTGCGGAAGATTGCCCTGCGGGTCATAGAGTCCTCTCCATGTTTTAGAAACGGTTTCGAGAAATTTTACTGTTATAGTTTCAACGATATGAGGTTCCGCAAGGTTTCAAATTGACACCTGGTATGAGTCTCTGCTTGGGAGGGGAACATATCAACTTTGTCTAGTCTGCCTTATTCTAATGACATTATATCACAAAGGCAAGGCGCTCGAAATATTTGGTACCGACCTTGGTCACATGGCAAATTTCCTTTTTGACAATTTAGAAACTATGATCAAATACAGAGGCTTTCTATGTGACGTAGCATTGTTACTTTTTTCAAAAAGAGAAAGAATGCCAAATGAATAGCAACTTCTAAAGTTACACGAGAATTCATTTTATTATCTAAAAAAAGGCAGCGATATTTTTTAAAAAAGGAAAGTTAACAAATCGAAAGATCAGGAAAGGTGGATCCCTAGTGAGCGTGCGTTCTACTCCCTTAAAGTTCGACCTCATAAAACCCAATTCAGGAATAGCATACGAAACAGTAATACACTGACTAGGGGACCAATATCAAAAATTCTGTATGTTCGCGAAGCCTGATAATGCAGATGGCAGCAAGATGCGTAAACTCTCAAAATATTCTAGAGCTGAATTTACCACGTCCATTTCAAGACTTTTATTGGCCAGTTTGAATTATTTCAAATTTGGTTCACACTTTTTCCGGGGGTTTGGTTTACTTGGTCGCATTATACTATCATTACTTTTTACAGGTTGAAATTTACTTGACGCGTCTGCACATTCCGGTTGGAGTCAAGGACATTTACTCAGTAGGGCAAACAGTTTACCCCACTGCTGAAATATTTTCGGATGTACGATCACTGCGAGGTCTACTGATGAGCCTGTCGACAACTGATGTTTGGCTCAAAACCCTTCCGCGTCCATCTACATCGAAGTGACTGTCAAATTGTCACTGCGTTATCATTTTTGGAATAGGTCTCCAAACACGTGTTGGATGTAATTTTTGGAATGGGAGAATTTTGCTCAAATAAAGGTAAATTTATGTCGGTTATTCGATACTTACCTCGCGCTTATTTTTCGCTCCATAAAGTTTGGTTTACGAACATTTTAGTCCGGGAGCCAGTGACCGTTTAGAGTTAGTCATTTCACAAAAGCTGAAAATTTGTCCTAAGCTTTATTAGGTATCACTAGTAAGTGAATGGACCTCCAGCTGGCGCAGCTCCGGGGGGTGTAGCTGCGGCAGCCCCCCAAAGATGTAAAATAATAATGCCAATCACGCAGCGTGTGCGTGATACTAACATTTGTCGGGAGGCCGATCACGCAGATGTTGCGTGATATGTACGTGTCTGTTTAAGACAGGATATTCGCTGCGGCGTGGCTCACAAATAGTTGTTATCGTGTCGGCCTACTGAGAAGAGCCTTAATAAACAAAATTTCGACCGGTTTCTGACAAATGTGACAAGCATTACGTAGGCAGGGAATGTGTTAAAAAAAACTAATACCACAAAAGCTGAAACTTTGCTAACATGTTGATTATGTTATAAATAAATGGAAAACCGTAGCCAGCTGAAGTTATGGTGGGGGATTATGTGCCAGCTGGACACTTTTCCCTCACTAAATGTAAAGCTAGATATTTGTTTCGTTTAACTTATTCAGTTATCTGTTGCATTACCAAATTTCAGCTCTTGCGGAATCAAATATCTATACTTTTCTCATTAACGCTGGAATTTACACCTTGAAATATACCTCATTTTAAACACATTTTGTTCCATTTTTTTGAAGTTATTTTTTAAGCCGAAACAGCGGACTATTTTTTTTTGTAATCATGAATGTCTTATCTGTCCACTGACAGAAAGATTTTTTGTAATTTCTAAAATACCACTTTACGGTATTAAAAAATCTAAAGCTCTATTTTACTTTTAAATTTTCAAATAACATTTATAAAAATATGAATACCGAAAAAATCTATCTGTCAATGGATAGATATAGTCACTCTCTTTCAAACGCGGTAAAAAATATTTTTTCAAAATTCAAAATATTTCCGAAAAAGTGGAAATAAAATTGTAGAAAGGTCGGAGAAATTTCCAGTTTACAATTTAGCATGTAGGCAACACAAATAACACTCGTCCACATAATAATTTTATTCGTCATATCTTTTACGGAAGTAGTGGATGCATTTCGTTTTCCTTTTTGTTTGACAATTTGAGTGTACATTTGGAATAAACAAAAATGTACTCTTTCACAAATCTTTATAGATAAACACAAACCTTTGGATCTACTTACTATTTATTAAAACGCAATTACCCTTCAACTTATCGCCGCTTTCGAGTGTAAATTGCTGGCAATACATAACTATGTTTACTTCCGATATGGGATTCGACAAATTATTCAGGTGTCACCAACTTTCAAGAGTACATGACAGTATATTTCTGCTCTTTTAGTCTTTTATCACGATTGATAATGCCGAGTAAAAGTGAAGGAAAGATAGCTTGCATCAGAAAAAAAATGTTTTTCTGCTTTACATTAAAATAAAAATTTTTTGCAATTCAGTTACGAAATGTCATCATTTTGTCACCCATTTCAGTGACAAAATGTTATTCATTTTGTCATTCAGATTTCATTGTTGTGATGGTTTATTTCCATAGCAACAAACAAGGATTGCTTTGAAAATATCCGACGTCAAATAAATTCAAAATTTTACTGAATTGCAAAAAATCTTGTATATAAATACGTTGCAAAACTCCGTCTTTTTTGCACATCTAATGCAAAAAACACGTTCATTTTGCAACTTGGTTGATCATTTGCGTCTTGTACAGTATACAGGGTGGGCCACTGAAAAGGTAACACGCCTGTTTTAGGACAGTTAGACCAGTTTCTTAAAAAAACGCTCGGACACGTCGATTTTCTATTTTTGGGGGACAACTTTTGATGTCAAATTTGAGTTTGTGAGGTCAACCCCCAGCAACCCCTAACTCAAGAATTTAAATAGGGAAGGGTGTCGAGCGACCCCTCATTTGAAGCGTCTTTTAATTATCTATTCGACAGTATGAATGAAAATTAGTTTTATTCAATTGTTTTTTCGCCCCCATGAAAAGCACCCTCTAGATTAACTAAGGTGGGGGTGTTGTTTAGGAAAAATCCTGAAACACGTCACTTTTGACCTTTTGAACGGCACATTTTGATGTCAAATTTGAGTTTGTCAGGTCAACCCCCTAGCCCCAGCAACCCCTAACTCAAGAATTTAAATAGAGAAGGGTATCGAGCGACCCCTCATTTGAAGCGTCTTTTAATTCTCTATTCGACAGTATAAATGAAAATTAGATTTACTCAATTTTTTTTTCGCCCCCATGAAAAGCACCCTCTAGATTAACTAAGGTGGGGGTGTTGTTTAGGAAAAATCCTGAAACACGCCACCTTTGATCTTTTGAACGACACATTTCAAGATTTTTCCTAAACAACACCCTCACCTTAGTTAATCTAAATCTAGAGGGTGCTTATCATGGCGGCGAAAAAAAAATTGAATAAAACTCATTTCGGTCATACTGTTGAATAGAGAATTAAAAAACGCTTCAAATGAGGGGTCGCTCGACACCCTTTCCCTATTTAAATTCTTGAGTTAGGGGTTGCTGGGGCTAGGGGGTTGATCTGATAAGGTCAAATTTGACATCAAAATGTGCCGTTCAAAAGGTCTAAGGTGGTGTGTTTCAGGATTTTTCCTAAACAACACTCCCACCTTAGTTCATCTGGAGGGTGCTTTTCATCGGGGCGAAAAAAAAATTGAATAAAACTAATTTTCACTTGTACTGTCGAATAGAGAATTAAAAGACGTTTCAAATGAGTGGTCGCTCGACTCCTTTTCCCTATTTAAATTCTTGAGTTAGGGGTTTCTGGGGCTAGGGGGTTGACCTGACAACGTCAAATTTGACATCAAAGGTTGTCCCCCAAAAATATAAAATCGACGTGTCCGACCGTTTTTTTAAGAAACTGATCTAAGTGTCCCAAAATAGGCGTGTTACCTTTTTAATGGCCCACCCTGTAATTAGCGTGACCATACGCCCCGTTTTGGACGGGACTATCTCTATTTTTGGTACTCCGCCCCGGTGTCCCCGAGAAGAACCCCGGGACGAAAAATTTTCCCGTTTTATTAAACCCCCCGCGAAAATTGGCGGACTGCGGGTGCTAATATTTTTGCTTTGTTAGTGTAATTATGTTATTCTATTGGCCAAATTACATTTTATTGCAAGTTTTCAGCATGAAATCCCTACCGTGAATAAATCGGCTTCGGTTGGTGATAAAAATTTTTAGGAGAAAATCATCAGTTTGTTAGTTTGTAGAATAAATCTAAGCAATTATAAAAGTATGCGTACTTTCCCTAAATAATTGGAATGCGAATGTACATACACATAAATGACATACGAGTATGCTATTTAATACGTATTCATTTCATGTGACACATAGCCCATAGGTATATCTATATCAGAGAACAAGAAAATGTGCTAAATGTGCAACAAAATTCTATAAGACACAGCTGTAGAGACAAAAAGGATTTATTTTTATTTCTTGTAAGTATGCAACTTGTTCAACATCAAATAGAAAATCACTTTAGGTAAATGCCAGCCTTAAACACAGCCAGCGCGTCCATGCAGTTATTACACTACCTACCTCACAAGTTTATGAATTTAAAGGTTTTCGCATTAAAGTTCCATTTAAGTTCAGTTTCGATTCTATGCACAGGGTGTTTAGAAAAAGGATTCATATTTTATATTTTTCAAGCATCAAAAACTTACTTAACTTAAATGGAATTTTAATGCGAAAACCTTTAAATTCACAAACTTGTGAGGTAGTGTAATAACTGCATGGACGCGTTGGCTGTGTTTATAGATATTTGATTCCGCAAGAGCTGAAATTTGGTAATGCAACAGATAACTGAATAAGTTAAACGAAACAAATATCCAGCTTTTAGTGAGGGAAAAGTGTCCAGCTGGCACATAATCCCCCACCATAACTTCAGCTGGCTACGGTTTTCCATTTATTTATAACATAATCAACATGTTAGCAAAGTTTCAGCTTTTGTGGTATTAGTTTTTTTTAACACATTCCCTGCCTACGTAATGCTTGTCACATTTGTCAGAAACCGGTCGAAATTTTGTTTATTAAGGCTCTTCTCAGTAGGCCGACACGATAACAACTATTTGTGAGCCACGCCGCAGCGAATATCCTGCCTTAAACAGACACGTACACATCACGCAACATCTGCGTGATCGGCTTACCGACAAATGTTAGTATCACGCACACGCTGCGTGATTGGCATTATTATTTTACATGTTTGGGGGGCTGCCGCAGCTAAACCCCCCGCAAGTGCGCCAGCTGGAGGTCCATTTACTTACTAGGGATGCTAAATAAAGCTTAGGAAAAATTTTCAGCTTTTGCGGTTTTGGTCATTAGAAAAGGTCGCTGGCTCCCGGACTATTTTGAAAGGCAAATAAATCTGTGGCCAAATATTTAGTCACTCACCTCAATTACCCCATTGTGGTGCACCGATCACACCACATACATTACGCCGTTTCTAGAATTCTACAATCTTATAAAAATTTTAATACCTTTTAACTCTATGGAAAACATAGTAGTCATGCGATGAGTTGAGCTATCCAACATGACAAAAGAAGCGTTTGTCTAGCCAACTTTTTGAAATATGTACTTGTACATTGTTTTTCTGATTTGGTTACTTAATTACTACAATCATTTCATTTGCTGTGTGAATGCTAAGTAAAATGATAAATTTCCTCTTTCCCTTTCCAAAAAGTTACCGTGATTTTGAAGACTATCGGATCGAAAAGTTATCTAACGACCTCAATTATTCGTACAAATACTGCTCTATGATGTATGATATCCTTATTATCTTTCTTCTCGATTTATTATCAGTTACTATTTTCCCACTTTTTGTCTCCATAAGCTTTCTACTGCATCATAGTAAGTAAGTATTCAATTGTATAAGTTTTCATGTGCCATAATTCTTTGGTATACGTTTTTCCAGCAATGAATACAAACATTGGACTGAAGTTGCCAGGAGTAATATAGACACTACTAAGACAATCATTTCCCCTTTAAACCCACATATTTGTCTTAAAAGAACTGGAGTCATAACGTCTCCACTGAGGAAATTGCTACACTTTTTAGGTACCTATTTTGATCTTTCCAATATGTTATAAACGGTTAAAATTTAGGTAAATTGGACTGCAATTTTCATTTAAGTAAATTTATATTCAAGCAATCGTACGAACTTATGGGACCTGTTACGAAATCTTCATAAAGGCCTACCGAAATCCCCCCGTATCAGTCAGTGTTCCTAACAGAAATGCACAACGTCATGTTACCAATTAAAATGGCAGCTTGCACTGCTCAAGTACACATAGCTCAAGCAGTTCCAAAGGCGAATGTCATATGTTGAAGGATCCCGTATGTGTGATAATATAGCCTTTGAAAAATTGTAAATTTAAAAAATGTAGTGAAGTACAGGAACATAAAAACTAAAGGAATTAAATTATGCAACCTAAAAAAGGAACTCTGTTACACGCCTGATTAATGTATCTAAATTGGTAGGTGGAAACTTTGTTGATATTTGCTATTTATTATACAATACTTTTTATTGTGTAACTCTATACGCTGTTTTATTATTAAAACTTTTCCCAAAATTCCCTGGATAACAGCTTTTGCTTAGTAACTTTTATATAGTTTTTTGCGCTCGTTTGAAACTTCAGTGCAACTAAACTCGAAGGTATTTGAAAGTTGAAAAGTGGAACTTTCGGTAGATTGTCTCAAAATAGTATTTTCAGAAAGTTTAGGTATATTGATTTTATATAATATACAATTGGAAACGCAGATATTACGTTTTAATGAAATATTTACATATTTTATACCTACTTTGCATCAATATTTGAAAATGAAAATTGTGCAAACTACATCCTTAAAATACACTGCCTAATTTTTACGCTGGTTTGGGGATAGAATTTGTTAGTGTGTTAATCAAGCACTAAACAATGAAGCGCACACAGTTCCGTTGTAAATTGACTATTTATGAAAGTAATGTGATGATATGTGACCTAAAGAGAATCGCATAGATAAATGAACTTATTTTCATTGTAACCTATTGACAAATTGCGTTGCTCGAATATCTTGCATAAATAATAATATGTATATAAACACACTCGTATTGATGGCAAGAAAAATAAATTTTAATAGCACGCTTTCAACCAGTAATTACCATCACATCCTTCTATATTAAGTAAATACATATGTTAACTACCTACCTCCGAAAATATCTTCATAAGGAAAGAAAAATTAAAGTTCGTTCATTTAAACTTTTTTATGAGCAGTTAATACTTCGGTTTTTATACTCAGTTCCTAAGCGATCGTGTTATTAACGTAAAAATTAGGTTACAGCTTGCAAAAAGTTCAAACAATTTACGTAAGTGTACAGAAATAATAATAAAAGAATAAAAGACAACAAATTGCTTTTGGCTTCACACAAGTAAAGTGAATTTGTGTATATGAATAATAAGAGTAGCGTAAAAATAAGTTTGAGGAAAAGATAAAAATAACGTCTTTCAGTTGGTGTGGCGATCTAATCTATAAATAGGAGATACAATACAAATTTAGCACCTACTCAAACCATTCAGACAGACCATAAATTAGCATTCTTAAACACTTCACGAATATTGCACAATTTTACCTGAAACGTTATTTGTCTCAAATCTTTCATTATCATTATTATTAGTTTCAATCGAAATACTAAACAAATTTTCGGTACTAAGTGTTACTTAATGGGAATTTAACGGTTTCTGGTAAAAGAAATCTGATAGCTTTATTTTCAATAATGTAAAAAAAACCTTTAGATTTCATCAAGCTCAGCGTGTTCATTAATAATTCTCAACGCCATGAATTCGTGAGAGTATAAAAAATGTCTTCAATTTAAAACATATTGGCAGCATAGAACACAAGCATATTCGTGTAGGTATGTTCGTATCGAGCCTAATTGTAAATCTTAAAACGTTATATAAGCTATATTCGAAGATTATTTGCATATTTACGGACCGAGGCGAAGTTAGCAATAAAAATCCAGCAGTACTTTTTCACATTTTTATGGAAAGTTTTCCAATAACACTTCGCTACGAGAAAATATTTTGGTTGGAATGAAGAATAAGTAATACGAAAAATAATTAGGGAGGTGGATTACCTGCACAATAATTTTTATTTGATTCACAAATACAAATACTGACCTTTAATTTAAGTTACGCGTCTTGATTAAAGGAAATTCGTTTTCATTCAGAAATAGTGGATATCATCTCCTTTTTCGAACACAAAATGAACGTTCAGAAGAACAGTTGGGGACTGATAAATCTTCAGAGCAATGTCTACATATTGAAATTTTACCGTTTCCGCATCAATTCCATCATGGCTTAACTCCAGAACATGATAAGAGGTCTGCAACTTTTCCACTACTTATTACATCATTAGCATCTTTTCTTCTGTTTAACACAAATTTTTCTTTTTATTTCCATAAATCAAATTATTTAATAAGCGACATACAATCTTATCACTCTTTCCGCAGATTCTGTATTACGCTTCCAAAATTTTCATGAATGCTCTCTTCTTGCCACAAATTTAGATTGAAATGTTTATGAGATTGTAACGGTTGACAACGAATCCAACAACGGTTTTCGTCAAAAAAGCAGAAATAAAAGATAATCGCCAGATCTGTTGAGATTATTAGTCTCAAGTTCTATAAAAAATTCCCAAAGGAACAACCGAGTATTTAAACAACAAAAACATTGAAATAATGGCTCATTCGATATTCTAGTGTAAGCAATTTAAAATGAGATACACGGGGTATTGATAACGATAACAGTTAACAGTGGTAACGCGTCTGATCTCCTTTGTACTGATGTATCACAGGGCCCCATATTACGACCACTTATGTTTAATAATTACATTATAATACTTAAATACTGTTCTCATTTCTATGCAGAATTTGAATTTATCCCTTTTCTCCTTCTGAAGTACATTTGGCATTTCAAAGTAAATTTCTTTTAGAACAGATGTGCAAAGTATCAATGCAAGGTTTAAGGGACTTCGGACACTACGTGTACACGCACTAAATTTTTTAAAACCATTCGTTTCACAGGGGATCTTAAAGTCGCTATCGATCAAATCATTTAGATATAAAGCGTCCATATTGCTGGTCGAACGTCAAACCTGTCCACAACACTGGTTCTTTGATATTTCAGAGTTAAATTCTATTGGAATTATAGAAGGTTATAAGTGCAAGAACATGCAGCATCCTGCCAACCTGCCAACTAACGTCGCCTTAACGACAGCAATGTTTTGTCTATTGCATAAATTATAAAATTACGTTAATAATAACACGATCATTACTATCATTCAAGGTTGGTTAGATGGAAAATAAGACACACTTCTTATGTTTTTAACATTTTCCAAAATGTACTCCGTTTGAAAGATCACATTAATTCGGTATTCCTTTGTTATTAGAACAAAATTTTCAGAAATTGAATAACGATCAATGAAGATTTTAAAAATGAACTCAAAACAATCCAGAATCACACCAATCATCATAAATGCATTGATTGTATTGACATGGCTTATGGCTATGTTAAAAGAAGGGAAAACAAGAAAATATCAAATTGAAATATTAGGTCTTGACAAGTTACAAAATTTGTGTAAAAAACAATGATGCTAAGGCACTCCTGTGAGGCAGTTTAAATTGGCGCAGACGACAGAATGACCATTTAATTTTAATTAAATTAGAATATGTGCTCTTCAATTTGTTTTATTAATTCGCTTAAATTGTTTCATACCATTTTTGATGTTATCTTTTTATAATCAAATTTTGTATTTTTTTCGTATTTATTCTTCTTTTACAAAAATCCAAAATTACAATTTTTATAGGTGTAGTTTTGTGCAATACAATTTTCAAACATTGAACTTGAGCTCCAACGCGCTCTCCCATATGTGAATGAAATGAAAATAATTATCCTAATTACTCCTATCTTCCGCATGCAAAATTTTTAATTTATACGCAATGGAACTCCCTATGTCGCTTTTATACTATTACTTATTCTTTAATACAACTAAAATTCTTAATACCAACAATATGCAAAACAACTATTCGGTTTTCATTGGCCATTTACGAAAATATTAATTCCGTTATTTAAAATGTAGTAGGTGCTGTTTTCACAATGTAAATCAAATGGGTATACCCATACATAAAATTTGACATGCCTCTGTTCCAACACAGAGATCTAAATGAGTACGTCTGGACGATAGGACGGATAGCATAATCTCAAAAAGAATCTTCAGCTAAAATCACCTCTATAATAACAGAGAACTGTGTGTGTGTATTTTTCGTCCGCTGAAATTTCTGAACAACAAGAAACATCATCAGAAAAAATGAACGACGCCAACGGGACTCGAACCCGAGCGCGGAAGTCCCCATACTAACCACTACACCAGGAGGCGATTACTAGGAAATTCGCTCAAGCTGTATATTATACCGAAAGCATGTTCAGAGTTTTCCGTTTTCCAAGACTGTGTAGTGTGTCATCTGTCATCTGTTTTTTGGGACCTGAAAGTATATTGTTACAAATCGTGCAGAAAATCAAACAGTGACCATTCTTGGCGCAGAGTAGGTAACGTGCGAGACCGTTTATAAACAAATAAAAAATGACTCAAGACCACACTTGATTTCGTCAGTTTTCATTTCAGTCTTTCAGCCTTTTTCCACCAAGGTTCGATTGGAAACAAAAATAATTTAGACAATGTGTATGTAAATCATATACGGAGTGGTTACTCAAACTTTGACCTACTTCATTGTTCTCCCTTGTGATGAAACTATAAAGTGAAGGTTTCAAACCGAAGGTACGCATTATCATCCAAGTTTTATTGAAATAACCATTTCATAACATTAAGTTAAAACATTTCAAATATCTTTAGGAAGAAAACGAACAAATTAATAAATTAGAAAAAAACCGTATTTACAACAGTGTCTCCATTTTGAGCCACACAAGAATCCAATTGAATTTATTGCAGTTGTTAATTGCATATTTGTAATTATTAGCTAAGATTCTTCCAATACGACAATTTTCAAAGAGTTAATATTTGACCAGGACGCTCGTATGGTAGGTACATTTTTTTTCCAAGATGGAGTCCGACAGGGGAAGATTTGGAAACTGTACAAAATGAGACGGTCGCCCGTTATGCTGAAACAAAAGTAGTCCGTTTTCACCTGCTACTTCTCGCAAAGCAGGGCTAATTTTATCTGCCAAAAGTCCAGTGAAGAATTTAAATTACGCTCTATTTCCAAAAATACTTTACTTTATGAATAAAATACTTTAATGTCAAGATACACACCTATTTTATTTGTTCGTCTGTCAGGTATGCGTAGAAAACTGGAGTAACACACCGGATTTTTTCTAAAAAAGAAAATTGAGATACTGGAAAAATTGATCCTTTCACTAAAGACATTGAAAAAGGTAAAAAAAAAGAATTGTATCGATGTGCTCCTAACTGCGACTGCGACGAAATGAAAAAAAAACCCACATACAGTAATAACATGGTTGAACTTTAATTATAATTTAATAAGCTTCAATGACTCTAATCGGCGGTCACCAATATAAACTGCCTTAACGAAGTTAGCTGACCAGGGAAACTAGTAACAAAACTTTTAGTTTCCGGCACTTTGCGAACTACGGATACACTGTGACTGACAACTTTGGTGCTTAACGTTAATATTACTATTAACAAATTTCTCTCAAACTAATCATAGTTTGCGTCCGTATCAAAACTATTAACAATTTTCACTCTTTATGTGATTTTATGCATTAAGTAGTATTATACTATATAAAATTTGAAAATGAGGGAAAGAGCACTTCTCCCTTATTGTATATGATGTCTGGTAGTTATTTTATATTCTTTGTTAATAACTTTAGTATACACAGCAGTTATTATCAATGGTGTACCTACGTTCTTTTATTAAATGGCTTATCTGTGTTAACAGACTGCGAAAATAGCGCTACATTAATTTGTGGCGCCCTAGTAGGGATAATAATCAATAAGACATCCGACATCATCGTTCCTTCATAAGCAAAAATATCCTAAGCTCAATTTTGCGAAGCGTGTAAGAGGAAAAAACAATGTTATTAAAAAAAATGTTCACGAAACTATTTATTATAAAATCTAGCTTTCCAAGCAATTCACAATTCCGAATGGAGAACGATTATTTGCTGAATTTGTTTACTCTTCAGATGACACATATTTTTATAGCTTCAATCGTTTATTTTATTACCTCGCTTTTGAAATGATTAAGTAAGTGCCTATTTTAAATGTTGAATTGGCGTTAGCGAAATTCAAGCGAAGCAGCGAAATTACATTTTCTTAGTGATTATAAATTATTAATCTTCAATCTCACTGGTCAACATGATTTTTGCCTCATGAGTACCAATAGTTGTACTTAATGCAGTTTTTTATCATGTTTCCAAATATGTATTCGGAATTTGTCCATCACCCACAGTGTTTTTTTTATTTCAATTTAAATTTTTTTAATAAACGTTTTATCGTCCATTTGGCCATTGTAAAATAAAACCTCCTAGAGCATTGTTAATGTGATGGAACCAAATGAGCTAACTCAAATTGTATATCGTTGCTACTGTTGCGCAGCTTCAGATATGTACAAACATGTGCAAACGTGATCTAGGGTGGCATGTATTCATTAGAACGATGCCAGTTGTGAGAGATAGCAGTGAAACAGTAAACACGTAATTGTCATTGCTTTGTGTCTGGACTACATATTTACAAATTTATTTCTTTTAATTTGTTGTTAGTTACAAAATGCCTAGAGTTTGTTTAAATCATCCTAACAACTTTGGTTATATATGTGGTGAAGTGACGCTCAAGTCCCAAAGGCGGAACCTTACTCAATTAGTAAAAAAGGGTTATGAACTTTATTTTGGGTGTAAAGTGGGGACCCAAACAAGGACCTGGGCCCCAAATATCTGTTGTTTATCGTGTAGTAGGCTTTTCACTGCATGGAAGAATTTTTTACTTTCTACTAAGTGAGTCCGAATGTTCGAATATTGTGTAGTTGAATGTAGAAAATATTAAAGTGTTTGAAATTATCAATGCCTATCTCTCGGAAACCTTGCGTGATGGAGAAAAACCGATTTCATATTTGAATTCAGGAGAAAAAATACTATCAGAATCACCTATTTTTCTTTCTGAGACAAAAAAAAGTTTTATTTTTGTTGTTCAGTGAGGCACAATAATCAATAAATATTCAGATACATTATTTTCAAAACCTGGGTTCCTTGTCCATTTAAACCATTCGATGCTACTCGTCCTCTTTCTCCCCCAATTTAAAGAAAGGTAATTATTACACTGTCCATCAATAATTACAGTGCAAAACGGTATCACCTTCAAAGCCAGTTTTAAGGCATATGATTATATACCGCATGTTTGTGCAAACATTCCCTATTTGAGACCGAACAGCGAACACTATAAGACAATAAAAAATTAATATCCAACCATCTATGTGGGTGTATGTCAAAAAAGTCTAAATGTGGAACTGGTGGTCCCACTTTTTATAGTGAACGAAGAGGCTTGCCAAGAAGTGCAGAAGGCATAGAAGATCCAACAATTAAGCAATCACATTTTTAACTGGGTTAGAAAAGGATACTGCTCAAAACAATTAGGGGATATTTGGAAAAATGATAATAAAATAAATTAATAATGAATGTACTTAGCACCTCGAAAATATTTTTATATTCTACAACGTTTTTATTTTATTTTATTATCATTTTTCCAAATATCCCCTAATTGTTTTGAGCAGTGTATGTATTTACTTACTTTTTCCTATTTCCCAATGTCTCAATATTTACTTGATAAATGTTACATTTTACCTGGATCATCTGGAGTTCCACGAGGGATTCCACTTTGGACCTACTTTATTTCTCTATAACGTTTTCTAGGAGAAAAAATAAATAATATCTTCACCAGGAGTGTTTACTGCTACGTCATTAATTTATGAATCTAGCTATCCAATTTGTTAATACTGTCTTCTCATATAAAACAGTGAATTTAATAAGGATGGTGAACATTTGACGAATTTGACATACGGTATTGAAATAAGCAAAGGTTGTAGAAAGAGTAAACCTATAAACGCGAATTTAATTTGTTTTATATGTATATAAATTAAATTCTCATTTGATTAATATACTACAATTTTGACTCATGTTTTTCATATTACACCATATGATTTCGCAATATTAATATTAATATTAACTGAATTCTAGGAACTCCAAATAGGTTAAAAGACTAGGTTTGGTGGCAAAATAGATTATTTACCGCAATTTTATAAATCTACAGCAACTAGATTGAAACGGAGTTTGAAATGATTCACTTTTCCATACTTATTAGATTACCTAATAAAACACAAGTAACTGTTTCAATACCTGTTGCAGATGACTCTCTTAATATCGGACTTTCTATAGTGTTGATAAACCATATCAAACACCGATATGAATCTAAATAAACCATGTGCACGAAAAAAGAATGCTGCATGTCTAATAGGACTACACAGCACCTACACACTTATCAAGAGTAGTATACCTACTACGAATTGAACCTCAACACATCATATTATCATATCATAAATTATAAACAAGAATGATTGCTAATTACCTCGCTAATTACTATCGGGCGTCTCTGAATAGCTAATAACTCAATACT
Organism: Pyrocoelia pectoralis; assembly: GCA_036250285.1. Taxonomy (NCBI): domain Eukaryota; kingdom Metazoa; phylum Arthropoda; class Insecta; order Coleoptera; family Lampyridae; genus Pyrocoelia; species Pyrocoelia pectoralis. Next base: position 22,614,951 of record CM070077.1, on the reverse strand, counting down.
ACTAAAGATTCGCACTTAGTGCGTAGCGACCTTGAAAATATAGCAAGGAATCGATAAACAAGATGAAAACGCGTACGAATATCCATAGTAGTATAATACCACTGAAACCAGAAATAAATGATCATACATGTAGCTGAAACATAAATGACCGTACAAATAATCGAAAATTTGAGAATTTTTCATGTGCATCCACTGTGAAGGATTATATAGGAAAACAAGGTCACGCGAAAATGTTCAACTATGACGTTTTGTTTTTAAAAGGGATTTCCCAATACCTCTTTCTCATTGCTGTAAAATAACATTTTTCCAAGAACTTTTGTATTAAATTTTCTAAATTCGAGAATAAAAAGTAAGTTTGTACCTATTCATAATTTTTGAGCGTTGGAATCGAGAATAATTATGTTAGCTGCTTCTTTACATTCATAATAAATTAAGTATACCATCTTCATTTCAAACGTAAACATGGGGATCATCTGTAGAATCTTTTTTTCCTAGTAACAGTTTCATTTGCATACACAGGTACCGTTTTACTGGCAAAAAATAAGAAAACTGATAAATTATAACGATAAACATTACAATCGTTCGTAAAAAAACCTTCAAGGTCAATTCATGGAGAGTGAATTACAGTAGAGACTAGGGAGATCTCATACTTTGGCTAGACTAAATAATCAACTACATATGTAGTTACAATATAAGCTTATAGTAGGTACTAGGTAGTAATAATATAATGGGCTAAGAATATGAAAAACGAATACAGGGTATACCACGGAACCCGTTCATTAGAAGTTTCTGGGGTCCCTTACTACTTATGAATTTGAAACTATCAGGTTAAGGACTCGGTTAAGGATAACCCATAGCCTTCTTTTGTTCTAAAATATTGTCGATGTTGTACAACTTCCGGAAAGACCCGAAATCGCCATTCATCTTCTTATTTTAAATGGAACACCCTGTATATTATTGCATTTTTGGATTATACAATCGATTCTGCGTTAATCTGTATTAGATTATCCTATACCTATCTTCAACTGTTTTTGAGATATTATGATTTTTTTGAAAAATTTGCGCTTTGCGGAGGGTTGTTTAATAGCCCACCTTTTGCTCTTCTTTGAACGCAAAACATTCATACTTTACAAACACGAAGTAAAACCATAAGGGTTCACAAAATGCATTTGCAAACCTATCACAGATTATACAGGGCGTTCAAAATTAGTGGCAAAGTTAAAAAACTTCAAACACCAAAAAGTCATTTTTTTCAAATCGAACACCCCGTATATTTTTACATATTTGGAAGGCGATTTAATTTACGCATCGATAAACTATAGGTATCCCTATACCTATCTTTAGCGGTTTTGTAGTTATTAACACTTTTTATCTAATATTGATTAAAACTGCACATAAAACTTATGCGCATTTGAAAGTAGGCTATGAGTATGCGAAAATAAAATATGGTAATGACTGTAATGAGGGTTGAGTGGAAGAACAGGTCTCTACTTTTTTTGTAGACACCTGAACTCACTCCTTTTGAGAACAAGTGTGCAGTTTTAACGTATTTTGAACAATCTTACGTAATTTAATAGTTTGCTCTCAATAAAAGGTATTATTATTATACTTCGGTTTTTATCGATCCTTAGGCCAAGCCTGGTTAACTAACTGCACGGATCGGAATCAAGTAAGTATTATTATTATTATTATTGTACTTTGGTTCTTATCGATACTCAGGCTGAGCCTGGTTAACTAACCGCACGGATCGGAATCAAGTAACGATTAGTTCTAGTAATACATATACCTATATAAAATAAATTTGAAGTAGATGTAAAAAAAACATATGTGTTTTGAAATAGTATTATGTTTATTGTGTAAATGTTAGTTGTTTAGCTCGGCGCATAGGTTGCACTCGAGTGGGTAATGTATTGTTTCTGTTTTGTGCTAATTGTGAATTTATTGTGTGTTTGCGTTTGGGTGTATGTGAACGAGTTAGAGGTGTGACATGAGTGATTGTTAAAGTGTTGTGTGTTGGTAATGAACTTTCTGTAATGTTATGTTGTGTATGCAAGAGAGTTTCAATTTGTGAAATTTATTATTATTATTATTATGATTAGACAAACGAATGTTTATCTGGATGTCACGCTCATTAAAGCAAACAGGTGGTAAACAGTAAACAATTTTATAAAATGGAAGCAGTTAACGCATATTCCATACTGATATTTTGAATTTATTCTATATCCATTTTATAGTCCTTTTTATTTGTTTGTTGTATAAATAAGATCATTAAATTCGTTTTGTAAAAGTAATTGTTTTTCCTGTTGTCATATTCACAGCCTACTTTCGAATGTGCATAGGTTTTGAGTGCAGTTTTAATCAATATTAGATAAAGAGTGTTAATAACTACAAAACCGCTAAAGATAGGTATAGGGATACCTATAGTTTATCGATGCGTAAATTAAATCGCCTTCCAAATATGTAAAAATATACGGGGTGTTCGATTTGAAAAAAATGACTTTTTGGTGTTTGAAGTTTTTTAACTTTGCCACTAATTTTGAACGCCCTGTATAATCTGTGATAGGTTTGCAAATGCATTTTGTGAACCCTTATGGTTTTACTTCGTGTTTGTAAAGTAAGAATGTTTTGCGTTCAAAGAAGAGCAAAAGGTGGGCTATTAAACAACCCTCCGCAAAGCGCAAATTTTTCAAAAAAATCATAATATCTCAAAAACAGTTGAAGATAGGTATAGGATAATCTAATACAGATTAACGCAGAATCGATTGTATAATCCAAAAATGCAATAATATACAGGGTGTTCCATTTAAAATAAGAAGATGAATGGCGATTTCGGGTCTTTCCGGAAGTTGTACAACATCGACAATATTTTAGAACAAAAGAAGGCTATGGGTTATCCTTAACCTGAAAGTTTCAAATTCATAAGTAGTAAGGGACCCCAGAAACTTCTAATGAACGGGTTCCGTGGTATACCCTGTATATGCACTCACTCACTAAATTTCAAGAGCAGCGTCTCTATTGGAGGAAGCTGAATTTCGCCTACGATTTATTTTTTAAAATTCCAGTTTTTTACTTGTATCGTTCAATTATTATTCAAAATTTTGGAAAAATATTTGGAAAACAAAATGCACCAGAAACATTATACGAAAACATTTACGGATACGGAAAAGATTCGACCGTACAAGTATAATAACAGTTTAAAAATTGAAATGGCATGTTGTCCTCTCACTTCGAACTTCTTTTCTACATTGGTGTTTTACGATGGAGGCGGTGACAAATATGTTTATTGCTGTACTCATTAAGCAACGGCTGAATATTTAATTTTGCCAAAAGTTAGACGAAAATGTAAGGGACACTTATAAAAATGGTAACACCATGGGTCGTAGTATGTGGTATGAACGTTTTAAAGATAGTTTGGATGACGTTAAAGGTCCAGACGTCCAATTTCTTGAAATGCAGATCCTTTTCTGAGGAATAATAAATGAGAACAAACTGAATTTTGACAAATCAAAAAAATTATTTATCACTCGTTGACGTCCAATTTCTTGAAATGCAGATCCTTTTCTAAGGAATAATAAGTAAATGAGAACAAACTGAATTTTGACAAATCCAAAAAATTATTTATCACTCGTTGAAACTTCAAGAAAATAGGCGCAATATTTAAACAAAATTATGCTATCTATTTAAGTAACGATAACCTACTATGTGCGTGTTTTTGTTTATTTGTTTTTACTAAGTATATATTTACCTTAACATATACATTACTGTTCTGACTGGTTAAGCAGATTCCTTTTTTTACGAATCTTATTATTAACGTCCATATGTACGGTAAGTGAGCTGATGGCTGTAATGACTTTGTTCAATTAAAACAGTTCACTGAGATATTTAGGGGCAGATAGATCTCAAGTATTCAGCCGAAAAGGTGGAATAGAATTGCATAAGAGCGATGACTTGGGGTGCTCTTGTAATAAGCAGAACAAATCAGTTGAGAATGCGCAAGCTTGCATTGCCATGATGAACCAAATTTTCGATGGCCATTTTGCCTACTTTCCCGATAAGATAGACAAAAAATGGTCGATACAAAAATGTCTTAAATCTTGATGCTCTACAAGAATTCGAAGTTAGAATGTCAAAAAAAGCAAAGGACATCCAGATATACAAACTTTGTAAACCATATATGATGAACTTTTGCTTATCCAAAAAAAAAACCAACGATTGCAGGTGATTATCACTTATCAGCCCGACCATTTCTGAAATACATCCGGTGTTACCCGCTATTATTACTCAAGAGATAAACCAAACCCCAGATACTCATTTTATGGAGGCCGAGTCTGCCTCAAGAAGAACAAATGCCAAAGATTTCCTGGCGGATTCGGAAATCATACCCAGCTAATTGGCATCTGGGAATATAATAATAATAATTTATAATAAAAGAATGCCCAAATGTTGTTCTTTACTTCGGTGTGATGTGTGAGTGTGGTAGTTACATTAACATGGTGGAGAACCATCAATTGTAAGTCACGATTCCAAGTCAAATGGAGCGGATCTTTCTTGCAATACCGGGAAAACATCAGTTCCCGCCAAAAGATTATTTTCTCGTATTTCATTAACCATCGGGAAACAACGAAATACATACCTACATCACAAATCTGCAAGATGATTGCTTGTCTAAGCGACTATTGACTAATCCTCTATGCTTATAAGGTGATCCCTCCCTATGAACTGTCTACATTTAATGCGAGACTTCACGAAACGCGAGTCGAGAAGAGATGGGATTGTGGTGTGCGATACGAGGCTTCAAAGTCAATAGTCAAGTCTTGTTGGTATGGTGAGAATCAGTTTCTGTATGCTCCTGTATTACGGCCATATCGAGTTAAACCATTAATTGGAAAAAAACCGATTCACATCCTTGACACAAGGTGAAGATTATCGAATGAATAAGCACAGCTGTTGATGCCCTCAACCCCCTTCGCGGGGCAGAAATTAAAAAAAAAGATAAGGTTCGGGAATTTTTGGAATTGTGATATTTCAGTATGTATTGGAAAAAATACAAAATGATGTAATATGGACCTTGAAGGAAAATAACGAAGATCCTGTAACCTTATATTTTCACGCAGAGCAATTACCACTGAAATATTTCAGTGGCAATTACCTACATTTTTAAAATAATGTTAGCTTATTACATTACACAGTTGAAACTGGAAAAATCGTTTGGTTCTTGCAAAAAATACTGAATGAGTGTCCCATAACAGTAAAAATGTATGCAATTTGCACAAGGCTTCATTTATGTACTACTTATTCTCTTTACTGTAAGAGAAATGAGCTTATTTTGAACAAACCACACGTGTAAAAGACAATATCAAATGACCTTCTAACGACCTTTACGTATTTTAATATTTTTTAATCATATACCTACCTTATAATATATCAAGCAGTAAATCAACAATATCTTGTTAAAATAAGAACTGTAGATAAATAGCAAGAATATAATATGCATATGTAGAAAGTGATGTAGTGTGTAGGTATGTTGAAAAGTAAACTTTCATTTAGTTTATACTTTAGTAAATTTAAAGAAATGGGTTACTTTCTTTGCGAACATAACCTAAAACCAAACTACCTACTTCGTAAAACAAGTAAACGAGAAATTAAGCAATTTGAAATGAATATTCAAATTGCTGAATCGCTAAAATTCTACCTTCCCGTAATCGGTAACCTACGTGACCTACTTACAGATTAACAATAATGAAACCTTTTTATCATTTTGAATAATTAAAAGATAAGCGTTTTGGAAAAATTTCAATACCTACCATCAAATAATAAAACTAGCTAAATTTAAAACGAGGTCATTGTCAAGTTTTTCCTTAAACGGTATTAATTATGCAAACAACTAAGTAGCTGTTGATTCATATCGCAATTGTTTTTTTTTTTTCAGAATTCAGTTAGGTATACGCGCCATAATTTTACCGTTTACAATTTACCACCCACGCGTATTTTGATATACTCGACCATTTAATTTTCCTATCAATCAACTATGCTGTCAGTAAGAAAATTCGAAGGCAGGTTTTAAGTTAATCAAATATTCACACTCGCCTTAATTAACTAATCAAAAACCAGAAAAACGTTGACCTAGCGCCTGAAGTAAAAGTACTTTCTCCTCAATGTTAAAACGAAGCAACTAAAAGTGCAGAAATTAAGACGACAAATTGATAATAAAATAATTGAAATGTAATTTGTCAACATGGGTCGTTCACAAAACAAGTGAAAAACCGGCAAAAACAATACACTATCGACATTTATTTTGGGTTATCAATAGAGGCGGCTGTTGCAAAAGCTGTAATGGTCAATCTGTATGAAATTATCGAGTAGTTACGTTTAGCGGAGGTATATTATTAAATGATATACTCTTAACATGATGAAGTAAATTGTTAACAATAACTACAGCTCACCTTACAACCAAACTGTGACAGAAACAAAGAGAAGCGGTGGTAGCCACGCTGTTGGATTCCAACTTACACAAGGTTTATTTCCTCGAAAACACACAAACACTAACACTTACGCGTAACAATACGATCCACCGAAATTTAACGATTATGCTGATTACTCGGTAATTAATTATTTTTTTGTTTATAGAGACAATAGCATAGATTTCTACAATTAACGCTAGCTGATCGCAAATCCCCCCTTCTGTTAGTCAAAATGGCGGCCCTTTTACTATTTGATTAGTACAGTTGCTTTTATTGGGGGCGCCACATTACGCTGCAAAAAAGTTTTTCTTCCTAAACTATTTCAATAAAAACTTTTGTAAAAAGGTTTGTTTAAAATTCCAAACTTTCGTTGCCACATTTATTATTGAGCATTAAAAGAGTATTCGATTAATTACCAGATCTACTTTAAAATTCTACAATTTACCAATTAATTGCAGTTAAAAAAATGAAAATTTGAAATTAATATTAGAAATTTTTTTGATATAGCTCCATATTACCAACCGATGTGTGTCAAATGTCATTTCCTCCATTTCCCGCTTTTTTCGTTTTAAGGTTTGTACAATTTAGGTTAGTTTTTATGGGGATTTTTCCTTAAATTTGTTTATATTTCATTAAGTGGACAAGAAAAATGGAAAGAAAAGAAACACGTTATGCACATTCTGATGGTCATACAGATGTTTGCTATACTGAAGACGGAACGTAAGTCTTTTAAGTTTTTACTTTTATCAAAATGGGAATAAAAAAAATTATAACAGTCTTATTGTTTACAAATCAGAGAACCAGACACAACAATTATATTGTCTTTCACATAAGTAAAGATTGTGAATTTTAGTCTTAGATCATACTACAGGTTTTTTCAATTAATCAACAGACTTCTTTGAGTATTAGAAATGAGTCAGTAGACTTCATGTTCATAATTGATGGGAAAATTTCTTCTTTATAAAAAAAATGTCCCATTACTCAGAAAATGGGTTACAATTAAAATTATCCTGTAACGGTACCTATTTAAATTAAACATCCAATGTATAACCTGATAACATCCAATGGAATTTGCAAAGTTAGCAATTTAGGTAACCCAAATGATTGACAAAAAAACAACCTTGTGTCCTTTTTGTAATTTTTTATCAAACTAATTCGTATATTACCCACAAGAAGACCAAATGTTCTTAATTTTATAAGAATCAAGGTTTTTAAAGTAGCAACATTAGCCATTAATATTTTTATCAACAAGGTAATTTTTTTGCAAAATGGATTTAGCTCTGCCACTTCTTTCTCATCATTAACATCATTCAGTGTCGACAGCAAGTTGCATTAACACATTAACTGCGTTACATGCTCCCGGAACTGGATCATGTCTAATCCATAGCTTTAAAACTACTATTGGAAAGTGTAGGCATTAAAGAAGGCAGAATTTCGTACGCTCATAATATTTTTATTCAAGCATATCGCTTGTTGAATGCAGAAGATAGTATACTGTGGCATTGCAACAAAATCAAAAAGAAATCTCCAAAGAGTTCCATAAAAAAAATGAAAAGAACTGGAATATTTGGACATTGGACAAGATAAGGATAATATAAAAATCATTAAAAAATAATAATAATAATAATAGCAACTTAAACCAAATTGTGTCATTGAGTAGAGGAGCATAATAATAGTATATAGTCTTAAGTAACTGTAAGGCATGAAGTGGTACAGGTGAGATTTTTGACATAATAATGAAAACATGATTTAATTTACAGAATTATTCCTTTCAATTTCTATTAACGCAGTTAACTGTTAACACGTAAAAAACAATTGTGACTAGTCAGATGAGGCAGTTCGTTATCAGCAAAATTTGACTTGTATGCAACAAATAATAATATACCTCCAAAACGACCTCAAAAATCTTTTAATTAATATCTATTTATATGGATATATTTCTTATTTTTCTAATTTTTAAATTTCTGTGTATGTGCTTTACAAAAACACTTGTTAGACATTATCAGTCCTTGTTACTTATTACGTTACCAAATATCATCATTGACTTTACCAAGTCTCACTTACGAGCTGAAATGGTTAGCCTCTTATGAGTAAGTTATATTACATCTACACTATATTTGTACAACTAAATAATAAAAATGGAAAAAACAAGTAATACCTAAGCATATGTAAAAAAGGCAAAATGGATATGAATACACAATGGCAAGTGAAAATTACAGCTATTGTCGGTTCAGTCATTGCAATGCAACTTCTGCTCTTCAACCGGCTCCCTGATGAAATGTTTTTGAACATGAGCGTGCTAAGAGAAATGTGTATAATTTTATCTATTCAATGACATCAAGTTAACACTTGGTACAATAGCATAATTATGGGATCTACAGAGCGAGTTCAATGTTCAGTAGTAGCCTTCATATATTTTTCTTAGCACTTTCCTCTTCCACATTCTCAGACTTTTGGCTTCTATTTGTCCCACTTGTCGAATCACACTTTTATATGTATTCTCACATTCAATTTTCTCGATATTTTACTGTATATAAGGTTTTTGAACACATAAAGTAGCTACACTCGATTCCCGATTTACTGGCGTAATGATGGGGGCAAGGGTCACGAATAATACAAAACCCGGTATATTCAATTAGCAAGAACATTTTCCATGTTTTTCAGTTTCTGAAATCTGCAGATTGGAGTTAAAAAATAAATAAAAGGAAAATAAAGTGAATTTTAATGAGAAAATCTTCGTTCACTAATGTGCCTGTTCTGATTTTCACCTATACTTTCTATAGTTTTTATCTCGGTTTTTACTAATTTGAATGTTGTGGCATCTTCTTTTTTCTTCGTATTTCCTTCATTATTCTGTATATTATGTACATCCATGGAATTGTAGCTTAGTCAGTGAATCAAGTGAATGTGCACACGAAAACAAGGATACAATACCAAAGATAAAGATACATCTATATGTTCTTTGCTGCTAGTACAATCCAACATCAGAATTGTTTGAGACGAACACAACAAAACTTAAACATACAATGTGGAATAAAGAAAACTGAATACATGTACAAAGCATAAGGGAAAAAATGTTTCCTAATGGTTTGAGTCAAGTATAACCTTAACTGGAACCGGAATTTGAATTTAAATTTGAGTGTGAAAATTTTTTTTTATTTCTTCCCCATATCTCTTGTAATTTTTTTGTATCGCATCATAATGTCAATACAATGTGCTAATGTTTTAATTCTTTATTTTCACTTTACATTCATGCTGATTGGTGAGTTTATTGTTACCATTGTTTTGGTCACTTTTCAATAGTTTATTGTAATTCTTAGTAAAAATAAGTCTCTTTTTGTCTATTTAACTAATCTTTTTCCATATCCCACATATGTCACATACTTTATAATTATTTTTATCGAGAGTCAGTGGAACTAATTAAATAGTTAACTAAGTCTTTATTCATAACATCCCACTACGTTATGTTTGACATTGACAGTTACGTTGAAACCTGCTGGGATCTGTTATTAAAGAATTAAGTGCAATTACTTGTTATAATATAACTAATTATACATAAATAGTGTACAGTTTTTAACATTCATCATACAATGCAATTTCGATGCACAACATTGTCATTTCTTAAGTGGATTGATTCAATCACTTAAGCATTGTTATAAATGCTTAGTAGGTATACTGTTTTCTTGTTTTTGTTGATGCCTTATTGATCGCAATCGCATATAAAGTCAGTTAAGGGATTGATAAAAAATGGATTAATTTTTAACGATTAATCGGTTGTAGACAATATTTTAGCTTAGCACTAGTCTGAATATGCAGTGTCTTAAGAACTCTTATGATGGTTGATAAATAATTGTAATACATATTTGATTGACATTTGTGTATTATGAATTGCAGGTATATAGATCTCCTTGAGTAAGAATTTATCGTTTAAACATTTTTGTTTGAATTTATAGGACATTTTTTAAAAATAAATCTATATTGTAATTTAATTATTGCTTTAGTCGATTGATTACCTGCGGAACTGATGGGGATATAAGAATATGGGCAGGGTTTGATGACGATGATCCATTCCAAACGTGTGTTGGGGAATGGGCACTATCTGTACGACAGAAAGGAGACCGTTTATACATTGCGACAGATAAAAACAATGTTCAAATCACCACTTATCCTGATGCGGAACGAGATGGTATTTTAATAAGATTTACTGCACATGTAAATCACATGGATATAGGAAAAAACCATGATGTAAAATACTTTGAAATTATATATAGTTTGCTTTTTAAGTAGTATTTTAGTTCATCGCTGTCATATCAGAAGATATGGAAGTGAAAGTAATTAACTTAGCTAAACAATCTGAAATACTGTCATTTTCTGGATTATCCGGACCTCCTTTGAGTGTGTCTCTCAACCCTAAAGCTAGAATGTTAGCTGTAACCTCAGGGGATGGAATGTTACGAATATGGAATGTGGAGGATTCTTCCTTGTTGAAAGAAATTGATTGTGTTCCAAAAACAAACAGTTTTATGAATGCGGATTGTTTAAGTATTTCTTTAGTTTGTGACCATATTGCAACATACTGTAATAGTTCATTTATTTAGGTCGGATTCACTTCGATCCAGTCTTGGGACGATGTTTAGCATATCCCAATAGAAGTACAGTTATTATTGTTGATACAACAAGTTGGAGTGAAAAATTAATTTTGATGTCCCCAGAAGTGGACTCAACTTATTCGATTGTACAATTTTCACCGTGTGGTGAACTAATGGCAGGTGCCACACAAGATGGAAGTCTTGTTGTCTGGCATATCACGAGTCAAAATGTAGTTGGAGTTACAAAACATCCTAAATCTATTTCTATTTGCTCAATTGCTTGGAATCCAAAAGGTAATTCTAATTAATTCTATAATTTATTCAATAACCGAAACCGGAATTGTAGGAAATGGTGAAATTGCATTTTGTGATGTGCAAGGACAATTAGGTATTATTACTAATTGTCTAAAACCTACAATGAATGTTGGTGCAGAAAATTCTAAAGTAGAAACTGTTATTAATGAGGATTTTACTAATGAGGTGGATTTTGGGGATCTGCAATTTGAAGAAGACGATGATGAAGATAATGAAAATGCAGTGTCATTAGAGAAACTTAAAAAAGAAGTTATGGGGGGTGATTCTGAATCAGAAGCTGAGAAAGGTAATATATCTGAATGAATAATCTTTGTGTATAATAATTTTTAGCATCTTCACGTGCTCCAACACCACGCCCACGCACACCTGAAATTCCATTACAAACTGCTTTTATGCCAACATCTACACCAGAACATTTGAATCCTCGTTATCTTTGCTGGAACGAAATTGGTGTTGTTAAGAGTTACAGGAATGATATAAATGATGATAGTGCAAAATCCATTGAAGTTGAATTTCATGATTCAAGTCTTCACAATAGTATGATGATACAAAATTTTCATGACTACACAATGGGATCATTAAGTAGCATTGTTTTCACAATTGCAAAGTCAAAGTAGCTATTGTATTTTACTCGAATGTTTATGCTAATTTGAAATTTAGTTTTGTAGCAGTAATCCCTTTAAGTGCTGGTGTTAAAGAGTGGAATATAAATATAGCAGAGGAGGAAGAGGAAGAAATAATTTGTATAGCGTGTTCAGACAATTTAGTATGCCTGGGCACATCCAATAATTTTATAAGGGTATATAGCGTTTATGGAACTCAAAAAGGAATTTTTGCTGTTCCTGGACCACTTGTGTGTATTACTGCACATCGCTCTATGTTATTAAGTGCATATCATTCTAGTTCTCCAAGAAATGGTGATCAGTGTATTAGTATGATGTTGACAAAGCTGGAAGGTAACTATTTATTACTAAAGTTACTATTCTCTGTAATTTAATTGTTTTAAAGCTTTATCTGATCCCCTTTTCTCCGCAAAGCAAATTAAATTTATGTTTGCGTATTTTAGGCTTTGCAATTGAAAGTAAAGATCTAAAGAGCACATTACGTCCAGAAACCACTTTATTATGGTTAGGATTTTCAGATTGTGATACACCAGCACTGCAAGATTCTTCAGGGTTATTGTATTTGTATCCCGAATCATGTAATGTGTGGTTACCGCTTTGTGACACTAAAAAAAAAGTTTGTTAATCAAATAGTGTTTACTATTCGGATGTTGAATTATTTTCTTGTTTTTAGTGCAATAATCCTTCAGATGGTTTTTTTATAACTGCATTATTTGAATCTTACCAATCTGTTAGAGGAATTCGTTGCCGGGGTAGTGTATATCCTGGATTCACACCACGACCCACCCTCTCAGAAATACCTTTGGAACCTCCATTTATTGAAATGAACACGGAAAAATCACAATTGGAAGCAAATTTATTCACATGGTCATTAATAAAAGTTGCCGATGTGGAGAAAAAGATTAAAGAGACAGCTTTAAAAACTTTTGCAGTAATAGTTAGCCCTTATATAATAAATTAAAGATTACATATTTATTTACAGTTAGCGTGTAGAAATAATTTGGATCAAAGAGCCTTAGAACTAATAACAATGTTATCGAATCCGCAATTGGTAACATTAGCAACTAAATATGCGACAAAATTAAATCGACGTCGACTTGCTGAAAAACTTATGGAAATGGCGTCAAATTTACATGATGATGGTACAACTGATGCCAGTGAAACTGTATGATAATAGAAGACATCTGGATATGTTATTAATACGTTTTTTTTGCAGCAAAATTCCAGCGAAAGTGTGTACCCAGTAAATAAGAGATTGAATTTAAGCACTATGATGAAACGTACACAAAAAGCGAACAGTATAAAGGTTTCTTATGTTTTATTTCTATTTTCTCCATTTATTAAGTAATAAATATTAGATTTATTTGTTCGCAAATATCTGTACTTTAATGATGATTTCTGTTAGGCATCTCCATCAATGAGTGACGGTAATATCCAGCATTTGGAATCCTCCTCAGTTAATGATATTTCAGTTGCGGTAAGCTTAATTTTTAATTTTGCATTTTTCTAATTACTTAAATGATTCTTTTAGAATGAGTCATTACAAAATATCAGTAACATGGACATTTCAATAGATTTAGTAAGTACCTCCAAAACATTAGGCAGTTTCTGATTTTCATGCATAGAATATCTTAAAATTGAAGAAATAAAACACACAACCTCCCCTTATTCTGTTTTATTTCTTCAATTTGATTTCATCCCCTTTGTGATTCACCATCCAACATGTCTTCTGAATATCTGAAAATTTAGTCAGTTCGTCACCGTCAAATTTGAGATAATTATGCACTGAAAAATTGCACAAGTTTATAAAATGTATAATTGTATATATGTAATTTAAGAATACATCTCAATCTAAAGTGGCAAATCCGTTTTTAAAAAGTTTAAAAAAGAAAACGACTACCAATCATAATCCACTTAGTTTGGCAGATAAATTTGCGGGATATGCCGAAGAAGAAAATTTAAAACAATCTGATCACAAAGTATCGATGTTAAATGCTGTAAGTAGCCTGTGATGCACTTTTTAGTTGTTTATCAAATTAAATTTTACAGAATTCTGAGAAGAGAAAGCAACCTGAACATGAAACTGACAAACCAAAAGATAAACAAAGGCGATTAAATAATTTTATTTTTACTAAACGAAGTTAGGAACAAAATTTCATTTTATAGAGTACTTTATCGTTAATTTTTTTAATAAAACTTTATATACTTTTAAGGCTCTTGTTTTTTTGCTTAGTTTGATGTTATTTCTAAAACTTCTCGCCATACCACTACAAAAGAGTCCATTCTTGTTTTTCTATACCAAAGAATATAACCTGGACCGTTGAGTATTTACTCAATGCTTTGTAACTAAAGAAAGGTTTGATAAGTCTTTGTTCAATAATTTCATACATATGCCATTAGCATTTTCTTAAAAAGTAAGAATATTGAAAGTGTAAATTGTAGGTATATAACAATGATCCTAGGATGGACTCCTGTGGAACACCTCTTTAACATTTATCCACTCTGAGTATGCACCATCTTTGTTTATATAAATAAGGGCCGAGATAACTTCTCAGACATATATAATGATATTTCATAAAATGTGTGTTTAATTACTATCTGACTCGTCTACATCCGCATTTCTTGTGTAGTACAATCCATAGAATTTACATCTTCCAATAAAGTGTTTGTGAAATAAGCTATTTGGTAATGTAAATATAATAAAAGAAATTTGATTTAGTTGTGTTAATAGGCGGTATAAAAAAACCATAACAATAATGCTCTGGTTAAGAAGTCTAAAGAGTTTGTGAAAGAGATAGTATAGATACAATAATCGCCCCATATAAATAGGTATGATGGGGTCCAAAAAATAGATTGCAACTGTCATTTAATTCTGGTTAAATGCTTAAATGTTGTACATCCATCATTAATCAAACAACACAAAATTCCATTCCACTTATAAGAAAATTCTTTTGATAGCTGACGTTTGAAACAATTTTTAACTGTTTTGATTGTGTGTTGCACACTTGATATTTGAGATAACTGTTTCAATGAGTTTACACAAAAATGCAGAAAAAAAATTAAAATTTTTCAGCGAAACTTCATATTTGGATTATTTTAGTGATTAGCAACAACTTTGTTTAATACTTTTTTGTTCTATCTTCATCGTTACTTTACTTGAAACGCCAGAGGCGTATTTATGCTTCTGCCGCCTAGGGGCACAAGAAAAGTGCCGCCTAGGGGCACAAGAAAAGTGCCGCCCCATCACATCCCTCACCACAGGAATAGAACTTATTTATGCAAGTCTGAAGTCCAGAAAATTTTTTTTATTAAAAATCAATAGAATTTATTTCATTTTCGGCGTATCGCAATTTAACTACTACATCTGGACGACAAGAAGCGGCAAATGGTCATGCAAATTCTTAGAAAACCTGTGGCTAAATAGGATTATCCATCTGATTAGGACCATATTTAAATGAGTCCGACTGAATAAACTCAAAGTGCAGCGTAAACGATGTTTGGGATTTTTATCACGTAAAATAATATATCGTATTGACGTATTTCTACTTCAATTTTATTTTTCAATTTTTTTCTAAAGGATTCCTTCAATTAATTTTGGTGCCCCGTAATTTTGCCGCTCCCTAATTTTTGCCGCACTGGGCACCAGCCCTTAAAGCCCCCCCCCCCCCCCCCCCCCCTAAATCCGCCACTGAAACGCTATATAGTTTTTATTTTCATCATATAGTTGGGTAGATTTGGACTCTACTACAAAAAATATCGTTCCTACAAAAAGACTTCTTTGTCACTGGTAAAATGTTTATAGGTACTAATTGCACTATTAATAAAAGAGTTAATTAGGTGTCTTCATGTAAAGTGAGACATACTGTATATTTCATATAAATAAATTCTTTTTCATATACACCTCCCATATACAGGGTGATTCATTAAGAATGTCCAATCTCTGAATTGTAGATTCCAGACCTCAAAATATGATGATTCTGCCCAACATGCCTTATACAAATATTGCTAGTTTCCGAGATACCGGGTGTTTAAAGTTTAAATATGAATTTTGATTTTCGCAATAACAATTAATTAATGTGATTAAAAATAATAGACAAGGGTTATTTGATATGAAGAGATCTTTGCGAAAACGGATCATAAATAATAGTTTATTGTTGTTACACATTTAGAGAATAAATTTTTTTTTTAAATTAAAATTTATTGAACTGTTTAGAAGCAAATAACTCGATAACTGATCGAGTTACACGAATCAAACAAGAGTAACTTTTTTTTGTAGAATCTAACGCTTTTCCATATTTTATTATTAGTTTGCTAATAGTTCAGCCGAAAAAAATTTTTGCTTAGATTTACTAAACACAACCAAGTATAACTAGCGCCCTCTATTAGCAATGCTAAATTAGAGTCCAAATTGGCAATCCTCATGCAAAAAAAGGTAAAACTGCCAATTTTCAAAAAGAAATTGTGAAAAAATAGAAAGTTATTGCGTTATTCCTCTAACATAATATGGCCCAAATTATTACCCCCCCCCCCCCCCCCCCCCCCAGTATGTACCTTCTCACTTCGTCTTCCGTCGAGTATTTATTATCCCTCTCCCCGTTCCCAGATCTAAACCTCGCTGTCAACCTCTTCTTTCTCATGCCTAATAATACCACAGTATACGTCTTACGAATGCAGTAGTTGAACTGCTGTAATAATTTTTTGCTAAAAATATTTCGCGCAAGTTACTGCGCATTGCCAAATTCGTCTGTTTATTGGGGTTATTTACCCGGAGGGGATTTTAAAGTTACCGCGAACGCTTGTTGACTGCTAAATATAACATAACGCCAATGCGCCGTAACTTATGCGCGAAAAAAACTGAAGACATATTTTCTCATGTATTTTATAGGTAGTTCAACTACTGCATTCGTAAGACGTATATACTGTGATAATACATCTATCAAGTACCCCGGCACCCCTCCCACATAACTTCCCCAATTTTCCCCTCGTTGCCTGCATCTATTATTATCTCTTCCCTCGTGGTGTTCCCTCATTCATTCTCCCTTCCCCTTTGCACCTCTCACCTACGCATCTTCCTTATTGTCGTACTTACCTCATCAGGTACCGAAAATATACCTTATAACTTCCCCCACACTTTCTATCTCCTCATTACCCCAACTCCACTCTTCCTTCAATCTCTCCCATTTTTGAAATATTAACATCTTTCACTATGTCCTCATGATCTCTTTCATATATCCTCCCCCGTCAAAAATATTAACACGTCAATCAACAACTGTAAATATTAGCCAAACGGCTTACTTTATCGAATTCCAACAAGAGTACCTTTTCGTTAGCTTGTGGAAGTCATTTTCCATAATTTTATACAGGGTGTGTCATCCCTGCAAAATTTATGGATTACTAACCATTGCGAGTAGTCCGTCCCTGGCTTCAAGGCACTACTGTAAATCTGTTTACCTTTCCAAAATAAAGATACATGTACGTTATAGTTATGCGGAAAATTTTATAAAGATCAAATAACCAGTACAAAAATTAAAAATAAAAAACAAATTCAAAATTCAAACTTTGGAGGCCTATAACTCGAAAACGAGGGCCTGGCATAGAAAAAGTTTATATGAAGTACTAACATTATTTTAGCTCAGACTACACGCTCCTGACTTTTTTCCCATTAGTCCCGGGACACCCTGTATTTTCCTTTTATTTCTGACGAAGCCATTGAATTTGGCGAAATTAATTAAATTAAAAATTATTATTGTTTCTCCAATGACATTTCCGGTTAATTATTACTATACTTGTGGTTACCGCTTTATTCATTACTCTAGTAAGGTAGTAAATTAATTACCTACGTGTCTTCTATTCTAGCCCATTGTGCGTCATTATCAGGTTTGATAAACATTAAAATACCTAATTATAAAATATAGTCTGTACAACTATTTGTTACGACTTGAATTACGGGAGTAGGTATTTCGTAATAAAATATCGTCATCGCGCATCATAATATTATTCATTGCGTTATTTTTGAGCTATTGGGTTATTTTTGAACTTATTTTTTAAAACTGTAAATAGTATTTGAATGCGCCCCACCATCTGCGCAGTGCCGTGTATCTGCGCAGAGCGAATTAGTAAATAAAAAACATGTATAAACACATACACATTTAATTATTGGCAAAAATTACTCTACTGTATAAATAGCCTTGTAACAACCGTTTTCGTAATTAATTTAATTATGTGAAAACTAATTAGGTAAAACTGGAAATAATCAACAATGTCGCTATAAAGAAAATACCAAATTTTTGTGGTCTAGACTTTAAATTTCGGTCATTAAGAAAATGGATTCAAAAACTGTACCTTTCCTCCTTGTTACAGCAAACGTTGGATCAATTTTCGAAGATGTAAGGTACAGAAATTTTTTAAGATAATTAATACCCAATTTATGTTATTCAGCCCGAGCAAATGCTAAAGATATGGACTAATGAATTTTTAGTGACCGTTTCTCGTTTGGATCCAAAGTTTATAGCGTTGCATTGTCAAGAAGTGGGCGGTAAGAATTATGAAAAGAGTATGAAACATGTCGAAGATTTTATTAACTTGTTAACATCCAATAACGAATTAAGGTTATTTAGTAAAAGTAGAATATTTTTGGACGAAGATTATAGTTCCGCCGAAAATTTTACTGTAAGTATTTTAATGTGACGTTGCAGTAATAGCGTTCTAGCATTTTATAGGCTTTGGGAAACTTGTACTTTATACATGAGTCAATAAAAGATGTCTTAATTTGGGATTTTAAGGATATGAAATTTGTTCCAGTACAAGGGAAGGAAGTACATTCGGGTAATATTGAGACAGTCGTTACGAAAGAAAAGGCTAAATTTCCCCAAGATTTTTTTCCAGAGGTAAGTTAAGTAATAAATTATACATATAAATATTTCAACATATCTATTCTTATATCACTCAATTATGAAAATAATCTGTCTGTCAGTTAAGATTTAGTGTAAAAATTGTAATGAAATTTAAATTCATATTCCCTTTTTTCGGTGTCTACAATCTTGAGTCTCCTACATTGGCTCTCCAATCACTAATTAATGCATGCAGAGCAGGAAGTGTGTAAGACTTGTGGTTTTTTATCAGGACCTTGTTTATTAATAATAAGCAATTAATAGTTACCATTGTATTTAGTTACACTTGCTTTTTTTCCCAATTACCATGCATTTGAAGCAAATTGAAATTATTTAATCATCGTTGCTTCGTATGAATATTAATCACTTCTGAAATGAAAGTTTACAAGTTATAAATTTCTAAAATTCATTGTTACTGTTACTGTAACATTCGGTAACTGTGATCCAACCAGCGTTATTTGCTCAAAGGAAAATCTCTACTAATTATGAATTTTCATATAAAATATGTGTAAACTCCAATATATCAATGGCGGAATTACTTAATTTGTCAACTATTTACTAAGTAATAATATTATTGGTAAATTCACTGACTTGCAAAATTCTTTAGAATGCAACATTTACACTGTAATGACAAAAATTTGTTTCAATAACTTCTCCAAACTTGAATCTATTGGCTCCTAAATAAATATTTTTCTACCTTGTTGTACTAGGGCTAGGGAATTGTTATTTTTGATTGCATCTCAATAAATTAGGTTGCATTGTTGTACACATTATTTGTAAAATATAATAAAACTTGTTTAACAATCTTACACGATTTAGTTCAACCTGCAGTCTGCAGTAAATATTTGTACAAACTGGTGTTATGACTTGACTGAGTATACGACCCAAGTCTAAACTCTATCAAGCTTTTGGAAAATAATCTTTGATAATGTTTGTCACAAAATTTCGAATATTCACTTAATCCAAATTTAATTAAAACATCAAGGGTACCTTAATACTTTCTTCCCACTAGCCTCTGGGCCAACATGCAACTTTTGCTTGCTTGAAACAAATTTTTGTCATATAGATAAGTGTTGCATTCTAAAAGAATTTTGCAAGTCAGTTATTTACCAATAATATTAGGTATGTCGATGATATCATTTGCGTACACATCGCCAATGACAACGAAGTCATTGATTTTCTTCAAGCTATCAATCTCCTCCATCCCAAAATTAAATTTACGATGGAAAAAGAATCCAACGCCAAGCTCCCCTTTTTGGATGTTTTGTTACACAGAAGCCATTCTCACATAGATTTCAGCATTTACCGAAAGCCTACAACTACGGATAATTTGATTCCCTTCGATTCTGAACACCCCATTTCGCACAAGTTAGCCGGCCTCAATTCCCTTTTATACAGACTTTTCAATATCCCCATGTCCAAGCCTCATTTTAACTAAGAGCTTAATGTTATAAAACAAATCGCGGTCAACAACGATTACCCAGTTCATCTCGTCAACAAACTCGCTCGGAAATTTATATACTCTTTTAACACCACCCGTCTTCTACCAATTAAGGCAGATACTACCAATGTCATCTATAGATCCCTTCCCTTCTACCCAAAAATTTCATACTCCATCCATAACATTAACTCTCACAATATTCACATCTCCTTCTCTAATATCCACACTTTAAGGTCTTCCATTGTTAGAAATAAGGATCGCCACAATCTACTGGATGTCTCTGGGGTTTACCAACTTAATTGCAACTCGTGCCCCTCCTTTTACATCGGGTAAACAGAGAGATCTTTCACGACGAGAATTAGTGAGCACGTTAAGTCCATCAAAAATAATAATTATTATCAAAAATCCGCTATGGCCGAACATATTCTAACCACGGGCCATTCATTTGATTCCAAAATTGACTTCCGTATTTTACATAAATGCAAGAAAGGCCCTTTATTGAATAGTTTGGAAATTTTCGAAATCTCTCGTCACAAACATCACCCTGGAATCTGGATTACTTAATGAAGTTGTAGATTTTCAATCCTTTATGATTAGTTCACTCTGTATGTAACGTTTTAGTACTTTTCAGTTTTACCCTAGTCCCCCTTTGGTTAAGGTTGGCTTGCCTGCGTGCAACAATTGCTCCCTGTCATTTCATCTTGTACCTCATTTGTAGTCAGTAACTTTTTCCATAATTTTACTTCATTTTTCATCTGTTTTAATCATGGCCCTTCAGGCATATCGTGTGGTATCTATTGAGAACCCCTTTAGTGTATAATATAAATAATTTTCTGGTTTGCAACGTCCATTTCTTTGGCTCGTTGTAATATTGTAATTTAATGGACGTTGGGTCTTGACTACTAAAGACTTGAAAAAGCTAACAAAGATTAGCGAAACGTCGAATTAAATCATTAGATGTACAATAAATATCTTATTTTAAATAAAAATACAGTTCTTCGACTTATATAACGAGGAACCAACAAGAGCATGTTGTATAAAAAGACTTGAAAAAGCTAACAAAGATTAGCGAAACGTCGAATTAAATCATTAGATGTACAATAAATATCTTATTTTAAATAAAAATACAGTTCTTCGACTTATATAACGAGGAACCAACAAGAGCATGTTGTATAAAACCCAACGTCCATGAACATCCCAACACATGCTGGTAACTACATTCATAAATTATAAACGCTGTCATAATTTTGATCTTAAGCTAGATCATGTCAATATTGTGGAGTCTCGTCATTGTAAATTCTTAGGACTTACAATTGACTCAAACCTGATGTGGACTGTTCATATTCAAAATTTGTCTAAAGTTCTGTCATCTGCCTGTTTCGCTCTTCGTACCTGTAGTAGCAAAATGGATAATAAGCTACTACGAATGATTTACTTCTCTCTATTTGAATCGCGTCTGAGGTATGGAATTGCCTTTTGGGGGTTTACCTCAAATGAGAACCTAAATCTATTATTCAAAAT
Organism: Pyrocoelia pectoralis; assembly: GCA_036250285.1. Taxonomy (NCBI): domain Eukaryota; kingdom Metazoa; phylum Arthropoda; class Insecta; order Coleoptera; family Lampyridae; genus Pyrocoelia; species Pyrocoelia pectoralis. The sequence goes on along the minus strand of CM070077.1, from coordinate 22,593,111 downwards.
TCAAAAGCGAGCTATAAGAATAATAAATCATGCACCTGATAGAACGTCGTGTCGTGAGTTATTTATTAAAACTAATGTATTAACTATTTTCTCATTGTTTATTTTAGAAACTTTGTGTATCATGTTTAAGCACCGATATTACCAGCAAACTGGGCAAGATCATCATAGTTATGATACGCGTCAAAAGTCACATCTTTATCTACCTCAACCTAATACTAACTTGTGTAAGAAGTCCATATTCTATATGGGCAAAATGTTTTTTAATAAATTACCTAATGACCTCCGGAATTGTGCAAATATAGGTCAATTTAAAAAAGTAATAAAACATGTTCTGGTCAATGAAGCGCTTTATTCTTTAGAAGAGTTTTTTCAAATGAAATTTTAATGTGTTTATGTAAAACGATATTTACTGTTTGTGTTTACTGTATCTATTATTTATTTCATTGTGTGTAATTTTCTTTGGCTATATTCAATAGTAACTGTACCTATTTTGGTGTTAATAAATACTACTACTACTACTACTAACTTCAATAATGAATTGTAATTTAAGTGTCTCCCCTCAGGTAAGCTTGTCTCATCTTCTGTGTAGCATCCTCTACAGGATGGTGATTCAACCAAGCCCATGCGGTGCATGTGCTTGTTAAGTTTACAGTGCCCAGAAAGTATGCCCACAAGTAGCCGCAGGTTCTTTCTGGATAGCCCTGTGCAAAAACGCGCCAGGCTACGAGATGGTCCTCTGAAGGCCTCTCTCGCGTGACGGCATTCTGACATCAAGTTCCACCTAACCCTATGCTGGGCTTGGGTGTCTTGAGTTATTAAGTTGTTTACAGTTGATACTGTAAGTGGAAGAGCCGGCTCTGGACCATAAAACAGTTGTTTTGAGGCCAGTCGGGCTAACTTATCGGCTTTTTCATTGCCTGTTGTTCCAGCATGCCCTTTAACCCATACCAGTTCAAGGGTATTGCTGTTTGTCAGTTGCTCCAGTATTTGGTGACACTCGGAAACCAGCCTGGAGGTAATTTTGTGTTGACCTAGTGCCTGCAGAGCGGCTCTGCTGTCACTGGAAATTCTAATGCTTTTATTCTTTATGCTGTGCATAAGAATTATTCTTGCACTAAGCGTTATTCCTGCTAGTTCTGCCTGAAAGACAGTCGAAATTTTGCCTAGTGGTTGGCTGATATGGAGGTTCAGTTCTTTGGAATAAATTCCGGTGCCTGTTCCTTCCATTGTTTTAGATCCGTCCGTGAAGATGGATATGTCTGGTTGGGATGCCACTTCCGCATCAAAAAAGATGCGGTAGTTTTTCCCTAGTATAAATCGAGGGATGAGTGAGTCAGATCGTCCTTCTAGTATAGGCAGTCGCTTGACTGCCTCACCCAGAATTCGAGAGTGTCCCACCTCAGTACCTCTGCTGTTCAACAACCCTTTATTTTTCAGACGCAAGGCTGCCACCGTGGCCTGCTCTCTCACGTGGAGATCCAGTGGAGGCAGACCCAGGAGGGCCTCCATGACGGCTGTGGGGGTCGTTCGCATTGCGCCCGTGCACGAAAGGCACGCTAGTCTTTGCACATGGTTAAGAAGTGCTATGGTTGTGGAGAGTCTGGTTCTAGGCCACCAGACAATTGCTCCGTAACAAAACATAGGTCTAATCACAGCGGTGTACAGCCACAGGACAGCCTTTGGGGATGGACCCCAAAGTCTTCCCATTGCGCGGCGACATTGCCAGAAGGCCCTATTTGTTTTCTCCGCTTTAAGCTGGATGTGTTTGCTCCAGTTCAGTTTTTTGTCAAGTGTAATACCTAGATACTTCACTGACTCTGAAAACTGGAGGTGTTTTTGGAAGAGTAGAGGAGCTCGAAGGCCCTGAGTCTTCCTTTTCCTTGTGAATAGAACTAGCTCCGTTTTTGTCGGGTTTATGGACAGGGAGTGTTCCTTACACCATTCTTCGGTTACTCTGAGGGCTGCTTGCATAAGACTGCACAGAGTAGCCTCAAACTTGCCGGTTATTAGGATAGATATATCATCCGCATAGCCCAGCGTATAGTAGCCGCTGTCGTTGAGACGACAGAGCAGGCTGTTTACAGTTAAGTTCCACAGAAGTGGTGACAGCACCCCACCTTGGGGGCATCCTCTCACTACTGTGCACCTCACCGTTATGTCGCCTACGCTGATGTGCACTGCTCTGAATTTCAGTAGCTGCACAATCCAGCTTCGTACGACCTCAGTTACGCCATGGTGGCGTAGTGCAGCTTCAATTGTTTCGAAGGTTGTTTTGTCAAACGCCCCTTCTATGTCTATGAATGCTCCCAGGGTGGACTCATTATAGTCCAGCGATCTCTCGATCCTCCCCACGACGGAATGTAGGGCTGATTCTGTGGATCTTCCTGGAGAGTATGCATGTTGATTAGGGTGAAGCGGGACTCGTGCAAGCGCTGTATCCCTTATATGTCTGTCGCACAATCTTTCAAGTGTCTTAAGGAGAAAAGACATTAGACTGATTGGACGATATGATTTAGGTGTGGAGTAATCACCTTTTCCAGGTTTGGGGATAAAAACAATTTTTATCTCCCTCCATTGTTTTGGTATGTATCTAAAGGCGATACAGCCCGTATAAATTCTCACCAGGTGGACAACAATAACACACAGTCCCCACTGTAGGAGAGCCGGTATTATGCCGTCCAATCCTGGTGATTTGTGTGCTGAGAACGTCTTTACCGCCCAGGTGACCCTTGCCACATCCACTATCTGATCAGCAGTCGCCCAATCATCCCTCGTGGGGGTGAGGGGGACCGCCTCTGGCCAGATAGGGTGTGGCATGATGGCAGCTCCAGGAAAGTGAACGTCTCTTAGCACCTTAGCTGTCTCGGAGAGGTTGTCCGTATAGGAACCATCCTCTCTTCTGAGGCTAGCTGGGTTGTAATATGGATCTTTTGTTAGGATTTTGTTTAGGCGCGATGCAGAGGAGGTGGATTCTATGGAGCCGCAAAAACTCCTCCATGCCTCTCTCTGACGCCTCCTAATATCCTTCTTGTATAGCCTTAGGTTTGCCTTGTAGGCCTCCCAGTCGGCTGTGGCTTTGGTCTTCCTTGCCTTATTGAACAGTTTGCCCAACCGAGTTTTCTGCCTTTCGAGCGCCCTGCACCACCAGGGATGGTTGTAGGGTGTCTTAGCAGCAGATGAGACGGCGCAACACATACTTTGTGAGTGTCCCGTACTTGTCGAATTAAGACGATCCATGTTGGGGGACTCCTGGCCGGACATGGCTAAGATTAGAGCCGCTTCCCCGTCCAGCATCCTCAGGTTTATCTCACGTGTGGGATGGCTTGAGTGATGCTGCGGGGTCGAACGACTCTAATCAGGGAGGCAGCACAAAGGGCCCGAATAGGTGGCCTAAGTGCGCGTGGACTTTTGACCACCCTCCCATCGTAATCCAGAATCCAGAATCCAGGTAAGCTTGTTAGGTTACCTACCATATGTTTCTAACTTGTTCCATTTTAGCTATATTTGAATCAATAATGTTAATAATTCGTCAACTGTAATTATAAGGAATGCTGTAACTTATCTATAACCTTCGAATTTTAAGCTTGATAATGGAATTAGCTAATTTCGAAACATGTCGCTTATTGATCACCAACTTCATCATTTTAATTGTATGACTTCCGTCTCCATCTTATTAAACTAATTTAAGGGGAAGGTTGTGCGTAATTTCACATACATACCTATATTATTACTTAGTAAATAGCTGAAAAATTAAAGTTAACATATAAGTAGTTACGCCATTGGAGTTACACACATTTCATATGAAAATCCATAATTAGTAGAGATTTTCAATTCCTTCATTATTATTCTCTACTCTTCCATTAAGATTAATTAGAAGATTTTCTTCTACGTGATCTGTTTTTTGCTGTAGTTCCATGTAATATTTATCTTTTTCTTCTTTTCTAGTATTTTCATGCTTTCTGTATGTTATTATTAATCCCCATATCTCTTCATCCTTTCCACCTTAGCCAGAATCCTATCTGTTATAGACCTTTTAGTTTATGTAAATCCTAGTATTTCGACCCCTTGTCTTACTATCTCTTCTTCTTTATCTTTTAGACCTCTTACCTTCCATGTGCCTATTTTCATTATTTCACCATTTATGTCACTTTGTCTTCTTTTTTTCCTCTTTCCCTTTACATTAAGCTTGCCATTAACCACTCCTTTCTGTATCCTTTAATTTATTGTTTCCACTCATGTCTTGTTTGATTGTCCCAATCGTCATCTTTCTTTCCCCTCCCTTCATCTTATTGTCAAGGTGATGTGTGCTTTATGCTCTCCCAATTTTTCGGTTTCCTTTTTCCATCTATAATCATCACCATCGATAGATGTGACACACGAAATACTGACTTACTGGCCTCGTAGGACTTTCCTATTATATTGATACTCTGAAAGCCAATCATTTGAATGCTTATAATCGGTGTAAAATTGATCACTCTGATGTTTAGATTGTTCATTCTCAATTTTCGACAATACATGTCAGGGCAGACTATAAAACAAATTTTGCAGAATGTTTGAAATTTGGTAAACTAGCACCTATACAAGACCTTTTTTATACATTTTTTTGAAAAATGGGTACAGTTTATCTGAATATGTCATAATGGATGAGAAACTTGAGAGATTCACGCTGAATAAATACTGTATAAAAATCTGTGCTAATGGATGCAAAAATTGGGTTCACTCTTCTAATATAGAACATTAAAGTATTTTGGTGTTTGATCTAATCTGAAAGCCAGGAAGTATCAAGATCTATCAATTGAGCTAGTTTCCATTGATCCACAGAGATTGCAGAAATGAATCATTTCAAGTTAGGGCCGGCGTGATCTTTTGTGGGGCCTGAATTCTTGATTTATCGATGATCGCAGATAATTTTTTATTAGTTTCAACGGTGAGAAACTATGTTCTGCTGAAGCCACGGTTACTGATCGTTAACATAATTTGTAATGCGATTAATAAAATTGAATATGCTTCCATCCATAATTCGATTTCAAGGAGCAAAAAATCGCATCTGTTAATGGTATCATTATTCTGTAAGAAGTTAATCAAAATCTGTGTTTTTTAATGGGGTAATTTTCGTAGATCGCAGGGCCGGGTTCCGGGGAACGCGCTGAACCTGCCTTGCGCCGGCCCTGTTTCAAGTGATTGAGTTAAATATTTGGTAGAACCAGTGAAAGGGAGTCTGGACTTTTCCTTTTATACATATTTCACAACGTTTATTTAAACAGAGTTAGCATCATCACTCACTGAATTTCTGATGTTATGAAGCATTCATGATCATTTGAAGGCTACATACTATTTACCCTAACCATTTATTAAGGTTGTACTTAATCTGCCAAATAAAGGCTTAATACTAAAGATTATGTAGTGAAGTAAAGGTAAAGTGAGTTTCAAAGTTTTAAGAATATGTATTATAATAAGGAAGTAATGAGGTTCAAATTTTATTGACTTATTTGGTATATGTTTGATATAGACATTATAGAATAGACCATGATGAAGCTTAGGTTAATTTTCATTCGATTGCTATTGAATTACAAAATAATACAAATTTCATTTATTTGTCACTAATGTATTATGTTATCATTATCAGTCTATTACTCACATATTTCCTGTTTGTCGGTCTATGTATTAAGAAAGGTAAAGTAAAAAGTAAATATAAATTTAAAATGTTTAGGAAGTATGTGTTTGTAATTCATGTGTGTATTTACATTTATATTTTCTCTAATTTGTTAATAATTTTTTTTTTCGATTGTAAGTAAAGTTTTCTTTGTATTTATAACACATGAAATAAATAATGATAATGGTAATGTTGATGCTAAGTTTTTTATGTTTAGTGTAAATGGTCCAGAAAAGGTTTTATGAGAACACGTTGGTCTTTACAAGGTACAGTTTTTGATATGGTGAATATTCACTTATTTCACGATGCTTCAAATTTTGTCGCAATGGAAGAATATCCGTCGGTTTATTGTAAAAATAGAAGAAGAGCTCTTGAGCATACTTTACAGAGATTCCACAATGATTCGTATGGACGAGCTCCGTATTTTTTATTTGGTGATTTTAATTTTAGGACTGATACTGATGGTGTAATTAAGGTAATTCAATAACTCAAAAACAATAATTAAATACAGGCACAAATGCTCAGTTATCAAGTTATTGTTTTAGAAACTAACAGAAGGTCTAACAACCACACGCATTCAGAATAATAAAAATGGGGACTTTACAAAATTACAGTATACAGATGAAGAAAGTCAGTTAATTTTAACAATTGGAAAAAAGGAGTTTAAGCATTCTGATCATCAATCAATTTTTCTACAAAATACTGACACTTGGGTAGGTAGTGTACACCATAACCTACATTATTACTACTTTCTGCTACATGTAGCTGAAGCGGTTTGATAAAGAAGTTGAAGCATTCGAAAATTATGTAACCGAATTTGATGTTACATTTCCACCATCTTACCCGTTTGAAGAGAATGTTTCGGAAGGCGCTAATTATATGCTTACAAGGTGCCCTTCTTGGTGTGATCGGGTATTACTAAGTCTTTCTGCTAGACAATTAGTTAATGAGAAGGGTTTTATTGAATATGGTATTATAGGAAGAAATACTTGCATGGGAGATCATAAGGTAGGAGTACTTTTCTACAGGTTTGAATCAGATTTTTTGGTCATTTATACTTTTTTGTATTATATGCAGCCAGTTTATCTGGATTTTCACATGTCCATTACTGATACTGAATAAGGTATTTTTGAATTGTTATAGTAGTTTAATTGCCATGTCATTTTTTTAAATTGGTTTAGTGAATTCTATGACTAGTAATATTCCGCAAAACAATAAGGAAAATGACATCAGCATTTCACAAACCTTAGTACATGATAATTCAGGGAAACTGATTGTTTTACTTTCTCACTACTTCTAATAATGTTATTGTTGTCTCTCGCTAATCGGTCAATAACACCTTAAAATGTTGATAAAAAAACGACCTAAACAAACTTGTATTCTGTTAGAACAAAAAAGTAAACCCTTTGTTTTCCTACTGCGACATTATCCACCTCATTATTTTCTAATCTTTGGTCAAATGCGCTTATAATACACATAACTTATAACACTTTTTCCCTTTGTCACTAAAAAGGTATTCTAAGATTACAAAAAGTCTTTTATCTCTGGCGTTCAGATTGTCTCATGACTCTCAGTTTTCTGAACATTCTGTTTTTAACTAGAACATCAGCCAAATTATCACCTTTTGATTATACAGAGTGTTTCAAAAAGTTGTAACAGGCTATGCATAACCTGATTCTACAAGTGAAAATACATAAGTCTAAAATCTTCAGTAACATTTTTATGATTTCGGCTTAGTGTAGCCGTAATCAGCCATTTTGTATTTTCTTGAAAATAATTATTTTTTCGAAAACCCTTCAACATATTTTTATGAAATTTGGCGTATGTCTTCATTTCTCAGAAATCTACAATTGCCAAAATTATTTTTTTTTCAAAACTATCAATTTTCAAAATGGCGGACATTCAAATATTTTAAAGTCAAATTAAATGAAAAATACTAAATAAAATTAAGTATTAACAGTTAAAGTACTAAAATGAGTAAAAATGTTGTTTCTTGCATCTTTGATTTTATTTAATGGTAAACAAACTCCACTTTAAACCATATGTTTTACGTTCACACATGACATGTCTACACTCGCCGTCAAAAAAGAAGCCCAGGCCCTGATGCGATAGTAGATAAAAGTTTGGACATCCTTGGGTATACGGGGATATTGTATTCGCATCATACATTCATACAATAAGTATTGCCCACAGGTATAATGTCTAACAATAGCCGCAATTTCCAAGGTCGTGTGAAAATGATAATAGATTATTAGGGAATCATATTTTTATTGTCCATTTTTAAACTTTTAACAATCCTCGACATAAATTAAAGAAATTGAGAGTTGGTTTGATTTAAGTAACTTAATTAAAGGAAATGAGTATGTCATTATCAAATAAGGATTAATTACAGGGAAATTACATATATAAATTGTTTTGTAAAACCATTAATTTTTTACATTTTTATCTAAATTACATGTTTTCTTTAAATCTCAAATGGTTCTGGATTCTGGAATATTAAAAACCGAAAAAAATGAAATGAATACTTTGTGTAGTAGTTCATTTATTCCTAAAATAATTTCAAATATATTTTTTTCATTTTATTGACAATTATAAAACTGCAGTAATTATGAATAATGATTAAGAATAAGAAATAAAATAATAATAAAATATAAAAATAAAGTAAATAAATAAAACAAAGACATAAAGAACTTGCGCTAAATATCGATGCATTTTTCTAAACAACCGAATATCACAGCTCAGATATTTTAGAAAAATGAACACTATACCTACTTAATGAACAAAAGCATATACATATACCAATTTTTAAAAATTTTTACGTGTAATTAATCATTAGTCGATAATATGTACTAATTTCCTTTAATTAAGTTACTTAAATTAAACCAATTCTCAATTTCTTTAATTTGTATTGAGGATTGTTGAAAGTTTAAAAATGGACAATAAAAATATGATTCCCTAATGTTCAATTATCATTTTCAAACGACTTTAGAAATTGCGGGATTGCGGCTATTGTTAGACATTATAACTGTGGGTAGTACTTATTGTATGAAAGTATGATGCGAATACAATATCCCCGTATACCGAAGGATGTCCAAACTTTTACTATCGATTCAGAGCCTGGGCTTCTTTTTTGACGGCGAGTGTACCAGGTGGTCCAAATTAGACACTTTCTAATGGAAGCACCCTTCATTTTAAGAGATAGAAAAAAATGAACCTAGGTGTCTGGAGCTCAATTTTAAAGTGAAAATCACTGGTGCAAACAGAATTCAACTATCTCTATTTGTTTGGCCGCTAGGGGGCGTTTCTAGATTCTATTTAAACTAGTTGATAGTACCGCAACGTTCGTCTTTTTAGGGTTAAAATTTTGGCGGCAATTTCAAAATTTCAAATATTGAAGACTTTTTGGAGTGTCTTCAATAAAGTGTCCAAAATGTTTGCTGGTGTGTATAGGATGTTGCAATTTTTGAGGCATTGTAGCTAAGTTAGGTGTTGTGGTTATTTTTAAAATCGCGGTTGTGTCTCACTAATCTTGTAGTAAGACCTTGAAATGTATATAAAGAAAGTCTATTCCATTGAGTATAATTCTTTAATTTGGAAGAGAAAAGCACAATCATCGTTACAACATTAGCCACCTCATTATTTGATAATGTTTGGTTGCATGTGCCGTAATGCACATAACAGTTTAAATTCTATTTAATTTAATTTATTCAATCAATCGCATTGTTGAAGTAGTGAGAAAGTTAGTCATAATGCAGCTGTATAGTAATTTGTGGTATTGCTTTCAGCCAGTATATCTTCGCATAGACCTGAAAGGGAATGCAGGTACTATTACATGTTGCTCGCACGCACCTTATGATTGCTTGCCTATATTATGCCATTGTTGCCAATTATATGCTTCTGTTACCATTAACGTTACTGATATGAGTGATTATTTACTTAATACTAGAAAAAGTTTTGATAATATAACAGTAGATTCGAACTTTTTGCATGAACCAATTACTAGAGATATGTTATTGCACGAACCATACACTCCGGAAAGCGTTGACTCACATTCACCCGGTATCGAAAAGATGGAACCACCGGAAGAACCGATCAAAATCGAAAGAAATTCTGTATCTCCTCACGAACTTAAAACAAAATTGGAAAATATATTAAGGATAGAAAATGCAAAGTCTCGAAAATTTCTAATGAAACGTTCAACATCACAATATATTGTTAAGTGTAGCAGTCCTCAACATGTTTTTCGTGATCGGGCGATGAGTGATCTACCTCAATCTTTTAAAACAAAGTTAAAGTCCAATTCAATTGTTAGTTCGTCGAATAGATTACAAAGTCATCATAGTTCTAGTGATGAAGACTGGTTTGAATTTGACGAAATTTTGGAATGCAAAGAAAATTACGAGGAGGACGATACAGTTTTTATTAATAGACTTGTAGTTAAAGAAACAAATTTAGAAAGTGATGATGATTGTTGTTTACATAGGATGAAACATGATTGTACACAAACAGACAAAATTATCAAAAACAAAAGCATGAAGGATAAGTTTGCTTGTTGTTGTGTTTTGTGATGATGTAAACTTTTTTAAGTTTCTGTAATAGTTTTGTACATTTTACAATTTAGTCATATTTTAAATTATTGAAATTGTATGGGTAAAATGGGGAACTTAAGATTTACATGCTACGTAGCTGACATGACAGTTATTTTTCTGTTTTATATTTAATGTTTTTCTTCTCTTGATGAATTTCATAGATCTGTAGTCAATTATCGACAGTTTATACAGCAGTATAAGTAGTCAATTTAAATTATGCACATTTGTAACAGTATCGTGCTGTACAAATGAAGTGTAACTTTTATTGTCAGGTAAGAAGGTAAAAGTTGAGTTTCAGTATTCCCTTGTGTAATATTAATTTTACTCGAATATTAATTAGAGCCATAGGTTTGAAGGATTTGTTCTAACACTCCGTGGTAATTTTAGTGGGGTATGTAAATATACCGTCAAGTTGTGTGTATGGGCAGGAGGAAGTTGTATTACATTAGTATTCCCCAAAGTGCACTATTTTGTTGGTAATTAATCTTTATCATTGATTTCCTTTAATAAAAGTTTTCATTTCTCAACATAAATTCTCATAGTAAATTCTAAAATAAAGTTGTGCCGCAACATTGTTTGTAGGTACATTTATGTTGCATTTTAAACTTTATTGCCAGTTAAGTGTTTGAAGTAAGAAAGCTATTTCGAACTTCTGCTTATAAATGCTTATTTTTTAACTCTGTTCTACCACAACCTGCTAATCGTTTAAAATGCCAAACTGTAAAATTTTCAAATGTAAAAGGAGTAATTTTCTGAAAGTGAAAGAGGAAATATTTCTTTTTTTTCTCTATTGTAATCTGGTATCCTTTACAAACATTACGTTAATGTGGTCTTTGGTCATATGAAATTCCAATTAATTTCGTATAGATAGTTTAAATAACCAGCACCCTATGTTTTATTCACTAAATTTAATGCTATAAGTGTCACTATTAGTTTGTTATTTTGGACTATGTATAAAGCATATCAGTGGCATCCACCATTTCCATATTTTTTGCAGATTTATTTATATTTGCTTTAAGCGCTTATTAATGCCTTTAATAAGTTAAATTCAATATCTATTTTGTTTTACAGGTGGTAAATTTAAAGGATTTTGTAAATATATTAGAAGAAAGCTGAGAAGTGTTTCTTCCGCTATAGATAAATAAATGTACGTTATTTTTTTATTATCTTTCTTTAAAGCTAAGTATATTTTTAAAATAGAAAAATACGTACTAATTTAACATTACATTTAATTTTAAGCGACTCTGATTTTTCTTTTTGATAGACAGTGTTTTGTTTTCTAATTTACAGGAACTGTTTTTCTATATATACTGTGGTTTACTTGTTCTATTTGTATTACAGCTTGCATTCCGATAAAGACACCAGAGGTGTTAATTTTTTTAATTTTAATTATAATTTGTTTGTTCTCTTCAAATCGTTGAACCTACAGTGTCTTCCACTTCATTTTTAACAGTTGAAGTGTGGGAAATATTTGTGAAGTATGTACATTATGCACATGCACAATGGTGCCTCACGAAAAGCAACCATAAGGTTGTACAGTAGAAAATGTTCGGAATTGATGTTATAAATTATCTTTTCTGTTTACCTCGAATGAGTAGGTAAATATGATATACTGTTAGTTGAATGCTTAAGTTCCTCATCTTAAGGTTAAATATTTATTTAAGAAGGCTAAAATGCTATGCTCAGTAGAGTTTTTTTTTAAGATAAAATGGCTATTGTACCTTAGTTTTTTTAGTTATTTAGTAACAGCAATTTAATTATTGTTTTGCTAATTTATGCATGTTTTGAGACGTAATTATCATACATCACTTTTTTGTAATGATTGTATGAATGACTGAATTATAGTTACTACTATTTCTTTCCGATAGAAGAATTCGTCACTAATGCAATGAACAGTCTGAATACCTTGGAAACTAAAGCACCAATACAGGAAGATTTGATAACTCCAAATCCTATTTCGCGCTATATTTGTATTAGAAATATTAACGATCCTGTCAAAATATTTAGAGAAACTGCGGTGTAATAAAAATATCTCATTTAGAAATAAGTTTGTTGTAGTACAATTGGTTAGCACCGGGGACGCTCTGCCAACACTTTTTCAATGGTTTCATACTCTTACAAAAATAATGTAAGTATGTATGCAATTTTTACATAAATTAGGCATTATATGGTAACATTTTTGTGGGGAATTAAGTATATATTATAAGAGTGTTATTACATATCTATATAGTATAAGAAATTACATGATAAGACCCCAAAATGTATTAATTTAAACTTTGTGCCACAGCAGAGAAGTTCAATTGTTAAAGATGTACTTATTGTACAAAATTCATAAAGTATATAAATGAACAAATATGGACTGATAAAGTTACTTTAATTAGTATTATTCACACAGTCTATATAATTATATAAAGGATGTGTTCATTTGTCTTTTAAAGTAATTTTAGCAGAGTCCTTTCGGTTTATGACGTATTCCTACATGTACATGTGTAAGTGTTGAATTGTACTTATTGTGAACAATATAATGTAATTAAGATGCTACTTAAAATTTATGGAATGTACTAGTCAAACATGTTTTTGTTTTATCTTTATTTTTTGTTATTATTTAAAGCATATAAAAATTTGTATACTGCTGACATTTGGTATAAACTAAAATAAAATGTGATTGGTAATCTGTGTTTTGTGTTAAACTATTTTATTTCTACCTACATCCTAGGCATGATTTAGTGTCAAAATTAGAACTAATAGCATTACTGTGTTGACTAATGTGAGTATGTAATCAATTCAATGATAAACTGAAGGTAATGTTTTTCCATTGTAGTAGATGTACTAAACGCTAACTAAGATAGCAGTTTCATATGCATTTTTATCATTCCATGTATTTTATAATCTAACAAATTGTATTTGTTTTACTTATGGAATAGATCATATAATTTCCATTGTTTCGTGATTTTTGTTTTTTCCATGTAACTGTAACTTTTGATTAGAAAAATGATTTTGTAACATAGGTAGTTAAAAGGAAAAGTGAAGGATGTTACACATTTTTGAAAAGAATAAAAAAAAAACTAACTGCATTTAAAGAAACATAGTTGAGTAATGCCACACTAAAGGAGCGGACACTAATTTTCTTAATGTCGGTGTACAAAATTTTTGTAATTGTTTGATTTGTTTTTTGTTTGATTAAAAACGGACATTGGCGACACTTTATGAAACGGCCTGTACAATAAAGCCATATCTGTTAAATGGTGTAGGCTCGATGATTTAGAAATAAAGGGCTAAAACAAAGAATAGGTAGTGAAAAATACTTTTAGTATTTTGTCTAACAGTGTGGCTACGTACAATCCAAAAAGGTATTAAAACTTAAGTAACACTTTATCTGGTGAAACTTTTACATGGGTCAAGGAAGCACAACCTCAGAAAACCGCCTCCTGTGCACATAATCCATGTGGAGTGTCTAATAGTTATACCTATTTATGACTACATCACATTAGATTTAGAGAATCTTGCTATTTAACAATAACACTAAACCCAGAAATGAAAGGGTGTAATTTCCAGAGAACAATTATTAACAAAACGACACAAATAGTTGCATATGCAGGTGAACTCAGCTGTGATAGCTAGAGACACACGAAGCCATCCAAAAAGTTGAACGGGAAGCGAAGGAGAAAGGCTTCTTAATAAATCGAGTAAAAAGCAAATACATGGAAATAAGGAGAAACAGTAGCGACATAGCGAGATGTACACTGAGGCTATTACAAATACAAAACATTATACAATGTAAAAGCATAAAGTCAAGTACAAAAATGAAAGTGTATAAAGCATGCTATCAGGTTGGTGGTAACTTATGGAGTGGAAGTAATGAACATAGCCTGAAGTAAGAAAAGTTAAAAATTTTCGAAAGAAAGATGGTAAGAACATATGGACCAAAGAAAGTGCCAGAAGATGAGTATAGAAGTATGGTAATGAACTTGGAAATAAAAACAATCTGAAAAGGTGACGATATAGTGAACTTCTTAAAATTCGGGTCGGTCATATAAGAAGAATGGAAGACAACAACGAAGTAAAGAAAATTACAATGTGAAAACCAGATGGTAGAGGCAGAGGGAGACTAAAGCAGGTGGGAAGACCAAGTAGGTGTACATGGTTGCCATCACATTCACTCGAGGTGTTGGATAATAAAAGGTTCTTGAATTATGTGGTGAATATGTTGGTACGTTGAAGTAAAGTAAAGATAATAGTAGAACAGACGAATTAGTATAGTTGTCAAGTATTTTAAAAAGGACAATAACGCTGACCTTATACCTCCCTGCCTGCAAGAGACTCAATTCATCAATCTCTTGAAGGGTAGGTACACATCATGCTGTTTAAGATATCTTGAAATGAACAGATTCAAGTGACAGCTTCTGTTTATCATAATAAGGATTCAATTATTAGTGACCAATACTCTAATTTAGAACGGACTAATATGACACATACAGTTCCTCCAAATAAACGAAGTACCTACCCTTTTGTGGAAGCACGTGGAAGATTGAATTATCAAGTGCGTATGGCTGAGTAAATGAGATATGATGAGAAATGAGAAATAATACCCAAATCTGTCAATGAGCGAGAAACAACAGTAGAATCGATATGGTAATCATAGTATCACGTTTGTTAGTGAACGAGATTACTCAATGTTTAATGTGAGTGAATTCTCTCACGGTTATCTTGTAATAAAGCACATTCTTGAAGATTCGATACAGTGCTAGATTGCTTAGGTTAAATAAATTGCTGCAAGTGGAGACACTCCGTCAAGTTACCGTCGGAATAACTTCTGCATGTGGACAGGAGGTTTTACAAAATAATTACACGACGGAAGTCGCCATCTTGGTGATGCGTTTGATATTAAAAAATTTAAATTGTATCAAAATTTAAACTATTTGTGATTTTGTTTAATTTGTTGTGTTTTAAAAACTGTCCAAATTTTCATATGGAAGTAAATGAATTTGAATAAATTTTGTCCTATATATACAAATAATTATGCACCAACTTGTATAAACGAAATGTGGAAAGCTGAATTTTGACATTATGGCGGCACCCGCATGCGCGTTTATACCTTAGCTTTTAACGATCCGCCCAGCACGCTTGTTGACGAAGCTTGGTAAAGGTTAATAATAGTGAAATTTCTTTATAAAATTAAAAAATGGGCACTCGTGTGTTTGTTGGCGGTCTTACTTACCGTGTACGTGAGCGCGACATCGAGAAATTTTTTCGAAAATATGGAAGAATAAAGGAAGTGGCCATGAAAAATGGGTTCGCGTTTGTCGAATTCGACGATTATAGGGACGCCGATGATGCTGTTTACGAGCTTAACGGTAAGGAACTTTTGGGTGAAAGGGTGTCTGTAGAGAGAGCAAGAGGGACGCCAAGAGGATCTGATCAATGGCGCGGAAGCGGTCGGGGTTATGGACCACCTCGTGGACGAAGCCGTGATAATAGAGATCCCGATATGAGATCACATGACAGATATGGTCCGCCAACTCGTACCGAATACCGTTTAATTGTAGAAAATCTTTCAAGTCGCGTCAGCTGGCAAGATTTAAAAGATTATATGCGCCAATCTGGCGAGGTTACTTATGCCGATGCCCATAAACAGAAACGCAATGAAGGTGTTGTCGAATTTGCTTCGTACTCCGACATGAAAAATGCTTTGGATAAACTAGACGATACCGAACTAAATGGACGTCGCATTCGTTTAGTTGAAGATAGACGCCGCGGTGGAGGCGGTGGTGGTGGCGGCCGACGTTCACGTTCTTCCAGTAGCCGTAGCCATTCTCGCTCTCGTTCTCGTCATCGTTCTAATAGTCGTTCTCGATCTAGATCTAAGAACGGGGACGGATCTAAATCGAGGTCGCGTTCAAGATCTCGTTCTAAACATTCCAAGTCACGTTCACCATCTAAACCTAACGATCATTCTAAGGATCGTTCTCGTTCCCGATCAATGAGTAAGGATCGCAGCAAATCCCGCAGCCGTTCACCCGGCAAAGAAGAGAACATGTCCGACAAGAACGACTAAATTGTATGTGTGTTGCCATCTACTTTTGAATTAAGGTTTGATATATTTTCATTAATTTAGGCTATCATTTTACTTCTTTCTAATACCGCTTATATAAGGTCTCTTAAAATTCATTTTTCTTTGTGTTTACTTGTTAGGAAATACAAATTAATTTGTATTGGGATTAGATGTAAGAAATCGATATGTTACATTTTGTTTAATTTCATCAAATTCAACACTGTATTTTACGTAACATTGATTAACCTAACTCTATAAGTAATCATTTGAATAAACTAAATATTAAAATGGTCACCGTTTATTATTCTAAAGTTATAATAGAACTTTATTTTATTTAAAGTTTTTTTAAAATTTGTTTCAGTGCACAGTTATCCACCCTTGGTAAGAGGTTTTATTCCTTAACCGATTGAGAAGAGTGAGACTGTGCTCATTCCATTAATACACCCACCTACCCATGATGGTAATTTCGACCATTGATATATGTGCAATCAATCCTTAGGTCAGCAAATCCTGTTTAAAAATGGTTTGTGCTGATATTTTAAATTTAACATTTAATTTTATGTCATGTACAATGTAATTTCTTTATTATTAAACTTTTTATACTTTTAACATAAAAAAAACATACTTAATAATTGACGGGCAAAGAAATTACAGCTACATTTTTTTAATTAACTTTTACATTTAGAACCATCCACTTCAGAGGTAGTGGTTCAAGGGCCCCCTACACCAGCTCAGGTCTTCTGTAGCTCGCATACCACTCCCTGGAAAGATTTTTTTCAAATACGGAACCAGGACACTTTGGCAAGTGCCGGTTGTGATTCTCCCCCGAATGCTACCAAATTGCTGAGGGTAATTGTCCATTCTGCCTCATCCCCAAGGTGACGTCAGTGACCAAAACCGCCATTCCACCCATTGATTGCAAACCAATAATTATGCTTTAGAACGACGTGGTACTACACAATCAAAGGTAATGATTTTAGCATAAGAAGTTCTTTAATTTCGTTTTTGAATGGATTTGCTTTGGTAACCCTATAAAATACATACTCCACTCTTAGTTTCTAAATGTTGCGTGACGTAATCTTAACATTAAATCCGAAACCAATTTGTAGTAATGATGTATTTGCTCCTATTGAATTTTGATTGAAAACTAGGATTTGGTTTGCATATCCTACTGTTAATCGAGAAACTTCCCTTAATAATGGATATTGAGGGATAGGAGTAGGGGGTAAATCTTTAACTATCACTAATAAATTTTTAACACTGTTGAAAAACTCTATTTACGTAACTTACATATTTTCAAACAATCAATGATTGTAGTTAAGTAGCTTTAATATTTTTATAGTATTATAAAGTACAAAGCTCTAAGTTGTATAAAATTACAACCTTAATGTCAACGATATTCATTATCAGGCAGTGTTCATAAAAAATATGAGAAACTATATTTACCTCAAACATTTATGAATAATTTCAGGAAAAACAGTTATTCGTTGAAACCTTTGTTTGGCCTTAAATGAACACTTTCAAAAATGTTTAACATCTCCATTGATAAACGGAATCGCTCAATATTATAGGGTATATGTATTGAACAAAAAGGGAAAGTCATTCTTTTGTGTGCCAACTACACAACTGTAATAAAACATTTGTAATGAATGATTCGGTTATAAACCAAACAGAACATTACATAATTATCAAAATGTTAAGAAGATAATGGCACTTGCATTATTTCTGTTTGATTCATATTCCACCAAGTTTTTGTTTAATGTGTTAAATACTTTTTTATAGTTTTGTATTAATTTAATTTGATATTTTTTGAAAGATGCACTAATCCTTTCAATCATTTATCGAGGCCATCTTTAAATTATGGTAAAAAGGGCAGAAAATAACTTGATTAGAAACATGTCCCTATAAACATACATTCCATTCACTCTTCAAAATGGTGGTCGTGAAACAAAAACTAGCATTTGTATGTAAATTTCGAGACATTTGGAATAACATTATAATATTTTATAAAATCTAATTCTACCTGAATTTTTTATTTGCATAATTACGCACAGTCATTGACTGCTGTAGTATTTTATGCAGCTTTTAGACTGGAATTAAATGAATTTTTTTGCCCATTTTAATTTCGAACAAGATATCTTTATAGAAATAAAGATAAAGACTTTGTCAAGCTAAAAATTTATTTTTTCTTTGGCGATCGATTTCAACAAATAAATGTCATCATCAGGCCGAGCGTCAGTAAATTTGGTTATGACTCATTTCACCAAATTTGCTATGACGCTCGGCCTGATGATGACATTTATTTGTTGAAATCGATCGCCAAAGAAAAAATAAATTTTTAGCTTGGCAAAGTCTTTATCTTTATTTCTATAAATTAACAAGCTATAGGCGATTTACATTACCGTTGGTGGCGCCACTGTGGTCAACAATGTGGCGGCGCAGAGTAGTATACCCATGAGGTGTTTATGTAGTTAGTTATGGTGTTTATGTAATTACACATGAAGAGTAGGACTTGCTGTTAGTTTTACAGTCTGTCTTTATGTTAAATACAAGTTCATTACTATCATTTAATATTAAACGTGTTTATTAAATGACGCTCTCTTCCTTTGTTTGTATGACATCCATACACCCAAAAATTCACATTAGACTTATTACCTACTACTCATAATAGGTACAAAATAAAAGAAATGTCAATGTAAGAAACACAAACTAACGTTTACATTAACGTTTTAGCGTGATATTTAACTGTCGAAGGCAATGCGAAGCGAGGGTATACTACTTACAGTAGTTGCATATGCTGCCACTGACTGGCGCTTCAGTTAATGTAAATCGCCTATATCTATGGAGAACTTCATCCATTTAAGATATCTTTAGTTTCCTTTCAAATTTTGTATTTATTTATATTTTACATACCTTAGACCTTTTCAGAAATTTGACCGAGTTAACGCGATCCGTCTAAATTACCACAGAAACAATAATTGTAACTATGACAATTTTCTGCAACCTAGTTAACAGGGTTAAATTTCTGAAAAAGCCTTTTGGAATTCATTTCTTACCTAGTTTATTAGTGAAAGCTATGAATATTGCATTATTTTTAATGAAAGTAATCCAAATTTAAACATAATTGAAGTACGTAGTTTCAATTTACATAAGCTATTCTGTATGAAATGTGACTACAGTACATTCTCAATAATGTGAACATGTGTTGATAAGAGCGACCGTGAGGCACAGTAATAACATCAAACCACAGTATATAAACGAACCAGTACAATAACTCCTACGCATTTCATTCATAAATCGACAGAGCTCTTAGGGACCTTGAACGCACCCCTCCACGATTTATTTTACTTTTCACTGTGCACGTCTATGGCCGTCGGATGAGATTCTCATCCGAGCAGCGTTGAAGGTCACAGAAAGTTTAGCGCGTGACGTCACGAGATATCATACTGGTTCGTATATACTGTGATCAAACTATGAGGCACAATACTTGTGCTCTTACAGTTTTCCGCATGAGTCGTCATTACTCTGTTTATAGCAGTTAAGGACAACGCCAAAAAATGTCTATATTTAAGTCAAAAATCGCATGGTAATCGAATAGAGGTATAGCGCTAAAAAAAATTACGTTGAGAGGCGTGGTTCTCCATTTGTTGTTCTAGGAACCCAAACATTGATCTAAGATAAGTCTCGCCTACCAAATGCCAATCCACAGCTGTGGTAAAGTGGAATCAAGACGTAAATCGACTTGATACAATAAAATTGCAAGAAACATCAACGATGGCGTTTCCAGCCAACTGGTTTGGAGGGGGGGGGGGGGGATAATTAAAAAATATCAGGTCCACGACTCACTCCAGCAGTTTTGAAAAAATTCACTGTCGTAGATCGCCGACTAGATTCACCATAACTTAACTTGTTTGTTTGAAATGTTGGTAATTTTTAAGAATAAAAATAAATAAGCGAACGAAATATTCTTGAAACCCTGAAGCCGCCACTGAACATCATATAGCAATCAGTTGTTAAAATGAACGTCTCCTCTGGCGTGAACAAATATAATTGTTTGAATGGGTTATGAAATTTTTGTGTTCACATTATAGAGAGTGTGCTGTACCTACATGACTTACAAATTTTGCGTTTAATATGCACAAAAAAAGTCTTGTAATAGTTTATAATGAGTTGGTTGGATACTAAATATCTATATATTAATATGGTCGTTAACAATTATGAAAATGGTATGGAAAATTTATCAAAAATGTAGGAAATTATGGGCATTGTTACAGGTTGAAACAGTTTCAGGGCGTTTGTCGTTTCCTTCTACTAACTGCACCTTTAAATGTCACTTTTTTTTTATACTTTAAGAATATTTTATTTGTGTTCTTAATAAAATTAAAATTTAATGAATTCACTACTTACATGGTTTGGAAAACTGAGATTGTTTTCATTTGGAATTACACTGTTGTGCTGTTTGGGTATAGGCAAATTTGGTATTTCTGATTATTTTTTCTTGCGTTTCTGCTTATCTTATTTACCTTGAAGACAATAATTTTCTCAACAACAGAGATTTGTACATTTCTAACCATCAGTTTGATTTTCTTTTTTGGTTTTTTGAAAAAATAGGCTCGCGAGCGATAACAAATGGATTGCTGTTTTGGCATTTATTGTGTAATTGTGAAATTTCATATTTTTTATATTCCAAGGTACAAGTGGAAAATATTTCATAAAGCTCATATGCTTCATTCATAAATAAACAAGTGCCTTAAAAATCAATTTAAGTGTTTAGTAATTTTGACAAAAACAATAGATATTAAGTGTACATCTATATGTCTTAATGAAGTTCTAAACATTTAGGAAAGTTAGCACAAAATATTTTCAATTAGTTGTTTATCAAATTCCAATTTTATTGTTATAAATAAGAGAGGGGGCAATATTCTGAGATAATGAAGTGGAAGTAGAATCCTTATAAACAATAATAACATTGATTTGATGGCAATTAAGGTTATCGGAATCGTAGACATAAGGGTTGTATCTTTATGTTATAATATATTAAATAGATTTATGAAGTCTATGACATTAAACCTGGCAAATTAATTATAACCCTTATGTCTACGATTGCTATAAACAATATTTTTATTTTCAACCAGCTCGGAGATCAGCATGGTTTATTTCTTAACTTGTAAATAATGTCACGATGTTGAATAGACAATTCAGTAGCCCTTTCTAATGAGATGCCACACGACCCACCATACCTAATATAAAAAAAAATTCCCTTAAAATAAACACTACTCATTGCTGTTTCTTCGAAACGGTTTAAAATAAAACTACATATTGCTTATAAGCATTTTTCTCTTAATATAACATCTACTTTTTCGGGACACCCTCGTATAGTTTCTTCTGTCTTCACATAATTGCAACATTTCCATGGTCTACCATACCATTTAAAAAAACCTGTGAAACGTTTTTTAGAAAAACTTGTTCCTTTCTACTTTTTTAAAGTTGAAGTTCTCTTGTTTTGTTTTTTAATTTAGCATTAAGGAAAACATGAAAATTTGCACCATTTTTAGGAATTAGTTTCTAATCTCGGCTAAAAAATGCTTAATATTACAACTTCCTTGTAACAATTTAAGTTTTCTTTTCCAGTGAAAAGTAATCCTTCAGTTGCTTCCTTGTTTTCTTCAATAAAATACAAAATTGTGACAAATTAAAGTTTATTATACTCATATACAGCGTGAGTATAAAACAAGGAACCGCTATTATTTTGTCAGAGAAATTTGACAAAAAAACAGTTTATACAAAAGTTATTCAGGATATTCTGGTTGACATAAATGATACAAAATATTTTTTTTGGTTCAACTGTTTATTAGCTATTACGTCGTCCGACTTTTTTTAAAATACGAACCCTAACTTGTTTTTCATCTATTCGATGGAATATATAGCCCTCTTTTCAGTAAATAAAGATATCATAGGGTTACATTACAATTTTTTTGATAAAATGCCATTTAGCCTAAAACTAAGATAGCCATGGAAAAACAAATAAAATAAACAAACAAAAGTTACAATAAATTGACAGAACGTACGTATTACAACTTGTCAGTGACAGCAAAAGTATGAACAAAAAAAAATATGGCACATTTAATTGGAAGGGAACATATCGAAATTTTGATGATGATTGGGTTCGGTGACGGGAGAAGATCCCATGTAGAGGTCTGCGGTTAATTTAATGCGGAACATCCAAATCGTGAACCCATATCTTAGTTTTAGGCTTTAAACAACATTTTATCAAAAAAATGTAAAATTGTAATAACGACAAAATAATAGCTGTTCCTTACTTTACACTCACGCTGTATAAATCTTGATGATCGATAAAATATAAATTTGTGGGGATTAGAGTACATGCGGCAGTTTTGTCTCTTGTGGTTGCAAATCAGTTGCAGCTTTGATTTGTTTTTAAACATATCTTACCTACATTTAAAATCACTCATTTTTTATTTTATTTGAAAAAAACAGGCACGAAGCGAGTGGCTGTTACTCTAATTTTTTGTTGCAAGTGGCTAGTTCTAATTTCAGTGAATCATTAAACAAGGAAATGTAACAGATTAAAGTTCCAATTGTTTCTTTCCGATAAATGTAATTCCTGTCACTTACAAGCAAGAATTAATGTGCATGCAAATTATTATCGTCTTCTGTTTTGAAAACTCTAGAAGTTAGCAGGAAAGATTTTTTTCATTAGACAAAATTACTTTCTACTTAGATCTCATGTTTTTGTTACACTGCATTGTCGAGTTATACAATATTTAAGTAGCAAATTCTGGAAATATAAATAAAAATATATGTAATTTGGCAAATTTTGTAGTTAAAAAACACTGTACATTTGAAAATGGGTTCGGTTTCGGGAGATGCATGAATTACATCACCACCGACCTGTCATTTCAACCAGTACTATGATATTTCAGGTCACAGAAACCGGTGTAGTAAGTGTTGTATTACCGTAAATATTAAGTAATAATGCACGGACAGTTTGTATACAGATATAATATTGCTCATGCAATTCTGGTATTTTCCAGATTCCTATCTTAGAACAGATGGTGGTATCTGTCCATTCATTCCATAGTTCATAAATCTTGTGAGTGGTCGAGAATGCATTCTATCAAAGATGATGTACAGTTCCAACCAATCTTTTATACATATTATAACATGTAAACCAAAGCTTTGCCATTCAAAAGAGATAACATGGAGGGAGAAGTGAGTGCAGATAAAGGCGAAGGGTGTAGAAGTTGGCTGGTAGGGTTTCGAAAACAGCGTCCATATCCTATTTGACTTCTTACCAGAAGAATGATGAGAGAAAACAACACAGTTTCCTTGGCAATAAAAATTAAATTATAGTGGATAATGAGAAGTCAATAGCAGTTGACTTAGTTATGTTGGCAAACTAACGCAGTCTCTAAGAGTTTTGTTGTAGAGACCTCGTGGCCAAAAGCCAAGTCTCAGGGGTAGGGAGAAAGCGTTATCTATTACTTCCATTAGTTTGCATGAGAGCGCCAATAGTGTCTGTATTCTTAAGGAAAAATACAGCTTCCTTCTCCACATGATTCCTATTCTACTGTGGAGTGCTACTCTGCTAATAGAATCAGGTAAGGTCTTTGTGCTTAAGTTACTGTATAGAAACCGATTTACACTGTGAAGAAAGAGCATTTTGCTGATCATATCAACACAAATGTGTTAAGTTGTTATTTACAATGCTTAATAAATGTCACTGTCATAGTAGGCTGTAGTGTAGAAAATTGTGATGAAATCAGTCTTCACCCACTAAAATTAATATGAATACAGCTCTATCAGCTTTTCCTGAGAAGGTGTACATTACGAAGTTATTGGCCAGTTTGAATTATTTCAAATTAGTTAACATATTTTCCGGGAACATTTTAAGCTTGGTGGAGCTGTGTATTAGAATTTTACTAAACAAATTTGTTGCTACCTTACATATAGGGAGTGATTCAGCTATTGTTTTGCAAAATTTGAAGGCAAGTTTTTCTAATGAAAAGTTGTTTAACGTCTTTCCAGGTACAACTCAACTTCATTTATTTACATATATACTCATAGGAGGCTTTCAGTCATTGTCTACTATAGTATTTTCAATGAGTTGTCCAAAGCTCATCACAATATTTTTAGTTGACACGCTACCTTTACATATTACCGCCTGTATCCCTTCTCCATGCAAACACATTCAGGTAGCGTCAGCAAGGTATTACTTATGACCAATATACACACAACCAAACTGATATGGAATCACCTAGTATTTCTTACTAACATTGCGAAATGTATGAAAATTTTTCATGCAGATAAGAGATAAAGATAACGAAAGTGTTTTGTTGAAAATAACAAAAATAAAAAAATTGTCCATGACGTATGTCGTGATAACAATTGAAAATTGTTAGTTGTAAAACTAAAGTGACAGCTTACTGATGAACAAGATCGATATTTAGCTCAAATAGGTAGAAAAATCCAACCTCTTGTATTCCGGAGCTCAAACGGCAACTTGTGCAGGCTACAGGTGTTGGTGTTTCTCTTGAAACAGTACGAAAGAGATTTCGTGCCCAAAATTTATTTGGCAGGAGACAGTTAAGGGTTCTCAAGTTATCCAGAGAGAACAAAATTAATTGGCTAAATTGGTGCCTCGAGCACCAGAACTGGACAGTTGAAGATTGGCAAAATGTCCTTTTTTCGGATGAAACCAGAATTGGTCTGAAATCAGATGACCGTCGAATTTGAGTTCTAAGAGGTCCAGGTAGACAAGCTAGACTGCAAACGGCCAGATCTGTCCCAAAATACAAAGGAGGAACGGTAATGTTCTGGGGCAGTATCATGATAGGAGATGAACCTTTGGTTCCACTACGCCAGAGTTTAACAGGTCCTAGGTACGTTGATTTGGTGCTAGAACCAATAGCTGTGGAGAGGTGCAGTGGGAGACAATTTCGTCTTTATGCATGATAATGCCCCTCCACATACCAGCCGAGTTGCTACAGAATTTCTAGAAAGAGAAGCTGTGACGGTTCTAGAATGGCCTGCCTCTTTACCCGATCTGAATCCCATTGAGCATGTGTGGGACTGTGTCAAAAAAGGGATTAGGGCTAGAAGAAATGCTCCAGGACATGTGGAACAGCTCATTCCAGCCGCCCAAGAGGAATGTGCAAACGTACGTCAGGAACACGTTGATTAGAAGCATTCCTCATCGAATTGCAGTTTGTATTAGGGCTAGAGGCGGTAACACTGACTATTAAAGTGAAAAACATGTCCGAAAAAAGGTATCTAACTTTTGTTTAACCAACTACCTACATCTTTAGTTTTCGCATTTTTATTGTTTTTGGTCATCTTAAATCTTTGTTGTAATTTTTTCTCGTTGTAATTTAATAAACTACGTTATAATAAAGTCCTTCTCACTTTCTATACGGAATTTGTCAGAAATACTGAATAACATTGGAAATATTGGGTGATTCCATATAAGTTTGGTTGTGTGTAGTAGGTACATGAAATGTCGAATAGATAAATAAATACTATTAAGAAATGGAAGAAGGTACGCTCTTGGCTAAGGTTCTACTAGAAACGTCCTTCAATCAAGCAATGGAAAATCTGATGAAATTCAGTAAGGGAGGGGCACTATCGAAAAATAAAATGTGCCTTGAAGCTTAACTTTTGTAAAGATCTCTTAGCAGATGTAAGTAAATTGTTGGCCTGATGTGCAGTAGGCTTTAAAGATGGATAAGTCCTGTTATATGACCAAAACATCTATGTCACCTAATCACAAATTTTTTCTAATTTACAATAATTATAAATTATAATGGGTGGAAGACTGATTTCATTACATAGCCATGACGTTATCATTTATTTTAATTTGTTATTATAGCAATGTATTTATAACTTATATTTTACACAATAGCTAGCTTCAGTTATTGCAATAATCGGCAAATACCACTTGTCATCGTCCTTTCTTCAACTTTCTACAACAGTGGAAAGTCACTCGAAAATGGTTATACTCTGCTTAAACACCATATTCACTCTTAGAAAATTTCGTAGATGACAAATGACAATCAAATGGTAACCCATGAATCAGTTTACTAATGCAAATGTATTAGACGAGTAACTGAAGGTTTTAAAGGGTGTAATTTGAGGTAGGACACTCCTATTGCAGAGGGTGCACGGTGCAATCAAATGATTGTCTATCCTGGAGGGAGATCAGACTCGTTTCCCAATTTACTGTGTTAAGGAACTATCGCATCTTTTTTATACGAAATCACAATATGATATCTCCACAGATGGACCTAAAACACTGGAAATAAAGTTATTACCCAACCACTATTACAAAAGTTGCAATTATATTCCATGGAGAAGTGGTTTGTAATAGAAGTTCTCATGTATAGCATGGAGAATAAGGTAATTATAATTCCTGGTCACGGCAGGACAGCCCCGCGGGCACTAAACCACTGCAAAGTTATCTCTAGGCTGGTTTCCAAATGTCATTAGGGCAGGTATAGTAAATAGTGATATCCTTGTGTGCTTTAAAAGGCATACTGCAGCAAAAGCCAATGAGTAAGCCGATGCGTAATCCCGACTGGCACTGCCCTCAAAGCAAATGTTTTGTGGTGAAGAACTAGTGAGCCCTCCATTGTAAACAACCTAGTAGTTTAAGACACTTATATCCAGCCCAATACTAGATGGAACTTAATGTTAAAGACTGTCATACAAGAGAAACAGTCTGGCAGGGTTTTGCACAGGGCTATCAAGAAAGAACCTGTACATGTGGTAATATTTTATGGGCACTGTAAACTAAACAAACTTACACCAAATTGACCTGATTGAAGTGGTGATAAGACGTGCTGCACCTCATTTGTCATTGTTTTTCACATGTCAAATTGAGGGAATCTTTCCTGAACATGGTTAGGATTAGAGTTAGATTACATATACCTATTGTGTGATGGCTTACAGTGGCAAGTCATTGCCTATTGATCTACCCTTATAGAAGGACAATGGTTATACTGGAAAATTCACTGCAGAGATGGCTAATCTTAACTAATGCAAATGTATTAGACAATTACAATAAAGATATTAAAGTGAGTGGAGAGATGTAGTTCGAACTACTGGCTCTGACATCAATGATCCTTTTATTGAAAGATCTCTTAGTCCCACATCCTTAGAAGATTTGACTTTTCTCACCCCGGAATGAAGCAATTGATACAACATTGTGGTTTGTATAATTGTTAATTTCATGTGAAATTATCACATTGTGACCACATCTCTCAACCATCTGCACCGCAAAGTAAAAATGATACTAGCACATGCTTAACTAAAAATGAATCTGATTACCTAGTTATAATTAATCTTACGCTTTTCAAACAAAATGGTTGCTGTAATAGTTTGTTTAAATTTGTTTGATTAAAGATTGTCTCATTTGAGTTTTACAGAATGCTTCTGCATCACTTTGTAACTTAACAAATTGCACTCATTTGGGCAAATTAAACGAAAATTGAATAATGAACGAAAGAATTCAATTTTCTGACTTTTTACAAAATACGTTCGTCCTTAGCAGCAATGATCAACCAGTGCATGATAAGTTTTGCATGGTGTGGATGAAAAGCTTGTGCAAGCTTCACATAACACTTTGTGAACAAGTGGCTTACAAATTTTTGAGAAGAGTGCCTAAGTTCAACAACTAGTCCGTTGAGTTATTTCTATTTGATGTATTGTGCAATAAGAAATATTACTGTAAATTAAAATTTATGTACTTTATTAATATATTTTATTTTGAATAAGAATAATTCTCCTTATTAATTAGCTGCGGTAATTGTTCAACTTGTATAACCATCATCTTTGATAGCAGTTTTGTGTAGGCAAAGTGAAGCTACAGTTTCCTCAAGAGGTAATGGGTTAATTGGACATTCAGTTCACTACAACATTAAAATTGCTGCATCTTCTTCATGGTTTTCAGTGGTTCCATATCAGCCAACAATAATCTTTAAATTGTGCTAAAAAAATACAATCTAATTGATTTATTAGGAAACCAAAGGTGTAGTACCTATCTATACCAATTGCATCTGTGTATGCCTAAAAACTACACAAATATTTGAGTATAGCTGTATTTCTAATTTACATAGAATGTCGATAACTTGTCTATTCATTCACACACCACCCAAAAATTAACCTTTTGCAAGACTGCACTCGACCTCATTACAGGGGAATGAAAGATTGATTGGAAACTTCTCACTTGTCAATTGTTACAGTAATCATAATTTTTCATATACATACCTCTAATGTCTCGTCACACATGCTCAGCAAAACAAATTTCCATCACTGATCGTCTCATCAAGGCTATAGACCAATTCATTGGAAGATTGTTGAACCAAGCTCTGCATTTGAAACAATTTGAACTTATTTCTTCAAATAGGATGGGAAAAGTAAAATAAGTATTTTTGTGTTTAGCTGGCATTGCTATACAATTCATATCAACTTTTGATATTTCATTCTTCAAAAGCCGAAGAAAACTCATTGGTATGAATCATACATACAAAACAAAATACATTTTAAAGATTTGTCCACCCTCTTGATATGTTCATTGTCTTTAATTATTGGAACAAAATCATCTGACAGATTCATATTTACATTTAGTTTTTTACTTTATAAGGGAAGTGCATTGGAATTCATCTCGATCTCCTGCTGGCCACCAACATCGCCCTTACCTTTTTTGAGGACAAAGTAAAAGTTTTTCATGCAGGAAACCATACAATAAATCAGGTAGGTAATTGCTACTTATCTTATTGTGTGGGCGAAAAAGAATCTTCAATAGAAAAGAGCTTTAGTATTCATCCTACACTATGGCATCTGATTAAAAGTCGCTATTTTGAATGATATAGAGCAGTTTACTGCTGCTCCCATTCTATGGAATAAACGTATGAACCCATTTTGATCATCCACTTCATCAAATGTTTATAGGGAGCTGTTGATATGATGGTTCAAAAACACCCAAAAGTACCTACATTTATCACAATTTCAAAAAATACAATTCTAACACCAACTGCATTCATACAGATGGATCCAAAAGGGAGTGAGTAGCCCTTTGTAATGTGGACCAGTATATGCACAGCTGAATTGTTTGCTGTGAACCAAGCTGTACTGTTTCTGCCTTACGACCTTTAAAGCTATATAATTAATAATTGATTTGTATCATAGTGTATCAGAATGATGAAATATGAAAAGTAACATTTACAATGACAAAGTACGTGTAGGTGTAAGCGATACGCTATTGAAATAAACGGGATTCAAATTTGAGAAAGCAATTTAGTTACACATTCAGTACAAGAAAATTGATGAATAGTATGACTCAAATTGGCTTTTATTACTTGCATTTGTTGGTATTTCTACATGCAGATCAGCAACAGTAAGAAAACAATGTTAGTCCTAGTGCTTTATATTGCTAAGTAGTTTTTAATAAATATTCGAGTAATTGGTGCTTTGTTGTCAAAGTGTTTACTGATTTCCCCAATATCTATATTGTTTCGTCTGTACTTTCCTTTTTCCTAGTCAGGTATAGTGTCTGGGGCATAGCTTATTCTATTCCATATTTCCCTTTCGCTCTTCTATACGTCTCGGTCCTTTACCTTTTCCCACGATGTCTGTACATATTTCTAATTTGCTTATGTCTTCCAGTACTATAAACTATGATTCGATTTCTCAAAGGGGTGATATATTCAGTTGCAGCTTTGTTCTCTATTATTTATTTATGTAAGTGTTGAAAAATGCAATTTTTTTAAATTTTTCTCTGTTTTTTCGCAGTGTACACTTATTTAATTTAGTTGCTTACAATTATTTATTATTGTCTGGTCTGAATTGGCCTGTTATTGGATCTGGATCTGTTGGTCAATAAATACATATTAATTATTAGCAAGCCACTTGATCTCGTTGCATACTTAAATGTGTACGCAGCAATTATACTGAGTAGGTAGCCGAAAAATGTCATATTGAAAAACTGTTGTAGCAGCACTTATATCCATAATTTTAAAAAGAAAAAAACAAGAATAAGGAAAAGAGTCGAGTCGAGAGTCGAAAGATTTTGGTAAGTAAATGAATTCAACAAAGATATATGGTTTAGGAATTCATAAAAAATGATTGAGAATTGAAGAATGAAGATCCCTAACAATTAAAAAATATTCTTATGTCTGTGGAGGATTTCAACTTTTTACTAAGTTTGTAATGCGACCCTAGTGAACGTTTGTTTTAACGCTTAGATTTTTGGCATATTGCAATGAAAGATAAATGAGAAAAATTTTGCCAAAATCACATCTTTAATAATAAGAAAGTTATGGAGGATTAAAGAAATTTTCTATAAAAAACAAAAACTCAATTGCATTTCCACCGACCGATTAGCGAAATTCCAAAAACTTTAACAGGCTGTAAAACATAAACCGCTTGATATTCAAAAAATTTTTTTCCTACAAACCTCTAAAAATAACAAGGTTTGCGCGTTGATAACAATACGCCAAGTGAGCCTTTTTTCACTTTCCTACGTTACCATGACGACGCCGAGCGCGCGCACTGCATGTAAACTATATGAGTTTTTTATTTTAGCGTTAAAATAATTGTCAACTTTTTCACGCTGTAGAAAAAATTTTGTTTGCAACTCGTGCGATACAAAAATTATGCTTACTTAAATCCATAAAAGGAACAAACATGCTAAGTTTCTTAAAAATCTGAAATCATGGGCGTCATGGTCTGGTTGAACTGACATGGATTGACC
Organism: Pyrocoelia pectoralis; assembly: GCA_036250285.1. Classification (NCBI taxonomy): domain Eukaryota; kingdom Metazoa; phylum Arthropoda; class Insecta; order Coleoptera; family Lampyridae; genus Pyrocoelia; species Pyrocoelia pectoralis. Next base: position 22,562,047 of record CM070077.1, on the reverse strand, counting down.
CAACTGAACATAATGACACTGCTGTTATAGGTGGTCGCTGGCGAGAAGGATTACCACTACAAAGCAGAAGCTGTGATTTTATTACTTAGCAGGTTTTTTGTAGAATTTGAAACGTTTGAATGTAAGTAATTTATAAAGTAGAAAATTTGTGTATGTTTATTCTTTATACAAATCCACACCGTTCGACCAATCTCCACCAAATTTGGAACACATACCTTACTTGATCAGGTCATAGAATAGGTCCCGTTCCAAAATTTCACCTGGAAACCCAAAAAATACGAATTTCTCCAGACCACGGGTAAGCAGCTAGTTTAATATAAATTTCAAAGCATCATGAAATTCTCAAGAGTTCTTGTTCACTCAGTTTGTGCGAGTCAATTTTACACCAAACCAAGTGCCGGTTGAAACTCGGCCAGACTTAAGTCTCTCATCCTATGTCTGTTTTCATTTTTATTCGTGTGTCTTTTGAATTTTATTTACAATAACACCTTGCAATGGCTGTACTATGGTTGGAAAGAATTTTGGCACCTATGTTTATTAGACATTTTTGACTTAACAATTAATTCTTAATTTATGGATCTTGATTAATGGGACACATGAAGTATAAAGTTCAAAAGATGGAAGTGTTTACCAAAAGTATTACCTTATAATAATACTTACTACAATTAAATTAAAAACAATATTCCTTTATAAATTTTATTATCAACAAAATATTAAATTTTTATATACATATAAATGAAAATAAATTTCTATCATTCATAATTATTGGTCATATACACATAAATTGTCAGCAATAAAGCAGTCTTATTAGTAATGTATTTTTGTACTCTGTTTTTAAATCACTTGTAATATGTAAGATAAGTTTAGAAAATTACAAAAAGTGTTACATCTTTGGATAATATTACAAAACACTGCAATTGATGGTTAAAAAGCCATAACATAACTAGAACTCGCACCAATAAGCTACCTATAGCAAAATAAGAAACCAAAACTGCATACGCTAATCATATCTTAAAAATTACACTGCAGTAACATCTGTAGTTTCAATTCGAGAAATACGATCCATAACCTTTACACTTAATTGATCATCCAAATCAGGTCTAATTTTCATATTTTGCAATATCTCAATAACACTATCAACTTGATGGGGTTCCAAATTAGTGTTTGTCTTACCATTACGTTTAGCGTAATGTAAATAACAGAACCCTTTATATCCACGCCAAGTTATTTCATTTGGTTTAATACCTTTCTCATTTAAAGCATCTTTAAGCTCCCGAATTCGAACAGTTCTTCCAATATTGCTAACCATCAAGGAAAAGTCAATGGGAGGTCTATTCCTTCGAAAAATTCGTCGTGCTCGCTCACTATTTCTTGGAGCACTTCCTTCTTGGGGTGGGTGTTCACCTGTCTGCAAATATATACATTACTCTTTAAACAAACTTAAAAGGGAAAACAGAAAAGGCCGCTTTCACACTTTTCTCTTTAAAATACTCTGTAGGACGAAGAAGTAAACATAAACAAAGATATCTACTTCTTGATGCTTAAATGAAGTTACTATTTACAACATACCGACTCTCCATTTTCAGTGCGACTTTCTTCATTGTGAGATAAAGGGCGTCTACTGAAAAATCGACGCTTACGTTGTGGCACACTAGGTTTAGCGTTTTCGCCAGAATCACCTTCACCTTGTGACTCGGAAGTTTTTCCCATAGATCGTGGTCTCTTATACCAAAACCGTCTAAACCTATGTGCATGATTCGGTTCATAAGATTCCGCATCCACCTCTTTTAATGTTGTATCTTTACCCTCCCTACAAACACATCTACTTTTAGAAAATTTATAAAAATTAAGAAATACATTATTGCTATTTCACTTAAGGGCGAGAAGGTAGGTTAAATCAAAGAAGTTTTGCATATTTTTATGGCAATCAACCTTTGCTTTTTGAACGAATTGAAAAAAACCAAAAATTGTACATCGCCATTTTCTTCAATAACTAAGGTACCTACCTAAACATTAATTTGACATGTGTTAAACTTTCACATTGCTAAGATACTTTTGAGAGCAACTTATTTATTTGCTTTTTCACTTTTTACATACAAATTGTGCACACGTCATGCGCAGAGTAAGCGTTTTTTAAAAGATTTTGGAAACTATCAACTTCAACTAGAAAATGCTATACATAAAAGAGAGAATTAAAAAATCTAAAAATAAATGAAGATTGATAAATGATATTTAAAAAAAATTGACTTTTACGTATTTAAAACTTTAAAGTTTATTTTTTGAGCAGCCCTGGTATCTTCTGTTTCCTTTTTAGTAAGTACATGCATAGTACATTTATGTATAGATAATATGTAAGAAATAAATGTTCGGATTATCCGTGCTTTTCAATTTTCGGTGCCTCGTTCGGTCCTACGGAGCACGGATAATCGAGGTTATACTGTATTTATAAACATACAGGGTGCTTCGAATAATCGTGGCTCCGTACCGACCTGTTTTTTTTAATAGAACACCCTATATTTGATGTTACATTCCAATCGCTCTCTTAAAATGCTCTATGTTCGTATTTTTGTTTTTTGTTTTAAATGCAGCGTTTCCCAAGTTAAAGAATTTTTTTCATGAAAAAACATGGTTTGATAAAAAAATGTTTAGACTTGTTCAGTTTTAAAATTTTGAGTCAATTTTTGGTACTTAACACAAATTAGTAAAGGTTGTTCCTTAGCGAATATACAAATATTTATCGATTTAATTATACAGGGTGTTTGCAATAATTCGTACAGTTTTATAAATTTCAAATAGGAAAAAGCTTTGCTATTTTTACATCAATAAATCCATTAAAATGTTACTCTTCACTCTCTAGGCGGGGGTGTGTGCATGTATCTCTGATTTTATAATTTTCTTTGCCAATAAGTTACTAATCACAATTACAAAAATTTACAACCGCCAGACAAGGTTGTCCTTGAAAACGAAACAGGAAAGTCGACTGAATTTCTGTAATGTTTATAGCATTCTAAAGACAAGGTAATTAACTACTATGATAATGTAATTAATTAGCATTTACTTATGAAAGTGAAATGATTATTGTATTATAATGTAACTAACAATAACAAGGATTTAGAAAAATTAAGAAATACCACCATAGTCAGTATTGCAAAAGTTACAAGACAAAATCATTAAACAAAAATATCAGCATCTTCCATGAGATTTTCTCATGAGGACTTTGGACCCTAAATGCTGTGTAGGCATCTGAATATTTCTTACTGGTAAAATAGCTAAAACCTTTTGACACAATCTCATCTAAGTCTAACTCACTTTCTTCTGACTCGGAATCCCCAAGATTGGTGATAAGGGGTTGCATGTCAATGATCTTCAATTATATCTTTTTGTCAATAATATTGTTCATTTTTGGAGCGTGCTTTTCCTTAATTCAGGAGTTAATGGCCTAGTGTATCTCTATACAAATTTAAGAATACTACATGTTATTTCTGTTTTTGGAGGCATTTTCTTTATTAACTTTTGCCACTTTGTTTCTCAGATAAGCCCATATCAACTCAATTGCATTTAACTTACAATAAGCAACTGGTATTGACATTTGGTCGTATTTCATTGAGAATAATATCTAATCTTTTTTAAGGAGTTGTAATAAAAGGTTTTCCGAGGGTAATAAGAACAGCTTTTGTTAAATCTTGAAACTGAGTTGCGTATGGTGGAAGTGGAACTTGTTTTCTTACTAGCCAAGCAATAATGTCACCTTTTTCCACACAATGTTTGGGTTTTTCTTAGAAGGTGTCATGGAGTGATACAGTTTTTTTTTACTTATTCATTTTCTAATCAATTACTGCAGTATGCGTTCCCATATAAATAGTTTCAATTATTGTGTTATTTTAAGAATGGGTCAATTTGGTGAATTTACAAACGGATTTCTAAATTTTTTGTTCCTTACATTGGCCTGCGGAATTACACTCGAGGTTTGTATTTATACCGAGTAAATTTGTGTTGTTTAAATTCTAATTTGTTTCCTGTAGCAATTTGACTCGAAAAACTGTCAACCTAAATTAATTGACAGTAACTGATGTTTTTGCATTTTGCTCGGCATTGCTGTTAATTATAAGAAGTTGTAAAAATAATATTTGGCAGGTGGCTTTCTATTAAAATTGCCTGAAATCCTTCCAACCGTCTATATTTTCTACTTTTAAGATGGCTAATTCTTTGTTCCTATGTTTTTCAGATTCTAAAGTTAAAAGGAGAAGCAGATTTTCTTCATGCACCTGATAACTTGATAGGTGCAGGCTAGTAAAACAGGTTTCACAAATTAGGTCGCGACTACTCAGTTGTAGTCCCCGGGGACTGGGGAAGGTGTAGGAAAACCCGGGCGTTTTCAAAAATTAAATCAGATTAAATTGATCAATAATTGCGGAATTGATGCTGTAACCATTGTTTCAATTTAATTTTTGAAAATGCCTTAATTTATCATTTCATTGTTGCTACTACTATTTTCAATTACCTTTCATGTCTTTCTTTTAATGCTTGCAATACAGGCATCAAGTTTACACGACGTTGCGATAATATATTCCATATTATACCAGGCGGTTTTGGAAGACGATTTGTGACTTCTATGACTTCTGTAGGTGTCAAAATATAATCAACAGGCACATCGTGAGTTTTAAATAATTCGCTAGGCAAAGTATCAAATACCTACATGAAAAAAATAATTAATAACGAGATATTTTGAACTTAATTTACCTGTGAATTATGCACATTAGTGACAGTTACGGTATTCTCATCTACTGCTCCCATTTCTCTTAATATTGCATACTCAAGATCGGCATATCCTCTTCCTTTTCCAATTCGATAACCTACATCATTATGTTAGTGATTTCCCAATTACAAGAACCCTCATCGTACCTTCCTTTGAAACCGCTACACTTCCAAGAACGAGTAAATCAATGTGTATTTTATCCTCAATATTAATTATTGTACCATTCTCTTCAATACCTTTACGACTAACCATTTGTTTTAATTTAACATTTGACTCTTTGGGAAGACTTATATGCTTTAACAATCCTTCCTTAAGCCTCGGGACAGGTACATATAAATTTTTATTATTTTCTAATGCCAAAACTCTGGCAGCTTCCTGAGGCTTATCAGGATTTATTTCAATGTTTTTACAATCATTATAAGCGTCAATTAATGATAATTTGGCAGCAGTATCTTCACAGCCTTTAAAATTTGGGATACGTCCATAAACAGGTCTAGGAAAACTAGAAATGCCATTACGTTCAAAATGTTCCCATACACGTCTTCGTATGGAATATTTTGTGGTTGGCTTATCCTTTTCAATAACTGCAAACAACATGTTTCAATAAAATTTAGATAACGTGCAGATAAACTGAATAAGAGACAATGTAGGCTATCATATAGATAGATAACAAACATAACTGGAATTACTCAAATAAATAAAAATGTACTCACTGTTTAATATTGAAATTTCGCTTTGGTGGTTACTTTGTTCTTGTACCTCACTCATATTAAATTTTTTCTCATTCGGTTTCTTTCAAAATAGGGCGAGGAAGAAACAAAAATAGTACATCACTTATCTAAAATTGTTGATGATTACTATTTGGTTGCCATGATGTCAATCCCCACTTTTGTTTTTCATTTCAAGGGTGACTACAATTTTGCTACAATTTCAAAATTACTGCGTGTGCTTCCATCTATTGACGATAAATTGAAGATTCAGATAGCGTACGCATACGCATACAAGGTGTTCGCAATAAATTCATCGTTATTGCCTTTGAATGTTATGTATACTTTATAATATTCAAAGGGTAATTGGAATTGGCTTTTTTTCGCGTATAGGTCGTGCCAGCTCTCTTAATAGTTCCCGCACTTCTGAAAATTCGATAATCTCCAGGGTTTACAATAAACTTATTACTTGTTTCCTTTTTCATTTGACCTTGTGAATGGTATCCCAAACCGACACATTTCTATCTTTCCACATTCCACAGATGCATCTAAGACAATGGAAGGAAACAGACACTAGCTATTTACAGAAAAGATCTAAATTTCCACATCACCTACTAACTACTAGACAAATTTTGAACTATATAGGTATTCCCTGAAGAACTGGTACAAATAAACGCTTACTAGGAAAGTTCGTATAGATAACAGAACAAAATAATCAGAATTTCCAGTGATATTTATCAGGGTTGCTTTGCAAGTAAGTATTATAGGTCATTGCAAAATTTCTGCTAAGGTTGGTTTCAGAATCTCACCACAGTGTGGTGACCACACACCATTGAACTATACGCTATAAGCGTACAGTTCAATGCCACACACACACACACACACACACACACACCCGCACACACACACACGCACACTAGAGCAAGTAGCAAACAGCAAACTAGAGCTTGTATGTGTTAAAGAGGGGCATGCTGGAACAAAAGGTACCTACCTATAATGAAAGAGCCAATGAGTTGGACTGGACAGGACAGTCAATAATGATCTTGCGGTTACTTGTTGTTATACCAAAGAGTATCTAAAATATACTCTCTAGGGTGGGCACTGTAAACTAAACATGCACATGGACCATATACAGACTGTTCAACGAAAAGCGCCCAGGAGTATAGCGACTTCAGTGGTGTTATAACTCTAACAAACCATACCATATATATTATTAAATGGGACTGTCTTTGCTACAATTTGATGAAAAAAAAAATCTTTTACACGCAGTCATTCGTTTGTTGTGACATAATCGACCATTTTTTTAAATTGCACGATCTAATTTTTTTTGTCTATTTTTGTAGAGAATTTTACGTACTTTTCATCTATCTAAACATTTATTACGATTTTTTTATTTTTTTTTATTTATTTTTTTTTTATTTTCATTTTTTTAATTTGTCAGTTCAACCTTAGAAGTGTTATACATGACATTTTTGGTGTAAAATAATTAGGCTACATAATATTTACATTACTGTGTTGCCATTTTATGACAATTTTGAGAAAAATGCAAGAAACTATTGTGTGTAATAATTTTGTTTCTATAAAAGTGTTGATGTAACGGCGTACTAGATCGAATTAGTTTATTACATTTTTCTCAAAAATTTCTTAAAATGGCAACAGTAATGTAAATATTATGTAGCCTAATTATTTTACACCAAAAATGTCATGTATAACACTTCTAAGGTTGAACTGACAAATTAAAAAAATAAAAATTAAAAAAATAAATAAAAAAAAATAAAAAAATCGTAATAAATGTTTAGATAGATGAAAAGTACGTAAAATTCTCTACAAAAATAGACAAAAAAAATAAGATCGTGCAATTTAAAAAAATAGTCGATTACGTCACAACAAACGAATGACTGCGTGTAAAAGATTTTTTTTTCATCAAATTGTAGCAAAGACCGTCCCATTTAATAATATATGTGGTTTGTTAGAGTTATAACACCACTGAAGTCGCTATACTCCTGGGCGCTTTTCGTTGAACAGTCTGTATAGTTGGTGAGTATTCTGTCGACGACTCAATCAGGGAGGGTACTTGTCAGAGGAATCCTGTTACGATCAGAGCCACTTCGCCTTCAAGCATCCTCACTTTAATCTCACGTACTCGTACATATGGGATGGCCAAAGTGGCGTTGCGGGGTCGGAAATGACGTGAACTGTTCCACAATAGAGACAGATAACTAAGGTCAAGGTATTCCAACGTTAACATTTACGAGGGAGCATTTTTATATTCGCGGAATGAATTGGCAGGGAGCGGGGGAAATATGCGCACTGTCATATGATATCTTTCGTAACTGTCATTAGTGTAAATACCTAATCATAACACGATTGAGTTCATTAGTTTGTGATCGTCAATAAGAATAAGAACGTGTTAAATATATGGAGAATATCCGCAGTACAACTGAGGTGTCATAGTTTTTGAGACCTCACATTATTTTGGAAAAGTTGTCTACTAGGGATTCTTGCCTTTGAAAAATCATGGTATACTAAATGGTATGATCTGTTCAAGCAAGGTTGAGAATCTCTTGAAGACGACTCACGGTCTAGGCGACTTATCGAAGTGGTCACTCCAGAAATTGTCCAAAAAGTTGAAAATTTATTAGTGGAAGATGTGCGTGCGGTTAAAGAAAAGGCAACTTGCAGAAATGGTTGGAGTATCGGAAAGGGGTACTTTCAACATCTTACACGACAAAGATCCGTGCAAGATCGTTATACCAAGAATGCTCACGCCACCGCAAAAACAGTTTCTGGACCTCTGTAGGGACGAAGAGCCCGCAGCTACAGTACGAGTCGGATTGTCACTGTGGGGACGAAACTTGGGTTTATCATTATGAACTTGAGTCCAAGCAAGACTCCAGACTCCATGCAGTGGCATAAAAAGAGGGCACCACCCCCCACAGAAGTTTAGAGTGTCTCAGTCGGACGGAAAAATGGCGACAATTTATTGGCATACAGATTAGAGAGAATGGTGCTTGCTATTTGTTTACAAAGAAAATGGCGTGTCTATAACTCAGCATATTACGCTACCGTCTTAAAAAAGGAATCTACTAAAGAAAAAAGAAGAGGTGCCCTGCTCCTGCATGACACACACAAGAGTCGTGTTGCACTGTACAAGATGGGCTTCGATGTGATAAACCATCCACCCTACAGCCCAGAGGCGGCCGCCAGCGACTGATATTTGTTTCCAGACATGAAAAAAGAACTGCCTGGGAAAAAATATACCAGCGATGAAGAAGAGAACACTGCCATTTAGGAGTATTTTGACGAGCGAGAGAAATATTTTTTCCCAAGGGATAGCAAAAAAGGATACCATCTGTTTTAACTGAAGTAATCACGAACGGCCGTCGTTTCCCAAGAACATGATGCAGATTTCCCATAGAACTTGCCTACGCGGCCACTGACCTCATGAGTAGATTCAATAGGTGATATGTTCTTTTGTAGGTAATATACTACACTTCCATTTTCCATCTGTCATTCTCTTTCACTAGAAAGTCAACCTCTATTACATGCTCTGTAATTTTCTTCTCTATTGCTTTTTTATGGCCAATAGCTTATATGTTTGGTATGATTTCTCCGTTCTTGCTGTTTGATATATCTAATTCCTTCTCTTCTTTACATTTCTGTTTGACCCCCTGGTAAAACGGAGGTGTTTTTGCTTACAGTTCATTTTCTTTTCCTTAGTGATTCACTCTTGATGCACTTTAACGTTATTATTGTCAGCATTTTTTAACTGACGCCTATCTTTCAATAGTTCAGTTCTTATGCCCTACAACATTTGATGACACTATCTTTGTAATTCACTTAGAAAAGAAAAAAAACTAGATTTGTTAAGTTCTTTATAACGATCGATATAAAATTAACATAAAATATACAATAACATACTAAGCTAGATTAAAATTGACATAATACTATTAAGTCTTAAATTTAGCGAATAGTTTGCGACATATGTAAAGGTGTGAGCATTAATTCAAAGGCAGCATCTTTTAAGTTTGCACCACGAAGATTCGCTTCATGTAAGTCACTACCCGATAAGTCACAATTCTAAAAAATATTTATTAGAACGTTTAGTCTTACGTAAGATAATAATTAATTACTTCCAAATCTGCACCAGCTAAAACGGCAGCTCTTAAATCACAATTCTGCAAGTTAGCATTTTTAAGTGTAGCAACTCTCAAATTCACTCCGGCCATATCGCTACCTTCCATATTAGCTCCCTTCAAATTAACACCTTCCATATTTGCTCTACTACCCGCCGGATCTTCAAAATTACAACTTTTCAATTGTGCACATTCCATATTTGCACATAAACTCTTAACACCTACCAAACAAAATTGATTACAAATTAATTCTTCTACACTTTTACTAGATAGATGTAAATCTTACACAGAAATCTGTTAAGTGACCGTTTAATTTTAAAAACATAGACTGTTTGTAGTGATCAACATATGAGATAATTTCTCATCGCTAGCAGCCCGTGTACGAGCAGTAATTGTTATTAAACTGACTAAACTACATATGGTGCATGGTGCATTGCTTGAAACACTTGCAAAATAAAACATCATCTGACAAAATTGGAAATGCTAAAACTCTACAGTTGTAGAACTGTTGGGTAAACAAAACATTGATATTTTCCCACTCTAAATGCACCACATAAAGAGACCTATATTATAAATCATCGCCAACCAGTTTTAAGCTATTTTAGATATTATTTCTCGTTCCATTTTAACTTAAGAAGCTATAGATACGTAATTATTGTTTTGATGAAAATATGAGAAGTTTTTGCAAACATGTTGATTAGGTAACAAACGCAAATTAATGAAAAATTCCAGTTTGGATGATTTAATTGAAGTGATGCGAAGAATAAACAATCTGTCAACATTTGCATCATAGAAGAATAACGAAGTTGGTCAATATAATAACCTATTACTTAATTTTTGTAATATATACAGGGTGATTTTTTTTTTCATTATTTGTATGGGGATCTTGGAAACTAGCAGAGATGGAGAGACGATTTTAATGAGCTTTTTGTTTTTTGTTTAATTTAGCTTTGTTATTATTGACTTTGGAAAAAATGTGTAAAGGAAAAAGTTGTAGATAATAATCATGGGCTCAATAATACAGTTTAATCAATTTTTTTATATGAGCTCTAATTTTTGAGTTATGACCACGAACTTCATAAATAAAAATGGACTGATAATCACATGTATTCGAAATGACACCTTACAGCGTCCGCCATGATGAGCGCAAATTCAACCGCGAAAATTTGATATCTAATTCGGATCACGTAAAAAAATATTTTTATCAGTTCATAGCTGAAATTCACACTTGAATTTGATAAAACGAATATTATAAACAACTTTATTGTCTTCTTAACTGTTAAAATCTAAAGGTATTTAAGGCTAAAAATTTTCAGGTTATATCACGTTTGACACAAGAAAATAAAAATTCAATCAACTGCTAGCAGAGGTACCAACCATGACCGATCTACAACACAAATATGCAAATGTTACCAGAATGTTACTAATATTTGCGCTCATCATGGCGGATCCTTGGTGGCGTCAAAAGCGAAGAAGTAGGCATATGCTATTAGCAGTCCATTTTTATTTATGAAGTTCGTGGTTATGACACAAACTTGTGTTTTTTCTAATCGAAGCAATAGTTGGCTATGGTTTTATAAAAAACGCCCTTTTTCAACGTATCTAACAATATGTACTTATAGTGTTGTAAAGGGAGGAACGTTCTCTTCGTGCTTGTGGGGAACGTTCGCGCACGATAAATCGTTCTTGCGCGCATAATAGAACGAACATTCCCCAGAGAGCATATTCAGCACGAACGAGAATTTTCAGCATTCTGAGAATTTTGAGCATTTTCAGAAAAAACCGCAAAAAAGTAAGTTTTGGAATACTTTACTATACCCCAAACATAAATTCTAGGGTTTTTTCGTTAATGCTCGTTTATTCTCGTTCATGCTCGGGGAACGTTTTCTAAGAAAACGTGCTCGAGAATTTTACATCATAGCAATTAGGTGTATCTGTCAACAATTTATTAATTACATTAGGTGGTAAAGAGATTGATAATAGCAAATTTAAAAAGCTTTCATTTTTATGAAAAGAATTTTTTGCTAAGATCCACCGCTTTAGAGTTATAAGTAAAAATTGTAAAATGTTTAACCACCCCGTAAATGGGGGGACTTTACTTTATGTTGATCAGGGGACTTTCCCCCATACATTTACGAAGGAATATTAATTTGGTAGTTAAATGAAATGTTTTTTATGCTGTAAACTATAGGAAGTTCTAGGGACCACGACTATTATGACGTTACACCCGAGTTGACGCTATATCCGATGATGTTATAAACAAGTTCTACTGTATGTACAATAAAGTTGTATTACAGTACTGTATAGCTGTTTTTCACCTGGGAAAGGCGTTTTTTTTCCAATATCCGACCTTTTGGGCATTCCAACCATGGCCTGGTCCCGTCATGGTCGGATATGAGAGGTTCTATTGTACATGAATTAATTCCTCTATTTTTCCTATTCTGACTGGAATAGTATCTGTTTACCCAACAGAAATAGTCAAGCTCCTCCCACTAAATTTTGGGTAATGTATGCAGCGACCAGTTTTACACCCAAAACTATAAAAAATAATATATGAGGAACTTTACTATTTCTGTTAGGTAAAGAGAGTAGTACAAATGCATAGGACTTGTATTGATCATGTTGCACAGGTAATGTACATGTATGGTTAAGCCCTACTCATTTTGGGTGTGCCATGTAACAAATACGTTAATGCTACGGACATTTCCTCTTACCTAATAGATGAGCACCATCCAAAACTGCATGTGATAAATCGGCTCTTTCCAAACAACACCAACTTAAATTAGAGCCGGTTAATTTACATCCGTGCAAATTTGCATATTTAAAATTAATGTTTCTGAGATCCAATTTACTTAAATCTGCACCTGCCAAATTGACACCTTGAAATCGTAATTCGGCCGAAAATGGACATTTAATTAAAGCGTCAATTACATCCCTTCTTGTTAATGGTAATTCATCTCGTGGCGTTTTATGTAATTGAACAATTTGTTCCAGGATGGGAATTACGGATTCGATCCCAAAAAACCGAGCCTCCTCTAAAATTCCTTCTGGATTAACGTTGCTATCGTAAATAAGCTGCCCACTTCTTAAGTAATTAAGTATTGGTTCAAAATAAGTAGGACTACGATCGATTAAATAAGCATTATTTGCATCCACATTACTAGGTGTAAATAAGTAACCGCCTTGATTTTCAGCAAACATCCTAGCTAACATACTGCAAGGTTCTTTTCTTATTAATGTACTTTTTGAGGAAGTAAATAATTTTCCTCCCACATTTAATGTAATCCAATCAGAGTTTGTTTTACAGTCAGCGTTTGTGGACGAAGGTAATATAAAATCTTCACCGTTTGATATGTATAAAATGTCGTTATCTCGAATTAGGTCAACATGATCAATTTCGCCACCTTGTGCCGTAAATATCTTACGCACAATGAAGTTAAATTTTAGAAATATTTGACTGAAAAACTCATCTAACGATTGTGGTACCAAAAATACCTGAAATACATTTTTTATGCATCTAACAAATTTGTAATTGTAAACAATATTACCTTCCCACCCGTCGTTTTACCATTTTTGAAAATAGTAACACGTCTGTCGAGCATGTTATTTATATGTTTGAATGTGCGTAGTAAGATATCTACTCTTATAAATTATTAGCTAATGGAAATAAACGGTAACATTAAAATTATAAAAAATTAACATAACGTGTTTAAATTATTACATTGTGAAGTTAGCTTATGGTTATGTTATTTTAACTTGTTAACCACAGACCACTATCGTCTGTATTGTTAACATTTCAAGCTGGATTTATAGTGTCGGTATCGGTATGCAATAAGAAATAAGAAATAAGCAATAGCAGTAAGAAATAAAAACGCATTTATAGTTCTTTATCGGTAACAGAGTAGGCATGCGCATTGCGGGTTTAATTTAAATTATTACTATGTTTATGGTACGATTCATAGGTTACCTAAGGTACGATTGTAAAATTAAAATCAACTTGGCGTAATATTTTCCCATCGATTCTTGAATTAAGTATATATTTCACTCAAATATTTCTTTAACACCTGATTTATATTGATGTCATCTGTCTTTTCTTAGCTCGTAAGCTCACGGCTGTATACGAATATTCCCGATTCGGTAACGGTAACGGTAAGAAATAAAATTGAACCAATTCCTTATTTCTTATTGCTTATTGCTTATTTCTTATTTCTACTATAAATGCTATACAGGTTATCCATAAGTTCATTTCCTTACCGCTTATTTCTTATTTCTTATTGCATACCGATACCGACACTATAAATGCAGCTTCACTTTCACGCGTCCTGTTTAATAAAGCGGGAATTACACTTACGCTACATTAGTGGCGCATTGAATACAGGGTGCGGCATAAGTTCCGCCCCACTATCAGGTTCTTACAGCGCGACGTAATCTGGTGCAGTACAACGTCTGCCTCGTCAGTTTGCGTTCTGAAACGATTGTGGCAGGGTGTTCCGTGTATTATTATTGTCCGTATCATTAATAAAGCTCGGATGTTTAGGCACTAAAAAATGTTAAAATAAGCAGGCATCTATGCGCTTTAAAGTGTATATTTAGGCATTTATCTAGGCAGGATAGGCCGTCAAATATGCATTTTAGGCACTCATATAGGCAGTATGCAGGATTAAACCCAATAACTTGGGGTCTATTAATTGGGTGATTTCTAATTAACCGTAATATATTTTATACAACTAAATAATATTACATTCTACGTTTGAACAGTATTAAAATGAGAAAGAAAATTAGTGTTTATTTATATTAAATTAATATAATAACTTTTTGCTTCACAGTAACCAATTAATAGCTGTTCCAGTGAATTTTCAGACAAGCTTGATTATCTATGCCAATCTATGGGATAAAATTAATTTATACGATGAGAATGATCCCTCCACTTAGGATCCCTTGTAACCAGTAAATAATTCCGGAATTAAAACCCGACCGAGTGTCATTGACAATGATTGTAGAAACACCCTTCATGTTTAAATATTCCAAGAAATCATTTAATCCGCAATTCCTAGGACTGCTGTGTCAAATGATCAGAGATTAGAAAGTTGTTATTGTTCGCAAAAATTTTAAGCTGTTTGGGAACTGCCGTAAACTTAAATAATCAAATTTATGGAAAATACGAAAAAATAAGCATTTTAGGCAGTTTACATAAGCCAAATAGGCGTATAAAATGAGGAAAGGTAAAATATAGGCACTTATTCTATAAAATGATGAAAATAAGCACAGTAGGCAATAAAAAAAATTTGTTTTTTGATGTAAAAACATCTCAAACGTGAAGAATAGTATATTCTTTAACGAGTGTAGAATGGTGGCTATTATTCACGCGGATGAAGTTTCCAAAACGAACGAGCGCAGCGAGTGAGTTTTGGAATCATCCAAGTGAATAATAGCCATTCTACACAAGTAAAAGACCATACTTTCTCCACGACTATGCATAAAAAAAAATATATACGTAAAATTATGAATATATGATTATTTTGACATTTCAAATGACGCGCTGTCAGAAGCGATTTGCGTAGTTATTTATTTGACGTTTTAAAAGAGACGATTTGATTTATTCATTTTAGCGTGATTTCTGATAATCATAGAATGTGATTGGCTAACGAGAGTGAATTCTATTTCATTCTTCACTGGTGTGAAGAATTTATGTCATTCTTTAGCTAAATATGTAAAAAGAATTTGTGCATTCTTACATAGTCGTGGAGAAACACTTTTTTTCACTACTAGCAGAAACAGCATAGGATTTTTGATGTCACAGCCGACTATGAAATATCGAGTTAGAGGTTAATAATTTTTCATTATTCACTACTAGTTAATAATGAACAAATACACATTTTTTAATAAATCTGTCACATTGTTGAAGTAACTAACGTGCATACACTATTTAGTATGATGGAGAAATTTCATTTAGTAATATTTAGTGCATGAAAAACATTTCTTTAATATATAAATTTAATATCAAGTTATGACGTGAATTCAAAAATGAATAGTTCCGCGCCATTACGAATTAACTTCTATTTGACAGTTCTAAGACAAAATAAGCCTACAAGATTTAAAAGTGCTTATTTTAAATGAAACTTTATAAATAAATTAATATATTAGTGTAATCGTGATGAGGTCGGGGCACAAAGAGGGTAATAGATTGAAGAAATTAAACACCTTACAGCCTCCCCTTAATACATAATATACTTATATAATAATTCGAAGTGAATACGAAGTTGTGCGGCATGTTGCGGGAAACAGCTGATCCCATTTTCAAGCGAATTTATTGTTCTAGGTAAGTGTAAATTTTAAAGTTGACGATTTCCAATGTTGTTAATTTTACTTAAAACTTTTTGCATTTTAACATATGACATTAAATTTATGTAATTCGCTTGAAAATGGGATCAGCTGTTTGCCGCAACATGTCGGACAACTTCGTATTCACTTCGTTTATTATAATATATTAACGGAGGTTGTAAGGTGTTTAATTTCTTCATACATATTAGTGTAAATACAGCTCTACTCAGCAAACAAGATAGTTGGAGAGGGGATACCGGCGCTAGAGTAGCTTTTAAGGTACAATCCGCAAAGAAATATTTTGGCGCTTAATTTAAATGTGTATTGTTGGATACACATAAATGTATTGTATGCTGCATGAGAAGTCATCAGAACTTCGAATGTTCGAAGCATCAGAAAGACTGATTTTAACAAACAAGAGTAACACAATAAAAGGATTAAGTAATAAAACGCCGGCGGAAAATGTTAGCTGTCAACTGTAATAATTTACTTTTAGCTGTGAATGTACACCTTAGATTTCTCAAATATGATTGGACAAATAATTTGCCGCTTCAAAAATTTCAAATACATTATTTTAGTTGACATATTTTCCGACTATCTTGTTTGCTGAGTGGAGCTGTAAATACCTAGTAGTGAAAAAAATAGTATATACACCACGGTAGAGAAGACCATTGTTGACCTCCCGCCTTATTTCCCTCGGTGCTTCGCACCTCGCGAAATAATTTGGCGGTCGGTCAATAATCATAGTCTTCTCTACCTTAGTGTATAATATACTATTATCTAGTACTGGCCTATAAAATTAAAAAATAGGCACTTGCCTAAGTATCCGAGCTCTACTCATTAAAGTACAGAGTACAGTTATACACTTTTTCTATTATTCGCTGCAAAATGGGGGCGGAACTTATGCCGCACCCTGTATATCCAATGAGCGCGTTTTAAACATCGACATGTTTTAAATCTATAATACACA
The DNA here is from genome assembly GCA_036250285.1 of Pyrocoelia pectoralis. Lineage (NCBI taxonomy): Eukaryota > Metazoa > Arthropoda > Insecta > Coleoptera > Lampyridae > Pyrocoelia > Pyrocoelia pectoralis. The sequence continues at coordinate 22,545,157 of CM070077.1, read as the reverse complement.
AATAGTTCGAGTAAAATCTGTTCGAACATCTAGAAATTTACTCGAACTACTTTAGTTTAAAAACGGATAATTGCAGATTTATTTATGAATTGCAGAACTGTAACATAAAAATAACCTATAATAATATTACCTAATCATAAAATTCATTGATTGTTTCTTAAAATAGTGCAATGAACAATACTTTTTGAATGTTGTTAACAATATTCGTTTAGCATCAAAGAAGAACTCCACCCCTTAACTCTTAAAAACAACGCCGTAAAAGCAATCACAAATTTGAATTTGAGGTTACGTTTTGTGTTCGACTTTGATACCACTGACCTGTATCATAAAGGACTGAGCATTTGAGCATTCTTCAATACAACATTGAAGCAAACAAGCCCCACCTAAATTTTAGTTACTGCAGGTGCCAACTAGTGCGTTAGTTATGTAATGATGGTAGCTCGGTATTTATAATAGGTGTTTTCTTTTTGCATTTTGTGGTACACTTAAGGCACCTCTGTCAATACACACCATTCGTTTTATAAAAATAATTTGACTCAGTTCTCAATAACCCTATTCGTTTTAAAAGCTTTATTTAAGTTTTATATTAACCTGAGGCAGAAATGTCTTATGCCGCAAGGTACTTTAATCACGTGATAATTGTGCATTTGCCTAACCCTGTGGCACACCTGTGGCGGTGCAAAAAGAAAACACCTAATGTGTTGGTAGTACTGGTATCAGCTGGTACAGCTTAGCTTGTTCTAACCTATATGCTTAATATCTGCTGAAAAGTAGTATAATCGCAGACTCATAATTATTTAAAAACGTAAAGTATTCAAAATTGTATTTCATTGCAATGCATAAACGTAGTTTATACTACGCATGAAACAAGGTTATGTTGATGTAAACAAAAATATTAGTTACAGTGTTACCAATAATCACCACCACAACAAACCTAAATTACTAATTGGCACCTTAAAATGGCGGTTTTCAATTTGCTTCAAAAGTAGTGGAGGGGATCATTAGAATACTTGTCCTTTAAGATACAGGTCAGTGTTTGGTACACCTACCTTGGTCCTTGGATTAAGTGCACGAAACCCAAGTTCGAACGTAAGTTCGAATAAAATGGAGTAATTTAAAAACGGCATGTACAAAAGTTCGAGTTTTTAGGTGTTTTCTTTTTGCACCGCCACAGGGTTAGGTAAAGGCACAATAATCACGTAATTGAAGTGCCTTGCGTCAGAAGACATTTCTGCCTCAGGTTAATATTTAACTTAAATAAAGCTTTTAAAACGAATAGGGTATTGAGAACTGAGTCAATTTATTTTTATAAAACGAATGGTGTGTTATTGACAGAGCTGACTTAAGTCTACCACAACATGCAAAAAGAAAACACCTATTGTAAAACACGCCCAATGAGTGGCGCACCTTCCATCAAGTGGTGAAGCGATGGAAAGAGGCGCCCATCCGCCCACAAATCTGGATTACGGTGATATAACATAATAATTTTTTTCATTGACAACCTTGCAATCTTGCAATCCCCTACGTCGTATAATTAGAAAAAGGATATAATCAATTGATTATACAGTATAATGCGAACCATATAAATTAAAATGTGTAAATTTTGAAGTCAAATAAGCGAGATCGAGATATCTTGTTCTATAAGTTCGCCAACTATGTAATTCTTTTATAAAAACTATACAAAATAACATTGTAGTGATAGCACGGACGTATAAAAAACAAATGGACTGCTAATTGGTACGTACCGGCAACATTTATTTGTCCCCACCATGGGAGCCGCCATACTGTGCTCTTAGTTAGTTATTTTCTTGTAGAGATCGATTTTAGTTGGCAATTTCAAACGTCAAATCGAAAGTGGTCCAAACTTCAAAGTCTTTGACTTAACCTCAATGTTGTATATCTTACCTTTCGTTGCTTTCATATTTGACACTTTTTATATACATAGTATGAATAGAGCGTGATGTTTCGTTGGAAACGATTGTTGCTATGTGTCGTGTGTAAATAAACAAGTTTTATTTGTTAAATGGCTACACAGAATTATGCCATTTTGGAGTACATCGAAAACCACGTTCCAGAAGAAATTTTACAAATACTTTCAACAGCAGAATCGTCGTTGATACCAAGCAAGTGATGATGAAAATATAGTTACAGAATTGAAATTCAGAAATAATGAAATGACAAATTATAAAGCGCAATTTTCAAATATAACCGCTAAATTTTCAGGGTTCATTGTACTCGCTTTGATTATATGCTTTGATTAATCAAAGATTACTCCACAGACCACTAATATTTTTAATGGTCTGTGCACAAATCATTTTTTTGTTAGTGGTTTGTGGGTCTGTGGATTACTCCTTTAGAAATACACCAATACAAAATTGAGCCACAGAATAAGAGGTCCCCCTACTTATTCTGTGATTGAGCACAGTATGGCGCCGCACAGGCAGGGGACAATTATTTCAACATAATTAGCAGTCCATTTGTTTTTTATACGTCCGTGAGTGATAGTTAGTTATCCGTATAGCAGTTGAAACCCTTTTGTTACCTATGGTAACAGTATACGTCTTACGAGTATACTGTGCTATGGTTGAAACCTGCAAAAACATTAGGTTTTGTAATGTTTTTACCTCCAGGTCCTAAGCTAAGTTCACATTACAGTTACAAAATTCAAACCAGAGACGGAAATTTTTAAAAATAGCAGCTAAACTAAACTCTCCCTCCAAAACTAACCTGCCATAAATTTAAATAAACGCGGTACAATTTAAACAACCCGTCAAATCCCACCCATCCCTTCCAGTTGCTTATAGCATACAGTTCAATAGACTAGGTGCACGAAACTCGAGTTCGAACGTAGGTTCGAACAAAATGGGAGTAACTTAAAAACGCATGTACAAAAGTTCGAGTTATTATAAAACATTGAACTGTACGCTATAAGCAACTGGAAGGGATACGGACGATCTTAATGCATTGTAGGCGTTGAAGCTGACAAAAACAAATGCGGAATGGGTACTTCTGTCGCTTTCTAACTTGTTGCGGTAGTAGAGCAGACGAGAGAGATAACTACCGCAACATATTTTTTTTATCTGTCACCTGCATTTTATGCTCCGTGTCATCGTTTGTATGACGTTGCGTGTAAAAGAAAAAGATAGAGATACCCATTCGTTTGGCTTCAGTGTTGCTTATGCGCGTTTCCTTTCCAGTTGCGTATAGCGTACAGTTCAATGGTACTATATTAACTATAGGAGCTATAATTCCGAGTTTCTCACTTCGAGAACATTTAAATTGCGATTTTAACTTTTTGTGGGTTGTTTGGCAAAAGTTTTTCATTATGAATAGCCAATTGATCAACTTTAAAAAGTTGATAAATTGGCCATTCCTCTGTGGAACACCTTGTACCTAACTTTTACTGACCCTGTTTTGTTGCAAAACGTGGCTATTGCTTTTGTCAAGTTGGTCGCTTGTTTAGATTACACACATCGTTTATGTTACAAACTTCAAGTCAAAGATAAATGTAATTTTCAATTTTTCCTACGTCAACCTAGAGTAGTCGGCAACTTTCTGATTTGAATAACTATGAATGTACAAATAAATATAGGAATTTATTTAACTATTTTATGTAGTTTTATTAAGGCAGAATGGAACACAAGAGATTATATGAAAAGGGAGCATTCTTTAATAAAACCTTATCAAGGTAAGTAAATAAAGCGTTCCTATGTAAATTTCTATTCTTATTTAAATTGGAGCATCTGGAATGAGTATACCTTTTTGGGATTTTATGGGTAGCACAATGGTAACTAATAATTATATTCGAATTACTCCGGATTTGCAGTCAAAAACTGGAGCTTTATGGAATTCTGTCGTAAGTTATTTTTGTTAACAACACGTTTATACGGTTTATACACATTTTCAATATTGCTGCCCACATTTTAGCCTGTATTTGTACGAAATTGGGATTTACAAGTGCATTATAAAGTTTCCGGAAAAGGGAAGGATCTATTCGGAGATGGTTTAGCGATATGGTATTCTAAAGATCGTATGCAAACGGGTCCAGTCTTTGGAAATAAAGACTTTTTTCAGGGGTTAGCAGTTATTTTAGATACTTACAGTAATCACAACGGTCCACATAATGTATTAATATAATGTTGTTGCTGATAGTTTTTCTTTAAAAAATGTTTTTGTAGCATCAACATCCATATATTTCGGCAATGGTTAACAACGGTACTTTACATTATGATCACGATAGGGATGGTACACACACACAAGTTGCGGGCTGTGAAGCGAAGTTTCGAAATTTGGATCATGATACACATGTGTCTATTAAATACGAAAGAGATGTGCTGACAGGTTAACAGGCACATCCGGTTGTACATGTAAGCCTAACTAAAAAACTGTTTTAGTGTCTACCGACATAGAAAACAAAGCAGCATGGAAAGAATGTTTTCAGGTAAAAGGTATAAAACTGCCAACAGGTTATTATATTGGCGTTAGCGCTACTACTGGTGATTTGTCAGATAATCATGATATTTTATCAATTCGTTTCTACGAGCTTGATTTACCAGATGATGTGAGTTTTGTAGCCATTTGGGCAGTTAAAAGTTTATAATACGTATATTCCTTTCAGCCCCAAGGTAATGAAGATCGATCTGGAATTGTACCATCAGCAACATACTTTGAACCACCACGTGATCATACAGAGGATCCAAAACCTTCCTCGTTATCCGGAATTAAGATATTTTTGTTGATGATGATAGGATGCATCGCTATTGTAGCATGTGTCGTTATGGGAATTATGTTCTACCAAAAACAACAAGAGCATGGTAGGAGAAGATTTTATTAAGTGCCACTTACACGCTATTTTTTTAATTTCTATAAACCAAAGTAAACAAAAATTGTTATTTAGAGATTATCTCGATATTAACATAATTTTATCGAGCTTTCTTTTAATAAATAATTATAATGGTTCATTTTAAAGATGCGGTTGTTTATTGCTATAATATCGGTTCCAATCTCTAGAAGCATTACGATGCATATGGGAATATAAGTGTTTTCTTACCAAACTTATTACGATGATTAGTTCGTTTAGGAACGGACACTTTTTAGCCCCTTAATAAGCCTAAAATGTATACATTTGGAGATTGGAATCGCCTTTAGTATGAATGCAACTGTCGAGTGATAAAAAGACGTCTGTTATTGGTTACTTGTAAATATATACTTAGTGAATATGAGAGAAACGCTATGTTTAATTTGCACATTTTTAATATTTCTACTTATATTGTTGAATGTTAGCTTTCATGAATTGTGATTGTGTGAATGAGATGTTAATTAATAAGTTTTGCATCAATGCTACAGTAAAGGTATTTTAAGGATCATTATAGAATATAATTTATGTATAATAGCTATGTGTAAACTGACTATTTTTATAATTACTAACAAATACCAAACGAATCACTTTCACAAAAATTTATACCTGTCAAGTTCAAGAATTTATGTTATCACATCTTTACAAAAATGTACAATGAATTTGTTCATGTTACTATTGTAAATATTAGCTATTGTTAAGATTATTCCCTCGGTTTTTAAAGATTTTGTGTTCAATGTTAAAAATACGGCCAAAAATGTATATTTTGTGATGGGGATAAAATAAATAAATTTTAATACATTTTATATATTAATAATTATTTTCCATATACCAAACCTTACGAATTGTTGTAATACTCGCTCTTTTCTTGTTACATAATTCGAGGTGTGCGTGTGTGTGTTTTATTGAGTTTGGTCCACAAAGGAAACTTGAGTTGAAGATGATGGGGGTCAGAGAAAGAATATTGTTTTATTTCACCACAAACTCCACTACACAAAAAAAATTACATAATAAGGATCCTGGCAATTAATTTTTATTAAAGCTATCCTATTAAGAATCGTTTAAATTACGGTAAACTAGTATTGGTGATACCAATCTTTAGCTGATTAGCTTGTACCATAAGTCACAAATCACTTATTTTTGTTACTGGTTTGTGCCATAAGTCGTTGAATAGGGTTATACTTTACATAGTTCTAGTTGGTTCCATAGCGGTGGATGGCGGACATCAGCTGTTGTCTGGTTCTGACAGTTTGAACACGCCAGTCAAGAGGCGGTCGCAATTCTGGACTGTATCAGGGAGCAATCAATGGCGTTTCCAGCCAACTGGCTTAGGGGGGGTGATTATAAAAAAATATCGGGTATCGGTCCTTTCCACGACTCTCCAGTAGTTTTGGAAAAATTCACCATCATAGATCGCCGACTAGATTCACCGTAACTTACCTTGTTTGTTTGCAATGTTGGTAATTTTTAAGAATAAAAATAAATAAGCGAACAAAAAATTCTTAGAGGAGTAATTACCCAATCCCCCCCGAAACCGCCACTGTCTAGGGAGTGGACTATTTTAAATAGAAATAGTCGATAAAATTTTGACGTTTCTATAAAAATGTTTTGCTAGGATTGAGTAAATTTATCATAGTAACGACATTTTGGATGGCAAATGCACAAAAAGTTAGCAAAGCATTTGAGTAAAGAAACGTCCAAATTTTATTGTTGCGTTTGGCGGTTGGATAGGATCATCATCTATTTGGTGATCGTGCCAAATAAACAATAAAGTTTTGGTGGAATGCAGGCAGACGGGTCGATGTAGACGGACTGGTCGGTGTTGGCGGCTATGACTTCTGACTCTGGTTTCTGTGGCTAACAGCGTTCGCTTATAAGGGATTCTGGTCGATGTCGACGCGTTGTCATTGGTCAGCCAATGAGAATCAATCGTTGCTCAGTACGCAAGCGACTGTGTAGCAGGATCATGTGTGGTCGCCACATTGCGCTTAATCGGAATACCTATATATATGTTACACCGACTACACGCACAATTTGTACCTGTTTTCATGTTACAAAAAGTAAATAGAAAACTTTCTGCAAGAGTTAAACAATAATTTACACTAGGAAAAATATTTATTAAGTGGTAATATGGTCATTCAACATCAGTACCTATATTATCTATATTACACGAGAAAAGTATAAAACCATCAAGTATTTTTACGATCTACAGGTGAAGGCGATCTGTCGATAAATTCTAAATTTTGTAATTTATTCTGAATATCACAAACTTTTTCATTTTGAAAATTAACAGCATTTTGCTTATCACCAGTTTGGTTTACTAATTGACTAGATTCTTCTAATATTGTATTATCATTTAAAAATTCATTGGTTTCATATATGCAAGGGGTTTCATTTAAGCTCAAATTACAAATTTTGACATTTTTCAAAATTGATGAACAACTTATACTGTTGGCTTCTGCATTACGTGGTTTTGGGCAGCTACTACATGTTTGGTTTGAAAGGTCTTTGCTAAGTGGCGATAGTGGATCAGAAGCTTCCATTGCTAATTGAAGTTCTTTTTCCCATGCCAATTCTTTACGTTCTTTTTCACGTTTAGCCAACTCCTGATATCTGTTGTAGATTTTAAACTCTGGTATTATGGTATGTTGAAGTTCTAAGGGAGTATCGGTTTCCTAAAAATGTCACTTAATAATAAAAGAATGTCGCATATTTGAAAAATTACCAATTCCATTAGTTGTGTTTCTCTTATTGACCTCTGCTTAGCTAAACGTTTTTTCTTCTTATGCAGTGGCTTGGTTTCTATAATCATTTCTTCTAGTTCAAATGTGGGGTCACAATTTAAGTGATCCTTCTAAAAAACCAATTCTGTTTACCAATTTAATGAAAAAACTAATAACATTACAGGTGGAGCAAAGAAAGGCTTATATTTTCTTTGAAAAACTAACTCCATGTCATATTCGTCTAGGCACTGTATCTGTTTTAATTCTTGAATGGTTGAAACACGTTCTCCAGGTCTTACACTTAGCAGCTAAAATCAAATAAAAAAAATATTTTTCTCTTTTTGCTTAGGCAAATAAAAACAAACTTTTGAAAGTAGGTCAACAGTGTCATCTTTCCAAGAGGAAGGGTAATTAACTCCAATTTGGAAAAGTGCTCTAACTTCTTGAATGCTTGTGTTTGAATGTATATCGAATGGTCTTCGTCCTCTCAACATTTCAAATGCAACAATACCTGAAATGAGCATAATAATATTTGGTATTAGACTGTTTTTATACCTAACGACCACCAGTCTACTGCATACGAGTATCCAACACATAAGTCGACAGCGCAATCAAAAACTTCTGGTGCTATGTACGGTTTTGTTCCTGACATTGAAGAAGCTAATTGTCCATCCTTAACAAATGTGGCTATATTAAAATCAGTGATGTGCATGTGTCCTGAAACAAGAAACACCTATAGCTTTAGTAAGCGAGCATCTTCTAATTATAGAGTATAATTAATTGCTGAAATAGTTTGTTTTAGCAAAGGGTAGGTTATACACGTACTTTGGAATTTGGTCCTCTATACATTTTATAGGTAGGTACTTACAGAATGTAAGCAATTCCGCGTAGTGACTAATCTAAGATGTAGTCCACTTAGTGTTGTTACATTTTGAAAAAATGCGTTTAACTGCGTTAACTTAGTTCTTAATGTAATAAAAAAATTATGTACGAGGGTTGAACAGTACTACCTACTCATCAAAGAAGGAACTGAGTTCAGCTGTTATACCAGTGTTTATTTGAGATTTTAATACAACTGATTACCATTGTTACATGTGTTCTTCCCTTTCAAGAAGTACTTATTACAGCCACTGATAGTGTACCTAGAAGAGCTCAACAGTGCTTAGCAGTAAATGGAAGATATTTTGAACACATGTAACATTGGTAATTAGATTTTAAAAGTCGACTTTTCAATGTTTCTTTTTAACAGTGAATTTCACATTTAATAACTAGTCGAATATTACTTAAAGGGGTGGCAGTAATAAAATAATTTTTCTCATAAAACTTTCTTCTTTTTTAACAATCTTTCAAATTATACCTTTTTCGACTTATGGTGCCATTTAAAATTTTGGAGTTGGAGGCCTTCTGGAGGAATGCTGACTTTTCCGAGAAATAATGATATCACCATTCGATTCTTTATTATGGCTTTTATAATCACTTTTTTTACCCCACCTCTCTACGACTCAACGTTCTTTAAATAAAACTAATAAAAGACTGATACGGGTGGTCTCATTCACCCGGTAGTTTGAATTAAACAAGAAAGAGAAAATTGTCTTATGGAATCCGTTTTCATCAGGACAGTGGTTCGGTCCATAAAAGTTTAGTTGAAATAAACACCATTTATGATGCCGAGATATGAGATAGAACATTCAGCCAACCCCTCAGACATACACCGGATTGATCCTTATTTGTTCCCTACGAGGAATAAAATTTGAAGACAATGAAGGCATTATGGAGGTAGTTGTAAATTTCATTGGAGACCAAGATACCGGATTTAAAAAAATCCATTCTAAGCTTGGAGTAGAGGTGGAAGAAGTGCCTCGCAGTTCATGTTGATTACGTTGGAAAATAATGCTGTACTATACATATGTGAAGGGCAATAAATACTGTTCACCCCTCGTACCTACGTACCTTTGTATGACGTCATGAATAAAATTGCCAAACAAGGTTCAAACAACGCTCAATAATATTTAAATGTCTGGTTCTGCTGAACTTAAAATGTGGATAGGTATTTGACGCACCTGACTATAACTGAATGTAAATTTGCTGTTTATTTGTACTGTTTTATAATAATAACTAATAATAATAACTTTTATTTCCAAATCTTACAAGAAAAAAAAAACCGCATATTGCTAAAAGTAAGAACATACAATTAGATTTGGAAACGCGATGACGTTCAGAATGTTCCCTTGGTGGAACCTTCTGCTCTTCCACGTTACCGTGTATATACTATAACTCACCTTCTTCATCCAGAAGAATGTTGTCAGGTTTTATGTCCCTGGAAAAAATACAATAAAATTAATGTGTATATACTTATTCTTTCATTACAACATAATAACGTATATATAACATTGTAAAGGTCACATTAAACATAGCAAGCTGTAGTGCTGCTTTTCGTTTCATTTCATGGAATAATGCACTGAAGAGAAGAAGAGAATGAAAACATTTCTTTTGATTTAAACTTGCCCAATTTGCAAACACGTAGCTCGTCCATATGCACAATGTGGGCACCACGTTGGTACAGTTGGTCAACATTAACCAAAACTTAGGTGCGCTCCAGCTTCCAACACGTTTAGGAAGGGGAAATAGAAAGAAATGGATGGGTATCAAAAGACGTAGAGTAAAGAGCGTTTATAGGTATGAAGCTTTACTATCAAATGAACCTGCGTACTGTAGGTTGTGACTACCAAAGGGGAGTTAAATGTTAATCTGTGTGCAACACGATACCTAGCCAACCGGACGCGAAAATCTGCAAGAAAATAAGTTTAATGAGTTATATGTTAAAATTATGCTTCATACGAGTAATTATACACAAAAGAATTTATGGACGTTGCGAAGAACCAGTGTTCCCTACGCAATTTGTATTCAAAAACGTGCTTGGAACCCGAGAACCTTACTTAGCACAGAAGTAGCTACGATGCAGAAATGCAGAAATGAGTTGGGATATATAGTTACCTATACCTGTGTATGTTTAGTGGATTTAGTGTTTGAAGTGTTGTGACAGGACATAAGTACAGAAGAATTGTAATTATATTGTTCGACAAATATAATGGAGACATTCCCCAACTAAAAAAATTTTGAATGGTTGGAAGTCCTCGACAGTTACATCAGAGAAGGCTGTGTGTAGTGTGAATGGCTCTGAGACGTCAAAGCATCCAAAGCAATCTAGTGAATATTTTCACTTATAATATCCGGAGGCGTCGATTCTATCCGGAAATTTTTTTGAGTGCATCGATGGCAATGTATAAATAAAATTGCCATCGATGCACGAAAATAAAATTTTCAGGATATGAATCGATGCAGAGGGATATTCGGTATGAAAATCGCACGAAAAATATTACGTTCAAAGAAATTTATTTTGCTTTGTGGAAATATTTCCACTCGTACGCAGGACGAAAATATTTCCGCGGAAATATTTTATATTGCCGTGGATACCATCATAAAGCAAGGTTTTCATTGGCTGTTGAAGGCGTGGCGATATGATACAATGTAGCACTTTCAAACTTTTTAACATAATAACGTTAAAAATTTTAAAAGTACTCATTATTTTATTGTTCCAATAATAACCGCATAATTTCAAATAAAGTTATTAAAATGTTTTAATGCCTAATTATGAATTCAAATTTATATTTTAGCGTTACTCTTTACTGGCTAATTATTGTCTCATATAGTAAATACTTTTGTTCGATACCTCCTTAGAAAGTGGCCCGTAACTATGGTTACGAGTGAGAGAAAGTTGTACTTTCGCTCACGCATTTTTCGCTCACGCATTTTTCACTCACGTATTTGAAAGTATTAACGTCACTTGTAATTACATTTGTTTCATAGCAACGGATCGTCACGACTGTGTGATTTTTTTAAATACAATAATGCCAATTAGAATACAAAGTTACGGAGTCACTTTCTAAAGAGGTATCGAACAAAATCTAATACAAAACTCGTGAGTAAGGTCACATTCGTTCACTTGAATTCGCAATTCGCGTGAACGAAAGTTGTACCTTCCTCACTCGTATGTAAATAACTATTATATTCATATTCAATAAACTCCGTTCGTTACTGTATTCGGATTCGGATTCTTGATGACAAAATTTGGTTATACCTATATATTACTTCGGTTTGTTGGTCAAAATTGCCGCCGAAGTTTAGAATTAAGGAGCTCGTTATGGTTATGCACTGCATTCCCAGATATTTTTAATTTAATTTAAAGTCCTCCTATCAAAAAAATGGAATATCTAAAATTAAAGCAAGTGTACCTATTATAGGTATGTGAATTTTGGGTAGATTTTTTCATTCTTGAACAAATTGGAAGTGATTGACCAATTTGCCTAGTCAGAGTCACTACAAACTTTGAATTCATTTTCAACAGAATTTTAATTTACTCTTTGTAACACAGTTAGTTAGAGAATTTGGTACCTATGAATGATGTGCTTGGACTGTAAGTAATCGAGTGCCAGTGCTAATTCGCAAATAGTAAGTTTGACAGCTTCATCATTAAAATACACTTCTTGTTGTATGTGATATCGTAGGTCACCTCCTAAAAGCAAGTCCGATACCATAAATAAGTCCTCTTCATCTGCAACAAAAAATAAACAATTTTAGTAATAATTCTTGCAAAATTACCTATTGTCACAGACAATGTGTTGTATAAATAATTGCCGAATTACGGTTTGTAGGTACGTCTGCTGACAAATTGTGTGGCTTTTTTGGGTTTTATTGTAAAGTTTTTAGCGAATTAAAAAAAATTATTGAACACTATCAGCTATTTATTTTGTCTGTTCGCCCGTCCATCATTTTTTTCAGTAACAGTTTAAGATATTGAAATACGTTTTTTTTTGCACTGTATTCATTGTACTCTTAAGCAATAATTTTAAGGTTTATATCCATATTTCTTCAGGAATTTGAGTTTTATCAGGCCCTGCGTGTTTCTTTGTATGAGCTTCTTTCAGGGGGATTTCCTCATAAATGTGTAGCTTCACACCCTCATACATCGATAACGATTGATTCAGAATGGACGGTTGAACATGCAGGCCTCCAAGGGAGGGTTCTAGAGGCAGGATTTAAAAACATGGAATAGGGGGTAGAGGCAAATTCGCTAATAATGATCAAAATTCTGTCTTTAATTTCAACCACAAAAAGAAAGGCAACAATAGAATTGAAGAATAACATGCGAGGTTGGGATATCCCATGTTGTAGAAGTGATGGTGTTTTTCAATGCTAGAGTGTAGTTAAAAAGTGGCAAAGAGCAAAGACATAAAGGAGCCAAAGGAGGCATTTTGATTTGATGAAAAAGAAATAGAAAGATTCGATTAAATATTAGCGCCATCAATGAAAGAATCATAAAAATGGACACTTGATAATTATTGGAAGGTATGGACCAACAGATGGTAGATAAGAGCAAATAGATAAATTAACTCAAGGAGAAGAATTGGAAGATACATGGTCGATAAAAAGAGAACAAGCAACAATAGCGAAACACCTGGGAATGGAAACGGTGAAAAATTGCATTGCACGAATGATTTAAAAACAAATGCCTTTTACCGAGTTCATCCATAAATTTATCTCGAAACAAGAGATTAGAAATTTCAGAGCAATAAATGATTACTTATAAGTAAAGATATGATATGTAAAATGTGGAACTGGTCACGACCTACTGGTACCAAAATTTATAATTTCCAATCCAACGAAGAAGGGAGATCTTTTTGAAAAGAAGTTAGTACAAGAGAAAATGGACCAAAAACTATACGAATTTAGATTTGTATACATAGAACTAACATGTGAATATATAAAAACTTATATTAAGGTGGCAGTGAGAACTATTAGAACATGGAGGAAAAAGAGACCAAAATAGGATATAAATTGAACTTAAAAAAAGTGCTAAAGAATGCACTCAAGAAAAAAAAGGTTATATAACAAATGTAGAGAAGTATAGGCAGAAGAACAGAGAAGTAAAGTAATAGAAACATTAATAAAAAATACAAGAGAAAAACAAATTTTACATAGGTATATAAACGATCAGATGCGAGACTATTACTATAGGGAACTTTTGATAGAGATACGACTAGAATTTATAGGAAAGGTAGAATTAGAAGCTACAGCAGATGAAATAGACGTTAAGTACTGTATAAAAAAATATATCCAGTAGAAAAAAATGACTTAACTTAACCGGTCCTGGAATTGTGAGTTAATAAAATGATTCATGACTCACCGAATTGACCGAATGTCGCAAAGAGATTTAAAACGGATGTGACTTAAGTTATATGATACGAAAATTGGAAGAGGAATATGGTAGTAATTCTATAAAACAGAATACACCTGACGTCGACATAAGACACAATCAAATCAAAGGTCAAGTTGAACAAGACAGAAACTCCATTAAATGGATAAACCCAATTCTATGGGAAATATAAATAACAAAAGATAACTAAAAAGGGTATACGACACCATGCTACGGTGCAAACGGGGTAGAAATCTGGATCGTAAATAAAGCGAACATAAGCAAAATAAATGTATTGAAATGAACTACTAGAGAAGGAGGTCTCACGTTTGGATATAAGTACATAGTAAATAATGGGGACATCAAAAGGCGCATGAATGTAGAAAAAGACATAGGTAGTGAATTTCATCGAATAAAAGCGTCTCACATGGTACGAGCACGTTAAAAGGAGAGATCTTAACCAATGGAGGGTGAACCTCTATTGGTAAGCGTAATAGAGGAAAGCCAAGAAAGTTGTGGAGAGGCGAGGTAAATGAGGCGATGAAAGGAATAGGACTTGAAGGTGGTTTGACAGAGACCAGTAGACGTCGTACTTGAAAGAAGAAAGAAGGCGTTAGCCGTACAAATCCTTACATAAGTACATTATTAGTATATTCATATTCATCCAGAGGAAAACCTTAGATACCTAACACATATGATGGTGTCGCATTCGCTAATCATTTTCAGCGATAGATACTTTTTATTCTCTTCGTTTATAAACTTTAACGCGGCTAAAATGTCGCCGCTAATAACTTGCGCCCTGATAGCCCAGTAAAATGGGAAAATTTGGATGAAATAATGGTTACAGCTTTGAAAATTTGGGAACAGGCTTGTTTTGTGCTCCCGTTGAAGTGTTCAAAAGTCCCCATCCGTACCCCCCTCAAGAGAAAAGGGGGGCCAAAAAGTGTCAAAAAAAATTAAACATAACCTGCATTTTCAATCGTCAGTTTATCGTCGCTGTTTACAGAAAAACATACGTGACAAAGTGTTTTTTATAGGAAATGTAAGCTTTCAAGTAGTTTGTATAAAAGTTTGTCGTAAAATAAATGGAAACGAAGATATTTAAGAAAAACTGAATACAAATATACATTTTAGTTAAATTCTGTGAAAATATATAGTTTTCAAAATATATTTTTACAATAAAGTGCAACTTGCGAACGATTTATTGTATTGTGTTACCTTTGTATACAGGGTGGGCCATTGAAAAGGAAACACGCCTGTTTTGGGACACTTAGACCAGTTGCTTAAACAAACGCTCGGACACGTCGATTTTCTATTTTTGGGAGACAACTTTTGATGTCAAATTTGACTTTGTCAGGTCAACCCCCTAGCCCCAGCAACCCCTAACTCAAGAATTTAAATAGGGAAGGGAGTCGAGCGACCCCTCATTTGAAGCGTCTTTTAATTCTCTATTCGATAGTACAAATGAAAATTAGTTTTATTCAATTTTTTTTCGCCTCGGTGAAAAGCACCCTCCAGATTAACTATGGTGGGGGTGTTGTTTAGGAAAAATCCTGAAACACACCACCTTTGACCTTTTGAACGGCACATTTTGATGTCAAATTTGACTTTGTCAGGTCAACCCCCTAACCCCAGCAACCCCTAACTCAAGAATTTAAATAGGGAAGGGAGTCGAGCGACCCCTCATTTGAAGCGTCTTTTAATTTTCTATTCGGCAGTACAAATGAAAATTAGTTTTATTCAATTTTTTTTTCACCCCCATGAAAAGCACCTTCTAGATTAACTATGGTGGAGGGGCTGTTTAGGAAAAATCCTGAAACACGCGACCTTTGACATTTTGAACGGCACATTTCAGGATTTTTCCTAAACAACACCCTCACCTTAGTTAATCTAGGGGGTGCTTTTCATGGGGGTGGAAAAAATTGATTAAAACTAATTTATGACATACTGTCGAATAGAGAATTAAATGATGACATTTGACATCAAAATGTGCCGTTCAAAAGGTCAAAGGTGGTGTGTTTCAGGATGTTTTCTAAACAACACCCCCACCTTAGTTAATCTGAAGGGTGCTTTTCATCGAGGCGAAAAAAAATTAAATAAAACTAATTTTCATTTGTACTATCGAATTGCAGAGGTTCTCAAACTTTTTTTTTCGCGTACCACTTCTATATATTAAGCTTCAGTCACGTACCACTCGCTACCTTAATCAATATTTTAGTTAATTTAGTATATGTTTCGGCAAAAAAAAATAAAAATTGTAGCAATAAAAATTAAATTGGAGCAATATAATATACCTACATATTTATAGGAATAATGAATTTTTTAAAAATCAATAAATTAGGAGTATTAGGACGTGTTGATAATTTTAACTTTATTTTGAAAGTAAACACAGAGTAGGTAATATAAACTGCTTTATTTATTTTTAATTCGAAAATAGTCACGGATCCATAACCTTGTATTGTCAAAGATTACACTTTGATATTGTGTAACGAAAGAACACGAAAAGTATTCGGTATCGGTAACGGCAATATAGCGAATACAATCGTACAATTACAATGCGAATACATACTCCACTATACTCGTACTCAAAAGTAATCAAAGTATTCAAAGTAACTATTAATCAGAGATATCAGTAATCGTTACTTAGTATTTTGTAAAGTAACGAGTACTCGAGTAACGAATAGTTACTTTTTCAACATCACTAACGGCCAGTTTTGCTACTGAAGTATAACAAGTCCTACTCGCGTACCACCTGGAAGGTTTTGGCGTACCACCAGTGGTACGCGTACCACAGTTTCAGAACCCCTGGAATAGAGAATTAAAAGACGCTTCAAATGAGGGGTCGCTCGACTCCCTTCCCTATTTAAATTCTTGAGTTAGGGGTTGCTGGGGCTAGGGGGTTGACCTGACAAAGTCAAATTTGACATCAAAAGTTGTCCCCCAAAAATAGAAAATCGACGTGTCCGAGCGTTTGTTTAAGCAACTGGTCTAAGTGTCCCAAAACAGACGTGTTACCTTTTCAATGGCCCACCCTGTATATATAAAGTACTGAAAATAGGATAAAACCAATTTTTAACAAAAATTTAACGGCCATTTTTTAGCGAAAATCGGAATTCTTAATAAAATATCAATTTTTGAGTATACCTTCAAACAGCTGTAACTAGCGAACTATTTGTCGTACGAACTTCTGCCGACGCTTATTTTACAGGTACATTAATTATCTTTAAAAAACTATAAGAGACTTTACTGTCTACAAATAGTGAAAACATAGTTATTTGCAAAGAAATGCTTGAAAATGAGAATTTTTCATTATTTCTTCCTCCATCGCCTTATAAAGATTACCAAAATGATATTTCGTGTATACATATGGATTCAAAATTTAATTCTCTACAACTTTCATTATATGCACTAAGTACGTAGAATCAATAGTTTTCGTCTTATTATTGATTTTATTATGTAAAACGAGCAGCGATTGTGTCTTAGAAAAAGGTTTAAAGGATTCTATCTCTGTCAATATTAATCGTATGGAAATGTTTAAAAAGAAAATTATTCGTAATTAAATTCTCTACAACTTTTATTTGAAGCATTTTGCGATATGCATGGCCATTCTCGAGATATAAGCGAAATACGCGCGATGCACGCACGTGTTACCGTTTCGCCGTAAAACAGTCGACATTTAAAAAAAAATCTATCTCGGCTCCTATTGATCGTAGAGACAAAAACAAAACATGAAAATGTGCGGAATTTTGTCAGCTACAACTTTCTTAACGTTTTTGTTTTTGACAAAATTGATACTTTTTCAGTTATTTACGAAAATCTGTTTTTTGTGACACTTTTTGGCCCCCCATTTCTCTCGGAGGAGGGGGGGGGGGTACGGATGGGGACTTTTGAACACTTCAAAGGGAGCACAAAACAAGCCTGTTCCCAAATTTTCAAAGCTGTACCTAACCATTATTTCATCCAAATCGTTAAATTTCGTCTCATTTTACTGGGCTATGACTTGCGTAACAAAAATAACTTTAAATGGAAAATAAGCAAGTTAAATTTGTTTCTACGAAAGTTAAACTTTGTGAGATTACTTTTTGGAAATGCATTTGTTTTTCTTTTACACAAATCACACGAACAGGAGAATTATTGATCGCTAAATAAAGTCTTAAATAATGCTATAAAATATCGCTGAAATTGTGACATAGGGTCACATGTTAATGTAATTTTTTGTAACAAAGTAAGAAACTTCTAAATTTATGTATTCGCACGTTTTCATAGCAAAGTCTGAGTTCAGTGTTGGAGAAAAAGTAATACTCCTAAGGGAAAGTAAGTAATAAGAGTCTTAGGGCGCCCCACTTGGGAACAGTAAATTTATATGAAGAAAGAAATAGAAGATAACATTAGTAAGTTAAACATGAGTTTAATGGTAATTTATATGAACATGCTGACATTTTGATTACTTTTATTCAAACAGTAAGTTAAGTTACACTAATCATTTTAAGTACCTACTTCTTACAAAACAATATTTTACATTAATTCACTAAAATATTTAATACCTACATCGTATATCATCTAAATAATTTTCCATTTTAGTGAACAACGTTAGGGCTTATGTACATTGTTACCGATCTATAACCCTTGTAATCGTATTTTATCCTAGGTGTTAATATTATATGTTGCTCGTACACAGAACCCATTACATATAAAATTAGTGGATTGTATTAACTGTAAGTGGAAAAGAAGATGGTGTTAAACATAACGTTGTTAAGTAATGCTGTTCCAGACCACATAGCGAACATTAGGGTAAATCCTTAAGCTATATATTGGGGGAAGGAAACATAAAAAGAATATTAACGAAGATGCTTCTTTAGGGTGGTGGCTATAAACCGTGCGCGTAGTCTATGAATCAAAACGTCAGGGGATATTTTCTTTGCAGAATTTTATCTCAGATGCGATATGTATTCCTTTCTTAATTCGTATTATTACCTCATAACATCAACTTCGCATGATTTGAAGATGATAGTGGCAATAATTTTTTTCTCGGTGTTATAGCTTCGACTGCTTTTATAGGTCTTGCGTCAGTTTACGTGTGTTGAGATTATATTTCTTTAAATAGGTATCTTTAAGAATGCTTTAACATTCAAACAATGTTTGTACTCTTTTCTTTCATTGTCGTAGACAATGAAATGTAGAAGTGTGTATTGAACTGTGTACGGTCATTGACTAAATAAGATTCTTCAATCAACGGTACGGTACTAATTCATTTAGATCTAAATAGGTATATCAAGGTGCGCGATGGACGTATGTGTTGGAAAAGATTTTTTTTAGTTATTTGATGATAACAACTGAGCTCGGTTCATCTAGTTATTTCATGATTTATCGTTTGTTGAGAGTCGTGGCCTAGCCGTCACGCTTTCGCGGTCAGGTCCAGTGGTTTGGTTCTTTGCAGTCTTCTGACAGGGTGGTTGCACACATCATCTGCTGCATCTCTATGTCTGAATGCTCCTCCAGTCTCTTCCTGTGTTTTCCAGCGTAGCTACCAATTTCCTCGTTGACCATTGGGACGGGACAATGAGATCTTTGTGAATGTGTTGGTTCTTCATAGTCGCAGTAGGTACTTCATTTGGAAAGTTTGTATTACTGTCACGTTTGTCTTCTTGGATTAGCTCCATCGCTCTATCCCATACGTCCACACCGGTTGCAACATCTGATGGTATTTCCTGTATCAAGTGCAGAGTAGTAGTCCATCAGCCAGTACATGCTCCTTAGTTTTAAGCTGAGCTCCTCTTTCTTTTTTTTTAATATGTTCTCTCAACTTTAGTTTTGCGCCCAACATCACACCCAAGTGCTCAGCGTCAGCTGTATTAGCGTATGACACCGGTTTACCATTAATTTGAATTGGAATCTTCACAATTTTCCTACTGGTGAAGTTGATGTGGGTTGCCTTTACTTCGTTGAGCTTAATTCACCAATTGATGGTGTCCGCTGCTTTCTGTAGCTGGGTGGTTGCTTTTTGCTTCATTTCTCCTACAGCAAGTATCTGAAAACGTGGCCACTGTAGTCACGCCACCTGTTTGTAGGTCCCGTGTGTACAGAAGGATTAAAACTGGTCCCAGCACGCTTCCTTGCGGAACGCCCGCTTCTACTTTTTTTAGAGAGGTCCTAACTCTGAAGTATCGCTCACTGATGTAAGATTTCAAGATGTGTTAGAACTCTGAAGGGGGGTCTCTTTTAATTTTATATAACAATCCAGTATGCCATACTTCCAGCTACATCCAGGAAGATACCTGAGTCACCTTGCTTCGCTCCAAAGCGTCTTCTGTGACATCTGTAATCCTATGCACTTGTTCGATTGTTGAGTGCTTCTCTCTAAATGCGAATTGGTGCACTGGTATGAGATTTTCTTCTTCTATTACGGGTCTCAATATCCTGAATAACAGTTTCTCCAACACCAATGAGAGAATTGGAAGCAAGGAGATAAGTCGATATGACGTTTCTTCATGTGTTGGTTTCCCTGAGCTTGCTATCATGGTCACTTCTGCCACTTTCCATTGTCAGCTCAATGCTACATTAACCGGGTGCAGTAATTTCTTGAAGGCTTTCTCTGGTAAGTTTTTAACTAGGTACTTCTTGAGTAATGAGGTCGCAACCCGACGCTTGCTTGGGTTCAGTTCGGTATTTATAGTGTACGTAAGCTTTACTGCTCTAATAGCCTTCAGGATTTTGTTACATAATGGTGGGAGACGCTCATTAGTTGTTTGTCTAAGCAGCGGTTGGAAGGTTTGTTCCAAATGCTGTGCAAATATATCTGCCTTGTTCTGCGACCTTTTGGCCCATGTTCCATCTTCCTTTTTAATGGGAGCAGCTTGCACCTTTGATCACTTAAGCCCTTTGGTGGAAAAAGATCCATGTCTGCCTTTGCTTAAACGCACTTTGTGTATAACAGAAAAAATTTGATGCAATGCAATGATATTGATCGTTTAATATTACGAAAATGTATGATGAAATGAAATTGGAACCGTTAAAGTGTACATATTCAATTTAATCCAGTATCCTTTTTGTTTAATCACCAGATTAAACAGATTACTCTGGACATATAAATTAGGTAGAATTAGGAAATTAATAAGAATTAGTATTACACATAAAATGTAGAACAGGTCAACTAGAATAAGCATTTAGCAACTGCAAGATAGCCAATAATAGTAAGCATATAAAATGCAAAATAATCAAAGGTCAGGAAATTAGAACTAGAACAAAACAATAGAATACGTCATGTTAAGTAATTGTATATAAACTTGTAAATATTATTAATTAAATCAGTATTTGAATGAAAGAGATTTTGTTCATCTACTCACGGTGGTGTGAGGCTATAGTCTACAATTGGTACGAGTGACGGCGTACCCCTCACAAACAAACCACCAACTATGCACAGTCTCTTACCCGAGATTGTACATGGTCCTTCGAGCCACCAACACCGGCACCAACTATTGAAGAAAAACACCATCGCCCACCGCCGAAAGAAACGAGAAACCAAGATCAACAACCACAGCGAGCCCCCGATACGAAGCGGAGCATCGCAAGAATAGGAAAATCTACCCCTGTAATTCTATAAGGATTTACGCCCCGTATAGAAGAAAACAACAACACAGCGGGTAAGAAATTAAAACTTGTTACTCGTAGATTAACGAAAATAACGGGAGGAGCTACACCTTCACAATCAAATAAACTGCAAGAGCCAAGGAGCCTCACAACGCAGTAAAAAGCAATCGCCCCAGTAGGAACTCGAAAAGGCAGATTCAACAAACAAACAAACCCCTGTCAGGATAATCGACTGTTGCTACATACGACAGCGGGTAAGAAACTAACACTTGTTTTAGCACACGCCTAGAACAGAAGAATTACCGCGAACCCAGTACGAGAAGAATACGGGCATCGCACTACAAGATTAACAAAAGCAGAAGGAATTAACACTTGTTTTAGCACACGCTTAGAACAGAAGAAATACCGCGAAGCCAGTACGAGAGGAAAACGGCATCGCACTACAAGATTAACAAAAACAGAAGGAATAACGTACAAGCCGCACAAGCGCAAAGAAGCAATCGCCCCGGTAGAAAATCGAAAGGGCAGATTCAACAAACAAACAAACCCCTGTTAGGATAATCGACTGCTGCTACATACGACAGTGGGTAAAGAAACTAATATTTCAGATCATCAATAAGGGGTAAGACGCCCAACAGAAAGCATGGAGAAGATCAACAAATTGGCCAACAGCCAAAGTGAAATAGGGAAAGCGATGGAAAATCTGCTAACAAACATGAAAAAAGATGCGGAGGCACAAAAAAACGAAGAAGAAGCCATACATCAACATCTAAGCACCACCCATTGGGAAAGGATCTCATCACACTCCACAGTAATCAGCATCGCAAGCACGACAACAATAATAGGAGTAATACTAGTCATCTGGGGATCATATAAAGTATGGAAACTGGCACGACGGAAGAAGCAACCACATGCAACAGCACCAGAAGAAATCACGATGGAACCTTTATACGCGGTCCCGGTAACCACCTCCGCGCCGCAGAATGTTCAACCTACAGCTGAACATGCACTTCTCGGCCGGCAGAATGTTTAATCACCAGATTAAACAGATTACTCTGGACATATAAATTAGGTAGAATTAGGAAATTAATAAGAATTAGTATTACACATAAAATGTAGAACAGGTCAACTAGAATAAGCATTTAGCAACTGCAAGATAGCCAATAATAGTAAGCATATAAAATGCAAAATAATCAAAGGTCAGGAAATTAGAACTAGAACAAAACAATAGAATACGTCATGTTAAGTAATTGTATATAAACTTGTAAATATTATTAATTAAATCAGTATTTGAATGAAAGAGATTTTGTTCATCTACTCACGGTGGTGTGAGGCTATAGTCTACAATTGGTACGAGTGACGGCGTACCCCTCACAAACAAACCACCAACTATTCGCAGTCTCTAACCCGAGATTGTACATTTTAAATAGGGTTTACACGTGATTTATTTCCGTTTCGTTGGCGGTTGGCTACGCTGCGAGGATTAAAGATTATTTTTTATTTCCAAATGTTGTATACATACAATACCTTTTATCTTCCATATACCATAGGTATATCATGTTAAAATACGAATACCTACCTACTTTTAGTGTCGACATCTCCAATATTGTTTCAGTGTTCATTAATAAAAGTTATTGTTTAAGTTATTAAAAGCACTCCATTTGGCATAAGTATTTGGGAAATATTCAAGTTTAGCTATAAAAAGGAGAATCTCTCACACGTAAAGCCTTTAGGTATTAATTTAACGTGGAGCAACCCAAAATTGATTGATGGATTTCTTTTTATAGGTTACGTTTATTGTTGTTTTTCTATCACTCTTCAGTTCATTAAAAACTTTCGCACTTACGCCAAAATCATAATAATAATGATGTAAATAAGTAATGGATGTAGTTATCCACAGCGTTAACGACAGTAGTAACGTCAATAGTTTTTTATTTTCAGAACTTCAGTGTCTCTAGGGTCAAATTGCATTAGGAACGTCTAACAATCTTACTGTGAATAAAGACTGCTCAATATTTCATTATCCTCGAACACAATGAAGGATGTTTTAATGAGAAGAGTTTGAGAGGTACTTAAAAGTTAACAAGAAACCCCGAAAAACGTAATAACTAATTGTTTAAAACTCGACGTTTCGAAAGTACTCTTCACTTTCTTTATCAAGGGAAATCAAAACTTGCTTTTTATGATAACAGATTTCATTCTGTTGATTTCTTATTTGAAATTCGTTAGGGATTACTCCTTGTATTTACCTATAACAACTAAAATAATGTGCAACATTGTAATGAAGCATTCGTAAAATATTAAAGTACTAACGTACCTGCATTGGATAAATCGTTAAATCTTTGTCCAACTAAAATCTCATAGTATAAAAGTTCCAAACCGAATGTGGCAGGAATAAAGAATAACGGGGAGGAGTTTTGGAGGCACATAGAAGCATGAAATGAAATGAAATGGTGGGGCTGACGGAAACATGGTTAGGAAACAAGGACTGGTGGGAGGATAAATTGCCAAGGGGATTTAGATGGAGGGCACAATTTGCGACAAAGGAGGAAAAGAAAGGCAGAGCGAAAGGGGGCACAATAACGGGGGCACAATAATGGGACGCAGGAAACGGGGATGAGGGGAACAAAGACAGGGGGGACATGGTGAGTTATATGAAGGGAAAAGAAGGAAAGGAGTGCAAGATAGTGGCAAGTGTATGCATAAGGGATGAAACAGATGGAGGAGAACATAGAGAAGATAGTAGGGGAGGAAAAAGGGGTGAGATTGACTATAGGGGGGGGGCGGATTTGTAATAGTTTAGAGCGTTGCAAGGAATGTGTACGGACAGACTAGACGGAATTTTTTTTTCATTTTTTGAATCTACGTATTCAGAAACGCAAAGATATGTAAAAAATTTGCATAGGTCAATTTTTACTTCCCGAGTACGAAGTAAAAGGGAAGTATTGTATTAGTGTTCCAAAAAAAAATTCTGCCATGTATTGCCACGAGACCTCTCTCGTACCAAAAAACTGCAACTTTTTCTTTACAAAATGCGGTTTTCGCCAATGGATTGCATTCGGGCCAAGGAGGGCGAAAAAAACAGTATTTTTTTCTGAATTGAACAATATATATTTTTTGAAAAACTGTTAATACGAGGGAAGTCTCGTGGCAACTTGCCAGAATTTTTTTACGTAGTTTAAAAGAGAATTTTTTTTGCTGGTGCCATTGTTTGAATGGAGATGTACACTTTCAAGAGCGCTGGAGTTTATTGTACTATGTTTGGACAGGGAGATTCCAGATTATATTGTACAAGAGGGGGTAAAATTGGAGAAGATATGGATGCATGCTGAGAAGTTGACGATGAGATACAATGGAGTGGGTAGGATACTTCAAAGTTGTTGGAAAGAGATGAAAGTAGGGAAAATAAAATAGGTACGGACATGAGTATAGAAGAGGGTATTATGAAAGACGAAGACATGCAAGGGAGGAGATACAAAAGAAAATGGAAAGAGGATGGGGTGGAAATATAAGAGAGGGGAATGTACGAAGAGACAAAGACACACAGATGCAAGAAAGAAAGAGTAAGATTGGGGAGAGGAAATATAACGGAAAGTACGGGGAGATAATGACGGATGGAGTACCAGGTTACCTAAATTCAAATATATTATAGAGTGTTCCATTTAAAAAAACACAAGTTTGGTAGGTGTAACGCACGAAAATGGGCTACCCTGTATATGCAAATATATTTTTACAATATGTCCTAGTTGTTGACTCCAATAATCTATTATTAGAATAATTCTTTTAAATCAACAGTGTAGACGTAATATTCCATCCCCAGATTGATTATTGATTTCTGAAAATCGAACCCTAAACAAAATAAAAGAAATAAAATGTATCATAAAATACCGAAAGCAGGTCTGTATTATGACGTATATTTAATAGTATTTGTATCGTATTTATGCGTTATTATTTTATACGGAGAAAAACAATAAATATTGTGGGTCCATAAATGTTAGCTAAATAGAACGCCGAATAATGGATAGATATGCGTTTAATAGTTTAGATAACGTTAAAAAATCATCTCTTACCTTGAAAGGAAAACCATATATTTACAAGAAATGGATGTTCCAGCTTTGTTAAAATCTCCACTTCTCTAAGCACATTTTTTAGAGCATCACGTTCCAAGCATTGATGTTTGTTCATGTACTTCATGGCGAACATTTGCTTTGAATCTTTCTTTTGTACAATGCAGACCTGAAAATAAAAAGAAAACTATTTATAACTCGGGAAACCTATATGAATGGGATAAAATCGTTTTAGTCTTGACTTTAAATTAAAACGACTACTATAAAATTCATTGCACTTTTATATTTAGGTCGCCATCAGCAATTTATGATAGCTGTTGTATGTCATTTACTGAATGAAAATTGCATCCCTAACTTTAACTAGAACAACTTTATTGCGGTAATAACTCCCTTATAAGACGAAGTTCCATAGTTTAATGGGTGAAGAAAAGTACTTAAATTTATTTTCTATCTATCGACTATTATAATAATAATAAACAATACCTAATAATTTTTTTAAAATTTTTTAAAAGTACATATTAGGTACCTATACCGGGTGATACAGGGCTGTGTGATTGGTCCATAACTTTTTTGCTATTCAAGATATCGACATGCGGTTTTCACCGCCAAGTAAGCACACTTATACTGCACATTATAAGAATATTTTGATTATATACAGAATGTTCCTCTACAGGGTGGTAAACCAAAGTTATGTTTTTTAAAATGGGACACTCTGTATATCTCTACATTATTAGTTTTTACATGAAAAAATAATGGCACTTTGTATAGGTCACTATGGGCCTAGCTCTTTCCGTTTCGGCGTTATTCAACGTTTTGTTCGAAAAAAGACTCATATTTGATGGATCACTGCCCAGTACGCCATGGATGTTTTTCGAGAAACTTGCCACAGAAAATTTTAGAATAACTTGGAATTTTAATGAATAGTCGACTTTTGGTCCATGCATGCACACACTATACAGGGTGTGCTGAAACGCAAAAAGTCGAATAACTCTTTTTTATAAATGGAACACCCTGTATTTCTGTTCACGAGTCGATTCAGTTTTTTATAAGCTTTCCACTGATATGCATTTTGTATGGTCAATTCTGAATAGTTATTGAGATTTTCCGGAAAAACTATTGTAATTATGAAGAAGTTGTTGATTTTTGCAAGTAGGCTGCTCTCAGTACAAATTTTCAAAAATCTACCTATAACACGTCTAAATAAAGCTCCCAAAAAAACACCCTGTATAAAGCACAGCTATTAATTAATTCTTTTTTAGTCATTCCTGTTGTGTACGTATTTGTATTTCTGTACTTATTATACATATTAAATAGTTTATTTGTACCTATTAAGGTTCTTGGGATTGAATAGGAACCTTGAGATAGATTCATTGTGATCGGAGGCTGGTCTGAACACTGTTACTTAAGATTTTGAAAGAAACCGTCTCGACTGGTTGTGATAAGTTAAAAGTACTTAAAGCAGTCTGTCGTGGGTGTCGGTGTATTTAATGGCTCCCCTTTGTTAAGCACGTGCTGGCAATTAACATACATACGTACGGAAAACAAAAACCTGTGATAATTAGAGTTGCAACTTAGTGCATTAAAGCGCTTTTACAGTCGTTACCCGTAAAAGCTTCAAAAGGAAGCTTTAATAACTTTAACAGACCAATTTACCAATATCAAATGGTTAGCTTCATATAATCGTACCTAATTCGAACAATCTTTTGGCCCAATTTACGTTCACAGCACCGAAGTTATGCAAATACGCGGAACGCTGATTGTCAAAGCAGTGTTTGCTAATCGTTAAGGTACGAATTTGTGTCTTAAAACATTGCGCTGTTTGCGCTAGATTACAAAAAGAGGGTGAAGGGGAGCACTGGTAGAGTGCATTAAAGTATGAAATTAATGTTATCGTTATATCAAATTGATGTTTTAAGGCTGATTAGCAAACGATTTAAAAACAAGCGGAAGATGTATTTTAATCTTGCGCTCCTTTCTTCATTTCGTATTTTTAGATCGAGATATGTTCCAGCCGTTAAAAAATAATAACTTATAGCATCGCCTTGCCATACACTATTGAACTATTAAAGTTCATACCGTGAACGTCATTTTCAATTCTAAATTGCACATCTGTGTCACATAAAATAATAACCACGTCTGTCGTAAAGGTTTCAGCTTTAGTATTGTGAGTTAAATGATAATACGAGATTATATTAGTTTAAACTTTCGAACGGATATAAAGTTTTAAATCTACGGTGTTTGTCTATACGGATTTTAATTTCCAAAGAAACTATTATTTTCATGGGATATAATCTGTACTAATTCTATAATAGTAACTTAATTATCATGTTTATAGTAACTTGGATAAATATTTTCATACTTTAGGCCAAGGATTATAAACTTTATAATCCTTGACTTTAGGCTGCTACGTTTAATCGTCATAAGAAAATAGAATTGTCACTTTTGCTATTATATTTGCAATTTCTAGATTAAAATGGTTACTCGTATTCCGACGCAACTGTCACTGTATATCTACATTGTTTGAAACAAAATATGTCCTTGTCACTGCATTATGCCTTGTCGCCTAATAAAATTAATAGATACTTTGTAACGAATCTAGGCCATGGAGACCTGTCAACGAAACATCAAGTTGTAGATAAACGTGTATGGTGTAGACAATTTTAGGTGTATATGGATTTACAGATTTTATAGATCCATATAGATAGGGTATGTGAAACAGATCATAAAATGCTAATAGCAAAAATAGAATTCCCATAAAACGGGCAGAAAACTTCGAATAAAGGCAGAAAACAGAAGAGTAAAAGATAAAAAGTGAAAAGACAAAAACTCAGAATGAAACGAAATATAAAACTGCAGAGTGATATGATAAAATATTTGAACAAGAGAAGGCTAGACCAACAACTTACAGCATTCAACTATGACAATACAAACCATATGTACCAACAAATGAAGCAAAGCATAAAACAAGCCGCCCTAGAAGATCTAGCATAAAATTGAAAACACCAAGACAGAGTACACTTAGAGAATTGAAAAATGCACTGTTTAAGAAATAATACATAAAAAAATAGATAAACACAAAAAACATAGAAGACTACGAGAGCAAGAATAAAAACGTAAAAAACGAAAGAAAAATCGATCAACAAATAGGGGGCTGAAAAAAGATTTTTGGCGAATATTCAAAAAACTGGGAACAGATAGAAAGGTAAAAGTAGCGTTAGCTCAAATAAAGCTTGAAGATTGGAAAAACTACTATAAGAAATTGAAGAAGAAGAAGATTTAGAGGTAAATCTCGATGAGGTAAAAAACGTGACAAAAATACAGTACAGAAAAACTAATTCTGATTATGGCAGACTGATTGAACAAAATAGAAATCGCGCGCGATTGACGTGTCCTACATCAACATAAGTGATATATTGGACAAATAAAATTTATTATTGTATTTTTATCAATGATGTAACAACCCCCGTTATCAACAATAACCTTTTACCATCTAGTGTGCAACTTTTCAATGCCGGATCGATAAAAATCAATTGGTTTTTGTGCAAAATATCTGGAAATGGCATCTTGAACATCATCCAAATTTTCAAATTTTTTGCCACTTAGAAAATATTGTAAGGATCGGAACAGGAAAGGCGATAGCGCAATATCAGGCGAGTGTAGTGGGTGAGGTAACACCTCCCACCCCAATTCATTTTTCCATTACGCAGTGTGGCCTTGCATTTTCGTGTTGCAGAATAACGCCTTAAAGATTGATTCACACGATACAATGTACACAGTAAAGGTCCGCATTCATAGTTTGTTCAGATTTCGGCACTTCAAAATGAAGGACTCCTCGAATATTTCACCAAACACACAAAATCGCCTTTTTGGGATGTATACCTGGCTTGGCTGTACTTCGTGGCGATTCATTCCGAGAGAGCCAGTACCTTTTTGCGTTTTGGATTAGCAGAGGATCCATCTCCAGTGATCAATCGATCAAAAAATGCTTCTGTATTTATGCCGGACCCAAATACCTGCTGTGCTTACTTTCCCAATCTGCTGCATAGTGATGGCCAAACGCAAGACCAAGACAAGACCACATAGGTCTTGGTCTTGGTCTTGTCTTGCATCAATTGGTCTTGCTCTTGGTCTTGCATTGGTATCCTTAATCTCGGTCTTGGTCTTGGTCTTGCACCAATTGGTCTTGTTCTTGGTCTTGCACGCAAGACTCTTGCAGTCTTGCATTTTTACACCGTACTTAGATATCAAATTAATCGACATTTGGTGTCACTAAATGCTACTAAATTAGATTATTGCAGAGAATAAGAATTGGTATTGGATTTAATGATCAAAGTAAATTATAATAACTTAATTTATTTTAAAATTAAATACCAACATTGAGTAATATATTACTCAATGATACCAATTAATTATTTAATTCACGATCAAGAATACTTTTTTACTAACTTATGTTTCAGTATTGCGATGACAATTAAAAAAATATACATATTTATGTTGAAACTTCACATTGAAAGTCAATGTCTTGTTAAGAAAAAAAGTAAAAAATTGTGTCTAACCCACATAAATTATAATAGACGCGGCATGTTTCGGCTTTTTTAATACTTAAGCCATCTACAACTGCATCTGTAGATGGCGATAATTCACAAATATTAAAGAATATGCACTAGATATTCCATTTGCAAACAAATGTTTTTTTGTGTGTGGTATAAAAAAATGATCGTTCGTAATACTAATAAGAAAAAAACTGCAAGAGTCTTGCGAGATAGTCTTGTTCTTGCCGATGTCTTGCAGAGCTGGTCTTGCATCCAGTTTTAGTCTTGCAACTTTGAGTCTTGGTTTTGGTCTTGCTATTGGTGTTGCTATCTTGGTCTTGGTCTTTGTCTCGCAAGTCTTGCGAGACCAAGACAAGACTGCAAGACCAAGACCGATTTTGGCCATGACTACGCAAATGTTCTTGGATAATCGACCAAGGTTGGTTAAGAGTGTTTGACAGCTCCTCGATTGTTTGACATGGATTTGCTTCCACTACCGCCCTTAACATGGCATTGTCTGAAATTATTGGTCTTCCTGATCGATACGAGTCGGAAAGATCAAAATTACCAGATTTGAAGTTAGAAAACCACCTTTGGCATTTACGACCACGTGTAATACATTTCAATAAATTAGGTTTGCAAATGGATTTCAATAAACATCGCAAAGGTTTTTGGTAGCAATTGTTGCGGTACTACCTTTGTGAAACTCCAAATTCGTACCGTACAATGTCGAATATGTACCTACCTCTTCTGGCATTTGGCCTGCCATTTAAGTTGCAAAAAAATTTAATTATTTACGAGTAAACAAGTTACTCTAACCTTAAAATGTCTTTGATACGACTTAAATGAAGAAATTTTGATAACAAATAAAATGAAGAAACGGTACCAGCATCACGATCATGCAAATTTATTTTCGAAAACTTGGTACAATCAACGCTTCGCAATCGCAATGTTATTAAAACCAGTTGAGTATGCCATGATAAACAATATTTTCGACGGCCATTTTGATCAGAGTGTTAAAAATGTCTACAGGAAAAAAGAAACGTTCATCCAGACATACAGACTTTGTGAATTCATATATTATGATCAATGATCAACTATTGTTCATCGAATATATAGGTGTCTCAAGATAACAAATACTAAAAGTTAAGTTAAAAGTACTAAAAAACTGTCATTGTTACTTAATATTCGTAAAATTATTAGGTGACAGGGCCCCGAGATTTCGACAGCCTAAGGGCCTCCATCTTATTTAATCCGGCACTGATTGTGGCACCCTTTCAAATACTCCCTGACGGTGCCGAATGGTTTGGCAGGTTACCATAACACGTCGATAAAGGCTTTATCGTTCGTTCGTCTATCTTTATGCGATTTATCTCTAAGCACACTTTGTCACTTTGTGATATTTTTCTTCCAATTTTCATAACATAAAGCTTAGATCGTCTTCGTCCTGTACCACTACGACTTCATTGTCCGCTTAGCACAAGGTATACAGATTGCGGATCGTAACTTCCATACTTTTCATTTTTAAGTAGGTACGGAAGTTGTGCAGCATCCTTGTAGGACCCCTTTCGTTAAGTTTTTTCTACTTTTATTGCGACCTTGTTATCTCTGTAAAGTTTTTTTTTTCATTTGCACGTGTTTTTGATATTTGTAGATTTTCATGACTTTCCGCAAATCATTCCTGGGTACAGTATCCTATGTCTTCTTTACTATAAAGATCTATTTTTTGTGGGTTTTTTCCAATAGCTTGCTGAACTGTATACATGTAGGTACAGACAAAATTGCTGCTATAAATGTTCATTATGTGAGGTAGCCTCCATTCCTTTGGCACAGGCTCTCCATTTTCTATTTTGATGTGATATATTGGACAAATAAAATTTATTATTGTAAAAAAAAATAAAAACTTATCTGTTTGAATTTAGTATTAAAAAACGATATTACTTTTCGGCCCCCCTGAGGTATATTATATACAGTTTAATTTTAATCTAATGTTGCGGGGCCCCTAGAAAACGTGGGGCCCATAGGCAATTGCCTACTTCGCCTAATGGGTAATTCGGCACTGGCCACAATCAATAGTTCGACGAGTGTATCCATGCGTGAAAGTAAGAGGACATTTTGAACAAACATTCATTATGAGTTTTTGATGGCAATTTCAAACTGTTAATATGCAACTGACAGGTTGAACAGATAGTTTTAAACGTTTATTATCAGTTTCCGATTTGATGTCGGTTCTCATTAATAACCGATAAATTAAATATTTCTTCTTGTTTTAATATAAGGACCCCCCCCCCCCCCCCCCTCCAAAGTTTGTAAAACCATTTCTGAATCACACAGTATACAAATATAAGTAAAGCATACTGATTTATTGCAGGTTTCTGTAGTAATATTAGGAGAATACGTTTCTTGTTTAATGCATTATTTTCTAAGCCATTTAGACGGTAAAAATGACCAAAACTTTAGCGGTCATGAAAACCATCCTAAGCTAGTTAGGATCAAGTAAGATTAAGTCCCACGAATTATATTTACCGTTCGTGTTCAGGTAATTTACAATGGATAAATTGTATTCCAGTAATCAGCAAACATCTCCTCGATTTGTAATTTTCGTAGTAAATTGGCAATCACTGTGTTGAGCCGACGGAGGAAATGAAACGTGTCTTTGTAATCGACGAAGCCGTTACAATTCTGCCCTGTATTTTATACTTCGTATAATCGTATGTTATATTTCATGGCATGTGAAATTGTTTTGAGTGAACGCTTCTCTATTTTTAAAGCTTTTAATGGCGCCAAAGCTTCTGAAGTACTAAGCTTTGTTTATTGGAAACCCATTTTCCTATAAACCTTTGAGGGAAAGAAATAAATTATTCAAGAGTGTAGTCAACACACGCGTAATGCATTATTTAAATCTTAGTTTTTCACGTAGGCATTCGTCCTTCATACAAAACTTTTGACTGAAATTACACATTCCAAATCCGCTCTTATCCGTGGCACCGATTGTGAAGGGTAAAAAATATAAAATTTTAGAGAACGGTGTAAATAATGCAGATTGAACGAGAACTTGCTATCTGAAGTCGGGATACTCGATTTATGCACATAAATAACAAGCGCTTATAAGATTTGACATGTAGCGTTAATTTTCTGAACACTATTAGGAGTATTGCCACTGATGGAAATTTAATAATTTGGTTACGAATAAAGTCAAGTCAAATGAACCACTTATACATAATTTGCAAAACGTGAAACAAAACACCGCCAACAATTTAAATTCCAATTTTCTTGCGAAACAGTCCCCTTTATTATATTTTAACTTTAACGGTGGTTCTAAATGTGAAAGATTTGAATGACACGAACTTGTTCAAGCCGCAATTAGATCTTTTACGGCTTCATTCCCGTAATTTTATCTTCTCTCAACTGTATGCTTTAATTTATGCTACATCCCTTAGTTTAAGCTTCTAGTAATTTGCATACATAAGGTGTAATTGTTAAGATAAGTTTGATGAGATATTAGCGTTATTCGCTTTATGCTTTTGCGAATTTGGATAAATATCGCTCGTGTAAAATGAAATCGAAAGGGATCTGTAATGACAATTTTAAGTGGTTTTTCAATTTTTATCATGAACTTAATTGCAAATTATTATAGACAACCCTCTATAAGTGGTATAATAATTTCGGAAGGACGAACGCCAATAATACTCGTATTCAAATAACAATGACGTTAATTCGATTTTTGGAGGGTTATTCCATAATTGTGGTTAAGTAGAACAGGTTAGTAACCCTTTCATCAATAATTTCCTTTTATGGCGGATCTATTTGCATTCACGCACTACACGCGCGCTTTCAATATGCTCGTAATTGTAAATTTACGCTCGTGCGACGCCTTATCCATATATTGCGTATAAAAATCAATTGCCGTGAGTTAGTATCGCAAAAACTCGAAAAGCAATCGGCCGTTGACCTCCATTTTTGTATAGTAGTAGTTCAGGTTAACCATAGAAAGGTTCAACGGCGCATCTATAAGTTTTGTTTCGGAGGGTTAATAAAAAATGCACTTGAGAAAAAACATAAAGATTAGAAGATATAAAAGAGACATTAGTAGTGTTATCAGGAGATGCAAAAAAACTTTACCAAGTAAGCCTTTCCTTTGTCCGATTATAATAGGTAGATCATATTTATTATGCTAATGTAACTTGAGGGGGGGGGGGGTAATTACCCCATTACCCTCCCCTTAAATACGCGCTTGAGAAGGTTTAAACGAGATGGGACTAGTGGCCGCGGCCGACTGGCCGCAGCCGACTAGCCGCGCCCAACTGGCCGCCGAGACAACTGGCCGCAGAGACAACTGGCCGCGAAAAAAATGTCAACCTAAGCGTATGCGCGTATGCGCTTAGGTTAGAGGTAGATTTAGTATATTTTTTTCAATTGATACAAAAACGTGAATATTATGATACTAAACAGTATATTTGAAACTTAAAAAAAATTCCAACCTAAACGTATATTGCCACTCAGGCGCTTAGGTTAGAGGTAGGTTTAGTATAGTTTTTTTCAATTGATAACAGTCCCTCAAGATTAAAAGTTATTTTCGATTTTCGATTTGTATGGCGAATTGTTCCTACGGCGAATTTGACCAACGGCCAACTGTTCCGACGGCGGAACGGCGACGGCGAATCGGCGACGGCGAAACGGCGACGGCGAAACGACGACGACGAATAGGCCTAGACCCTTTTTAGAAGCAGTTGCCCGCGGCCACTTGTCTCGCGGCCAGTTGTTCTGTCGGCCACTTGTGTCGCGGCCAGTTCGCCGCGGCCAGTCGGCTGCGGCCAGTCAGCCGCGGCCAGTTGTACTAGACCGAGGTTTAAAGCCATTAATTGAAGTACTAGGACTTTAGGGTTTCGCCCCTCAGGCTTCCACAGTTACAATGTTATTATTATGAAGTTTTAATTTTATCAGTAAACATTGTAAACAGAAGGGCAACGCAGTGGCGGCTCGTGATTCCTTTTACAAGGAGGTCATTGCAAATTTTATAAGACAGTTATTTGAAATACCTTTAATAAAAGTCTTTTGTATGCTCAACATTGCCAACGCCGAAAGTCTTTCTTGTCCAGGTCCCATAGTATTGCGTAAAAATGTTTTAATTCTCTTTAATGTAAAGAAGCTACGTTCACTTTCTACAGTCGTCATGGGAAATGTGCACAATATATTTAGTACCTACCTTAACACTTTCCGAAAATGTGTTGCACTTGCACAGGTTATTATTTATAAATAACTGTAGCATGGCTATTGCTCCAGCACTTTCAGGAATAGAATATGTTCACGAAATACTTAAAAGAGTTAAAACGCTCACAGTCACGCCCCGTTTTCAAATATCACACTTACGAATCGTGAAAAAATTACAAAAATAAAACCACTGCTTTCTATAAAAAAGATCGTACTAAACTAACTAAATTTCGTTTTCGGCTGTTGACCGCAAATGCAGAAATGAGACCTTATGTTTCCTTGTCTAATGCAAATAAAGTTTCAATAAATTTATCTTTGTCTTACTCACTAGCTTTTGCTTGTAAGTTTTGATTGCATTTAAACCATTGTGGTCATGGAGCAGCATTGACCTAAAGTAAACGATCTCTACACGATTTCCTCCGAGCTTTAACGGCGTACTTCAACTTCGTATTTGTTTCAGTCGACAGTCGGTAACCGGAGAGCATGAAATTATAACATATTATTCATTATAAAACTACTTCGTATATTATGTAATTGCTGCATGTGGCATTTATTCTTTGGGAGGTCATTGACCGAATGACCTAATGGTGAAGCCGCCACTGGGGCAACGTTATTACTGTCAGCTTGATGGATTTGAGTGACTATTGAAACAATTTCCGTGTCGTTTTATAGTGTTCACATTACAATGCCAAGGCATAGCGCGGTGAGCTAATTTACGTGCAAACGGCACTGATGACCAGCGAGCGAAGAATAATGAAAATAGTCGTATTGGCATGCCTTAATTACGTTCGAAAGCGATTAAAAATGAACGAAAAGCTAATAGATTCAGAACATCAAACACAACACCAACGAGCCCAACACAATGAACATGACCGATTGCGTAGACGCGGGGTACGGGTTCCTGTTTTTGTATTAATTGACAAAAATACACTAAACCTGAAAATAACCTAGGCGCTTTAGTGACCACCTACGCTAAGTTTAGCATTTTGTTTTACTTACAAACTTTGTTTAGTATCATGTCCCTGTTTTTGTATATTATATTGAAAAAAATATAGTAAACCTGAAAATAACCTAGGCCCTTTAGTAACAATCTACGTTTAAGTTTAGCATTTTGTTTTACTTCTAAAATTTGTTTAGTGTTTTTGTATCAATCAAGTATACTAAACCTCAAAATACCCTATTGCCGGTGGAAATTGGGCGGGTTCTAGTTAGGTTTGCGGCAAATTTCGCATTCGTTTCCCAAGACCCTATACTAGAACCCGACCAATTTCTGACAAAATCATGTTAAACTTTCAACCCCCATAACTTTCGACCCCCCGGGTTCCGCGCCATAAGTGAGGTGTCAATGAACTTGTCTTGGTCTAATCTATGAGTACCGAACTCTAGCCACAGAAGAAATACCTACGGATGCAGAAGCGACACTTACGGCGGTTTCTTTGATGTTTGATGCGCTAGATTGCCATCTTAAAAGCAAGTATTTGGGCGGTGCTGTTTATTAAAAATATCCAATATATAAAATAAAATATACAACTTTTTTATAAATGTGTTATATTTAGTAATTTTTACGCCACATTCGGCGGTTTCTGTGATGTTTGCAACCTCCTTTTAGTTCATTTTAGTGTGACGGCCATCTTAAAAGAAAGTGTTTTCGTATTACAAATTGGTATATGCGAAAACGGGCAAGTGTCGCTTCTGCATCCGTAGGTATTTCTTCTGTGCTCTAGCCGTGGAATGGGAAGTGATTCCATCCATTTCCTAGCCAATATCCAAAAATACAACAGTTGATTTCAAATGACGTCGTTTGGCACAACGCATATTGTACGGGACAATTCCATGTCCACTTACAACATTCAAGGGCAAATATCATTTAATAGGATTGCTGTTACCACTACAGGATGGACAATCAATTTTCATAAAGTTAATCAGTGTTGTGCTTACAATCCGACAACGAAGCGAAACATTGTCAGGGAATTTCAAACGTTTTGTCATCAGAAGTTCAAAATTGCATCGACAGCTATACCATCCTCATCATTGCTGACAAAACGCCTGAAATTGTGCACCAAAATGTTTCAATTCGCCGACAGTCGACGAAGTCGATGTTGTTATTGTTGGAGAAAATTTGCAATCTAGAGATATAGTGCCTCACAATTTGCAATCTAAAGTAGACTTTAGATTGCAAATTCTAGCGAATCCAAAAATTTTGTGGGATAGTTGTCCTGTGCGTTTCGGATACGCGTTTCATCATGTTCCGCAACGCCAATCAACCTCGAATCTGCAATGGAATGAAACGCTTATGAACAACGTCACCAAGAGAAAATAAAAAAGGAGAGGAGGTTTTGATTCCGCGCATCCCAATGACTCCAACTGATTTGTCATTCGATTTTAATTTGCAATTCCCCGTGCGTCTGGCCTTCGCGATGAGCATCACAAGGGTTCACGGTCATTTCTCCGCCGAAAAAATCCCACCGGTCAATTGCCCGCCGGTAAATCGTTCGCCTGGTAAAAACCCCGCGCGGTAAAATATTCGCCGGTAAAATGCCCGCCATGACAAAATCCCGTCGGTCAATTTCCCGCTGTAATTTTTGAAAAAATAAGCAATTAAGAAAGTTCTTTTTTAAATAACTTCAGTTTTGTAAACCTGTGTGTCATGCCACTATTTTAGTATCAATTGAAAAAAATATACTAAACCTGCAAATAACCTAGGCGCTTTAGTGGGGGAATAAGCGTAGAAAATGGTACAACATTTACGTGTTAAGAACGAGCAAACAAGAGCTAGTAGCAGGCGAGTATTCATGTATAGTGCCGTAGGTCTGTAAAGGATGTCAAAATGCCATCGGGAAGTGCTTAAAATGGGGGTCGAAAATATTTTATAAATTTATATATAACGGTTCTTTTGTTAAACATGGCAATGTCTGGTTTATTAATACAGTCTTCTTTTTTGAATTTAGCATATTTTAATTTACAGTAAACAGCGGCCTCAAATTCATCTTACGCCTCCTGAGCGCATAATCCGCCACTGGCTGCACATAACGTACATATGTAAGTGGATCATTATCACAAAAATAGGGGAATATCAGGGAAATCATTTTGCCTACAGCGGCGGGCAAATGACCGACGGGATTTTGTCATGGTGGGCATTTTACCGGCGAGCATTTCACCGCGCGGGGTTTTTACCAGGCGAACAATTTACCGGCGGGCAATTGACCGGCGGGATTTTTTCGGCGGGGAAATGACCGGGTACCCAGGGACCTGATCACAACGGCCACTGATCATAACGGCCACCTAGGTTATTGTTATTTTATAAGGGCCACTTTGATCACAACGGCCCCTAATACTATTTGATCATAACGTATACCTTGTTCACGTTATGATCTAATAATATTAGTGGCCGTTGTGATCAAGGTGGCCGTTATGAAATAGCAAAAAACCGGGGTGGCCGTTATGATCAGTGGCCGTTGTGATATAGACCCGGTACCCATCATAAGACCAGTCGTCGGAAGTTTGCGGAATTAACTTAGAGTTTGCGTGTCTCGCGTGTTGAAAAACGTAGTTTATCAAAAATGTTTGCACTGAATGTTAACTGCATTTATCTTTAATGTAAATAAAATACATTGAATTTATTTGAATTACAAACGAGTTTCATTTATTAATCAAAGAAAACTTAAACCCTACAAAATGCGGATAAATAATATCGATCTCAATGAATTGGAGTTGGAAGGTTTATTAGGATTGATAATAATCGCTTAAGAAGAGTTACGATCAAATCAATTGTAGGTGGTACGATAATTTTTATCGATTTCCTAAACGTAGGGTTTTGGTTATAAATGTAGACCCTTCTCGTTCTCTTCTAGATATAATCATTTATTGAATTTTGGCGACATAAAGAAGAAAGATACGACGGATCTATTATTTGGGTGAAAAAATTTATTGCTTTGAATGGGCGAACATTACAGTTGAAAAATTTCACGAATTAGAGTTTTTCAACAAAATAAAAATTGGAAATGAAACAGTTCGATTTCATGATACTTAACGACCTCTAGCGTAGCACCAACAACTAAAATCGCTAATTATTCTTACTTAAGCCCAAATTTACGAGCTTGTGATCGCCTTAAATTAAAGACTCCTCTCATCATGTACAACATGAAAAAAGTTGAGGGTGAATGATTTGGAGCAGAAAAAATTTCCACCGTGTTTGGCAAAGAACCCTAATAAATCTAATGGATCGAGAAGCGTTATAATTATGTATGTACTTAAGTTTGTTAATTCGTTCATAGAATTTCAAGGTAGATAAGCTTGCAGTAAATAAGATTTCCAGAATGAGAATGCTTACATTTAGTTAGTAAGTCAGTAATCTAAGCACGTTTCAAATACTCACACTCACACTGCGTATTCCACGACTGGCCGCTGAACTTCTCGGAAAGAATAGGATATTTTATTTCTATCTAATTTATTTAATTGAGTTAGTGAAGTTATGTTGCAGGTCGTGTTTTTTTATCACTCTAACTCAAGGTCATTTGTGTTATGCCTTGACAATTTATTTAATATTAATTCACTTTGAAATATGAGTTTTGCACTGTTATCCGTCCGTCCGTCCGCGCGATAATTTTTTTGGAGAGGTCAATCGTTTAGCTTTGGTATAGAATATAGATTAACAAAGAATACTGTTAATTTTTAGGTCCCTAAGTCAACGGACAAAAGTTACAGAGGTTCGCGTGAATCGGGAATGGTACGGATTTCAGACTTTTGCTAGGTTATGGCCCTTCAAATACAATTCCCATCTGTAGCCTAGGTCAAAATGGAGCAACGGTTATTTAGGCCACAATTTCGTAAGGGGAATGTCCAAACATATTTCAACGTTGCCTAATAAACATTTTTTATACATTTTGGCGTAAGTACATAGATTTTGATCCAATAGGCGCATTTTATACATTGTGGGCTACCACATGGTTTTGACCAAGACTATGTTAAAATTCATTAAAATACTGAGGATCCTTCGGTATTCCGTTGTATCGATTTATTCTTCCAAATTTAAGCCAGCATTACATTCAAAAATAATTTCACACACCAAGTGTAAATAAATTTCATAATTGTTCATCTATAAGTGATTACGCTTAATAAATGTTTTCGTATAAGGAAACAAAATCGTACATTTTGCTGTTCTACATTATTTAAATATATGTACAATATATTTGATGTAATTTTTTAGAATCCGGGGCCATGCACCAAGCCGTTTCACCTTTTCCCCTATAAGAGAGTGTTACCAGACAACTAAGAAAAGCTTTAACATAACGACCGCAAGTTACTAAATTGTTTAAAAATGCAATAAAAAATAATAGCATTATTTGCAAAATGTCAAAACTTGGTGGATTTGTCCATAGGTGGTGCTATCATAAAAAACATCGATATTTACATTTACATTTGTATTCTCCTTTTTTCAAAGCAATTTTGAATTTAATTTTATTTCTTTTTTATAGGTTATCCACTCCATTTTGATTATTATACATTTTTTGAGTTGTCGAATATGGACTTATAGGGTCTCTTACAGGTTAACCGCTAGTGTTATATAATGCCATTTAAATGCCACTGTTTTACTTATGTAGAGCGTAACAATAATAAATTCTACATATTGATCTGTGTTTTAGGTTGAGAAGAGGACTCACATCGCTAAAATCGTTACCATCTATTACTTGGATATATTAGACACGTGTCTCTATGTATTATTGTGTATTACTTTACGATTTACGAATTTGCCGTCCCTAAGCTGGAAATATTTTGCCGCCCCTCATCTACAATAATTTGTTTCTACTGCTGGTAAACAATGTTTAATATATTTTAGTGTAAGAAGTGCTGGTGATCGTCTCCAAGAGCTGGCATCTGTTTCCAAGAATCGTATTCCAATTTTTAATATTAGATTGGTCAACTGGTCATAAAATTGATACCGATCAGATCAAACCCTTACATTCGGCAGACACATTAGAAAAGCGAATTAAGGGAAGCTACATATATTGAAATTGGATAGTCAACGATTTGGAAATTTATCATACACAAAGTCCCAACACCAACTATTCGTATCCAAAATTCTCCAAATTAGTAGGTAGTTTAACAAAGTTAACACGAGAGTACCTATTACTTTTTGTTGCTCCTGTTTGCACTCGTCTTAATGTTAACACAATCGAAAAATGATATATGAAAATAGTCTTACTATTTCAGTTTCACATCAATAGACATATAAATTAATGATTACCTACTCCCATTAAGTCAACCGACATAAATTAATCGCTAATGGCAGTAAATAAGCGTATGCCTAAACCAAAATTACATCACACGAGAGTAGGTTAATTAAATATCGATTCATATGTGACGCTTACATTTTGCCAAAATTAATATCACGTAAGATTCTAAAATTTTCAATAATATTTACTTTTAATTTTCATAACTGATTCACGTTTATGGGTTTCAGCAAATATGAAAGCAAAAAGAATTTAGAAACGTCAAAGGATATTAAATTACCTCTTTTTCACTTTTACGAATTTTCAAGTCAATATAAAATACGAACGAAGAGGATTAGATAATTAGGTTAGACGTTTTCGAAAAATATATATATATCTTTAATTCATTTTACTGGAGAAGCCTTACAAAATGTTTTAAAATTTACGCCTTTTATTTTATATTCAATCACTTTTCCGACCATTTCTTTCGACTTAAACACATAATTGACGAACGGCAAATTACGTTCATTTAGAATGTCTATAAACATAACAATTATAGCTTCCATTCAGTTTGTTGTTCCGTTTTACCAGTTTCGATTCAAATTATTTTTCATATCCCACAACTTCAAGTTATTGCCTAAAGTGCTTTCATCTACCATAATACGTTAAACGTAAATAGATTACGATCAAAACTTCGCTGTTTATTATTTGACGCGGAAAAGTTTTTGAAGGTAAAACAGGAAGACTTCGATCATATTTTATCTTACAAACTGTACAGAATCCCATTTGTCAAAAAAATTAGATGTCAGTACGTGAAAAGGGTTTTGTATATATAACATATTGCCCTTTGCTCGTTTTGTAAAACGACATGGAGCCTTTTATTTATTTGTTGCATTACAAGCATGCATTAGTTAGCTACTTACCGTAAGTGTACAAGTAGTGTTGTATGTTTAAAGCCGACGGAAGAAATATTCATGATGAACAAAGGAGTGGGCGTCTCCATCAATCGTGAGTGATGAATAGAATTGAAGAAACGATTCGTGAAGAACGTTGATTAACTTTGGACGAGGAGAGCGCAGTGTTTCCAAAACCCTTCAGTCTCTGCTCTATCAAATCATTACTTGGTGGTAGAAAACTGTGTGCAAGGTGGGATTCAAAACAGCTCACAGATCAACATAAAATTAACAAAATAGTATCGCCACCACGGAATTTCTCGAACGCTGAAAAATTCCTGGACTCTATTGTGACCGGCGATGAAACGTGGGTGTTCCATTGCACCTTTGAATTACGTTTTGTTTCCACTGTATCGGCCAAGTAATTTTTCTGCAGTTTTTACCCACATTTGTGTGAATTATGAACATTTTGTAGATGGAACGCCACAGTATCAACACATCTCTCCAAGATCTGAACTCCTCCTGCTTTGTTTTGGATGCAGCCTCATCTTGTACCCCGTCGCTTTTACAATTGAATTCACAGATTTTTTTTCGATGGTCACAACTAATAATGCGCTTTAATATAGTGGTACAAAATTCTGATAGACGCGCTAATTCATCAAAAATTCGATTGTGGATTATAGTGCTCGGCATCCGCCGATAACGTAAATGCATTCAAATTAGACTTAGATGATAATGAACTTTGTTGTAGAGTCATCAAATATATGAGGTAAGGGGAGGATTGTGTGAGGACCGACACATAATGCGTTAGTTCTCCCTATTAGCCAAAGGCGAAGAGTCTTTTTGAAAAATGAGCTACAAGTGAATTTGTATGCACTCCACGTGGGAACTTAAGCACTTTGAAGTGGTCAGATTTGAATTTATAGTGAAGTAAGGCCGATGCAGAAAAAGGAAAAACTGAGATAGAGAGCAAGACGATTGTGAGGGTAGTTTTGGGGTGTTTTGTCGAGTTATCTGATCCGGTATTTCAAACAAGTAACACGTGCAGTATTCTTTTGTCAATTTTGTAATTTGTGGGGTGTGTTCATTTTTGCAAAAGGTAATAACTTGAATTTAAATTGTATTATTTGATGATTATGTTACTATGTTTCAAACAACCCTTTTTATTTTATTTTATGTAATTAGATTTGTTCATTGTTGGTACCTATATGTAACTGTAAATTGTACCGTTATGGTATCCATTTTATGTTTTGTGTGCACGTGTTTGTATCATGCATATTTTCAACCACCTGTTATTTAGGGGCGAGGAAATTGCTTTATATCTATGTGAATATTTTGAATTCAGTTATATTTAATTTTGATTTATCAATTTTGTTATTTTGGCAAGGACATTCGGTTTCCAGTAAGAACCACTTGCTTTTAGCATAACTATCAGAATCTTACTTTACTTCCTCACGGGTGCAAGGGCCTTTTGTGTATGTAACTAATGATGTTTTTTTCTCCCGTGTAGAGTTGGATGTTGGGCTGTATTAACAAAAGCTAGTAACATTCTTCTCAAAATTTCAACTTTAGCAGATTAAGCCCGAAACCAGGTCAGTCTGTACCTTTCGGAGGGGTCCGAATAACTAACCATTTATATGTACTTAATGCCTGTCTTCCGAATGTAGTAGTCGTAGTGGAGAGCAAGGGAGGAAGTGTTAGAGACTGTACATAGTGAACCTTGATTACCGATTGTCCGTATTGCTTTTTATACCTTAACTTAGATAACTGAATT
Organism: Pyrocoelia pectoralis; assembly: GCA_036250285.1. NCBI lineage: Eukaryota > Metazoa > Arthropoda > Insecta > Coleoptera > Lampyridae > Pyrocoelia > Pyrocoelia pectoralis. Next base: position 22,501,053 of record CM070077.1, on the reverse strand, counting down.
CAATTGCCGCTGTTGTTTGGTTTCAGTGTTTGCTCTTGATAACGTTATTGTGTCTCTCTCACGTCATCGGATTATTTTGTGCATTTTATGTTTTATTTTGTATTAATTGCATGTGGACGTAACCGAGGGTTTCTTGCCCGTTCCTCCCTCGGTAGTCCTAGGTGAACTCGGCACTCTCCCTTTTGATTTTTAAACGACCTCCTGCAAATTGTTAGAATGTGTTTTTGTTTTGTTTTGGTTGTTTTTTTTTCTTTTATTTATTGGAGCACTAAATATAAACGTTCACTTTCTTTGTTGGTTTGTTTCCCTACTTCCTACCATTTTACAGGTCTCGATAAGCGACATCAGTAGTAGTTACACAACGTAGAGTAAGATGGCGGTGAGTACGATATTCGTATGTGGCTGGTGTACCTTTTAGGTAAGCGCGCGAAACCTGGTGTCTATTACATCACAACTTGTATATAAGTAGCACATCCAAAGAGAAAAAATGTTTCCAATAAAACATTCACATATAATACATGAGTAGGTATTTACCAAGGAAGAAAGCTTTTTTAGAATTATTGTTTCGTAAAAACATTTAAAAACAGATTTTAAGAATACTAAACGGGCCATAATGTTTTCGATAATCAACACAACCATGTTTTTACGGTGGAAAGAATTCTTAAAATATGGTTCCATTCGAAAGAATGACTGACATATGTATAGTTTTATCATTTGGGATGGCTAAGGCATCTAGTTTTCAGGGAATTGCGTTCATTTTATTGTTCAGTATTTTTACATATAAACGTTGAAACTTAGTTATCTCGGACATTCGTTTATTTGATCGTACTTAATGAGCTTCGAAGAATGTAAAGTGACACATAAGTGCAATGGTCTTTACAACACGACTACTTTAACTATAGAAAGTAGGTCTCAGTAGGTATATTAAGATTTAAAATACAGATAACTTAAGTTTCGGATGCTGGCAAAAATGTTGTCTCTATGTGTGCTTTTTGTAAATTTTGAATTCAAAATTATTATGTAATACTTATTAGAGACTCCATAATATCAATTGGGTGCAGTAGATATAAGCAGTTATTGAACGGAAAATCAGTTCAGCCGTATACGAATGTAAAACGTTAGCGGGAGTAATGTGTAGACGAGATGTAACCCAAATAAATCATTACATAAAAATAATTGACGCGAATGGGCATGACATTAGCAATCAATCAAATGAAAATGTAACATTTCAACCTTGGACATGATGATGACATTACGGACCAAGGATATTATCACAGGCATAATCATGAAATCGTCAAATCTAAATACAGAAATAGCACGAACTTCATAAATAAAAATGGACTGATAATCTCATGTATTCGAAATGACACCTTACAGCGTCCGCCATGATGAGCGCAAATTCAACCTGATTCAACCGCGAAAATTTGAAATCTAATTCGGATCACGTAAAAAAATACTTTTCTCAGTTCATAGCTGAAATTCACACTTCAATTTGATAAAACGAATATTATAAACAACTTTATTGTCTTCTTAACTGTTAAAATCTAAAGGTATTTAAGGCTAAAAATTTTCAGGTTATATCACGTTTGACACAAGAAAATAAAAATGCGATCAGCTGCTGGCAGAGGTACCAACCATGACCGATCTACAACACAAAATATGCAAATGTTACCAGAATGTTACTAATATTTGCGCTCATCATGGCCGATCCTTGGCGGCGTCAAAAGCGAAGAAGTAGGCATATGCTATTAGCAGTCCATTTTTATTTATGAAGTTCGTGAGATACAAATGTTATTCATTTATTTGTTCCAGTGTAGGTTGTCAGGGAAATGTACCAATAAATAACACATGATATTTTAGTGTAAAAGTAGACAGACGCGTTTATTTTGGGCAAATATCACAGTACCTATTCATAGTTATAAAGGGTATTATTGTACATATGAATCATTAACCTCTCTAATTTCTAATCTTTGTAAGGTTGATGATGAGATGTAACAAGATTACCAAAGAACGCTGATATAATATGAACCTGAAGTTAAGTAGTAAAAACTATTTATAGTAAATTGTAGGGACCACTTTCTACGATTTTTCTAGCTTTAATTTTAAATTAATAATTATTTCAGTCAAATGCAATAAAATTATATATTAAGTTATGTGTTTAATAATACGTTCTATTCATAGACCAGATTGTTATATGTATTTATGACTTGAATATCTTTGTGGTCTGGTAGTGAAGGGTCTCTCTTGATTAATATTATTCTAATGGTACACATTGTGGTTGACATTTAAAACCGCCCTCAATCTGTTTCCCTTAGATTAAAAATATTCAACCATTAACATGAATCGTTTGAGTTAGTTTTATCATTGTAAACTAATTGAGTTAATTCGTTCATACATAAAGCTTAACTTTTAATAACGGCCATAAAAACAGTAGGCACTCTAATTTCAACTCGTAAATAAGTTAGGTAGGTATGCAATGAATATTGGTATCAAATAAATCAAACGAAACCTTACAAAATATACGTTTATAGTGAAAATGAACAAAAATTATTGATCGAGACTATATAATTTCCTTATATGTATGTATAAGATGCATTACATTTTAGACAATCCAAATATTGATTTCAGTAGCGAGCAGATTTTCTACAAGACCGTATAATAACCTCATAGTCACGTACGAATTGGTAACATCAAAATATACAAACGATAGGTATTTTATTTTAAATATAATTCCTCTTCAATTTAAGATAGATCTAAACTGGAAAGTTGGATAAATATGTTTTATATCGTTTAACGTAAACTTTTCTACCTACTATATATTTTTATCAAACCTTCAACATCTAACAAATCATTTTAAGATTGTGTTGCAACATTTACTACTTGATGTATTTCTTTCACGGTTTGCATGCTAAGAGCTACACATTTTACGAATAAAAGAGAAATTTCTGTTTACGTACAAAAACCTCGACTTACGAACATCTTTCATGAATGAATCTGTAACTCGTGTCTAAAATGTTATATTTGTTATGCTATTTATATACATTTTGGCAAGGTAATAAGAAATTTTTAGTCGGAATAGTTTTTACTAAAGGAAAGCATAATTCACATACAACTACGTAACTAATTCTATATTAACGTTACGAATGTATGAAAAACTTTCCTACTCCTTAGAGAAATTCCTAATTGTAATGCTAAGTAATTAATTAAAACAAAGTTCTTTATTAAAAATATACATTCTAAACAAATTATACGTAAATGATTATGAGATGTTTGTTTTCTTAATCTTATTATAATAGATACAATGTTTTATTTTTTAGGTGTTTAAAATAGAAAGTTTATGGGCTACAAATTTTACGATGCATTTTCGATTATTCAAACAGCGTTTAATTAATAATTTTTATTTTTCAATATTTCTCTGATAACTTATCAGCTTCATTAGGAAAATAAGTTAATTAATAATTGATGATTGCGTTAAAGAAGTCATGATGGAGCAATTAGTGTTATAATTAGTTAAGATCATGAAATACAATTATACGAATGCATAACGGTCACTGATTTGAAAAACAATCTTGCGTGTAAAATTATTAATTTTTGGTCGAAAAAAACTAAACTTATGGTGTACTTGTAACAAATAATTTCAGAAAAATCTTTGTTTCAAAATATTCTAAACCGTTTCCACACTATGTCTCATTACCAAAGACTGTGAATAAAATAAAATAAAAAATAGGCTTTTCATAAGCCGCACCACATATTTAAAAACTTGTTAAAGTTTTGTCTGATAAAATTGAATTGAGAATTGAAAGCAATCTTGTCGTTTACTTTCGCTTTATTTATTACTCATTAACATAAATACACCCCCCTTAAACTGGGAAAACTCCAGGAATCACAAACAAATTCCTCATTTAATTTTGATTTGTGATTATTATATTAGTTATAAGACAAGAGATCGAAAGCTTTAGTAACTTTACCTTATTAATTACATTTCGAGTCACGTACAGAGGAATTATAACGGATAAGTTACTAGTTGAAGTTTTGATTAATAAATTTGACACAGTCGGTAAAACCCATCCATGTAAGTTAAATCAACTTCTGTAAATTCCAACAATTTAACTACGTGCCTCACCCAAGTTTAGACGTTTAGGTAATTTGTTTAAACGTTTTACACCAAGTTTGTTTACCTTCGTCAATTTAAAGTTGTTGAAAGTAATTAGGTAATTACTATTTCACATACCTGTTATGCTCATATGCTAGCTAACACGCGCATGTAGGTATATAATGGAGTCCTGGTCTTTATAGCGTTTCTAAGGGATTCGTGGTTGAAGAACCAGTATTTAAGTAATACTTTTTCTTACGTTTTTATTATATCGTTATAAATTAATTAATCATTTTGATCCTAATCAAGGCCCTAGAGGAAAATTTCAATGGAATTAAGGATTTATTCAATTAAAACCTTGGAAATAATAATGATTATTACTCAACTGTTTAAAAACGCAGTTTAAAATGGCCATTGATCTGCTAATTTTTGAGATTTTTGAGAATAAAAACACCATTTTGTTTGTAAAGAAACGGTGTTTATTAATAAACACCTAACAAAGAAATTAAAGATGACCATCTCTATTCTATTCAGTGAAATGTAGTCGATGTTATAAAGTGCATTGAGGGAATGTTTTCAACGATATCTGATATGGATTATATCAATTCTTCACGAGTCTACTAAGAAACGCCCTTTCTTTGAGGTAACCCCATAACCAATCGTCAGCACTCAACTGGATTAAGATCTGGTGACCTAGGAAGCCATCCGTTTGGAAAGTCCCTGCAACGTCACTCAAGCCATCCCACACGTGAGATAAATATGAGGATGCCGGAAGGGGAAGCGGCTCTAATCGTAGTCATTTCCGCCCAGGATTCCCCCAACATGGATAGTCTCAATTTGACAAATACGGGGCACTCATAAAGTAGAGGATGGTGTTTCGAGCAAGCCCATGCGATGCATGTGCTTGTTTAATTTACAGGTGCCCAGAAAGTATACCCACTAGTAGTCGCAGGTTCTTCGTTGATACCCCTATGCAGAAACGCAGCAGGCTGCGAGATGGTCCTCTGAGGGCCTCTCTCGTGTGACGGCAATCTAACATCAAGTTCCGCCCGACTTTTTCATTGCCTATTGTTCCAGAATGCCCTTTAACCCATACGAGCTCGAGGGTATTGCTGCTTGTCACTTGCTCTAGTACTTGGTGACATTCAGAATTCAGCCTAGATGTGATTTTGCATTGACCTAGTACATGCAGAGCGGCTCTGCTGTCACTGGAGAATCTGATAATTTTATTCTTGTGCATAAGAATTGTTTTTGCACTAAGCATTATTCCTACTGGTTCTGTCTGAAAGTTTTTCCCTAGTATAAATTGAGGGATGAGTGAGTTAGATCGCCATTCTAGGATAGGCGGTCGCTTAATTGCCTCGCCCAGAATTCGAGAGTGGCCTACCTCAATATACCTTTGCTGTTATAGTGAGATCATACGCGCACTGCTACACTTTCTGATTTTATCTGTTGATGCATTGCAGAAAGCACGAGGTCGTAGTTTGTCATTCGTTATTCGACACCATTTCCTCGTAGTTGGATACTCAGTGTATGAATTTCCAATCGTTGCACATCTTCAGCGCAAAAAAATTGAATAACGGCACGCCGATGACAAAGTTATAAACTTATAACCTTTAAAATTTAACATTGAAATCGTTACAAAAGAATTAAAACTATGATGATAACCTGGAAACCTACAAAGTGCCAATTACCTATTGGCAATAATGTTTTAAAACACGTCATAATATCTGGCAATAAAAACAAGTAATAGATAATTACTTTGGGAAGTCAAAAACCAAATAACAAGAACAAACAGAATAGCAGAACGTTTAAATCAGATAAGAGGAGGAAGTAAGGAAAAGGAAAAATGGAAACTAGAGCAGAACCAAACAATTACACGAGGGTAATTCTGTGAAGAAATTCTCTGAGTATTTTTCTTATTTGTGCCTCAAATGCATTAAAGACAAATGAAACTTCTATTTATATTAGATTTTGCAATCTTTTGCTTTGTGATCCTCTCTCTTCTTAAGTTAATTTAGCAGAAATGTTACGGTTACTGTGTCCAATATCTTTTCAACTTAAATAAAGATGTTGTATAAAGCTTCTTTAATTAATAAATCACGTAAAAGGGGCGCAAAAATCTTTAAAGATGCTTTAATCTCAGACCCAAACATCCAATGTCTGATAGACAAACGGAACTCGGTTGTAAGAGTCGCTAATGAATGGTTCAGAGCAAACAAACTGCAATTGAATAACGATAAAAATCAAAATATTATATTCAGTTTAAAACAAAAATTTGACTGTACTCCTGTTAAACTGCTGGGCCTTACCATAGATGCTAAACTACAGTGGAATGTACAGGGTGTCTCACGGTGACCGTCGGTTAGAAGTATATCGAGAACTGTAAAAGCTAGAAATTTGAAATTTTACACATGCGACATGGAGTGTTTAATCTATTAAATAAAAATATTTTCTAAATGGCAGCACTTCCGGAAATACCGGAAGTGAGCATCAACTTCTTTATTTTAAATACAAACCAGGCAATTTTTTTTCACATTCTGATGTGTCATAAAATGTTTAGTAAGTATGCTTAAAATAATCGGCGTATCAATTTTGATTGTTGAGAAAAAAAAATTTTTTCACTGAAAAATGTCAAAATTTTGTTTAGGAAATAAAATTGAAAGTCGAAAGTGGTAAAAGTTAGGGAAATGGGATTTTAGGTTCTCAATGTCAAAAGATTGAGACACAATTGTCTGTAATGGATAATAAAAAATTGCCCGCAGTTAAGTATCTATTTGACGTTATTTCCAGACTTAAGAAAAACTTTAAAAAGTCTCTTTTTTTAAATGGAATACCTATTTAATTATCAGTCCATTCGATGCAGAAATAAATTTCCTTTAAATTGATATACCATGTTCCTATACCTAAAATCAATGATTACAGAGTTATTTACATTTTTCTAATTAAATTTATAATTACATACTTTACAAAACATGGTTGGCTTTGAAAATGTTCAAAAAATTTTTATTCAAATGTTTCTTATGCTTTTATGATTATTGAAAATTCTATCTATGGAACTTCTTGAGTATCCAAGGTCTCTTTCCGCCGAACGAACAGAACTTTCAGGGAAAACATTAAAATATCCCAATACATTGGTTTCTGCAGCGTCATTGGGGACAATTGGCTTTGCCAAACTTCGTGGCGCATTTACTTCGCCCAAGTTTAGAAAATTCTTTTCAATCATCCTGATTTTTCGTTCTGTCATTGTAGGTAAATGCGGATATCTTTCGTTAAAGTGTTGAGTGATTCTTTATTCAATAGTTAAAGGTTCTGCAGGTCCAAAAAGTAATACGAGCAGACTCGCCATGAATGTAAAACAAATTTAGAATACCAGCATTTGTGTATTCCATATTTACCAATTAAAAACAAATATTAAGCGCAAAAATCAAAATTCAAACAGATAACACTGATAACAAACGTAAATGTAGCGTAAACTTTCAAACTGATAGCTAACTGACAACTGTCATCATAAGAAACAATTGAATAAAAATTTTTCGAAAATTTTCAAAGCCAACCATGTTTTGTAAAGTATGTAATTATAAATTTAATTAGAAAAATGTAAATAACTCTGTAATCATTGATTTTAGGTATAGGAACATGATATATCAATTTAAAGGAAATTTATTTCTGCATCGAATGGACTGATAATTAAATAGGTATTCCATTTAAAAAAAGGGATTTTTTAAAGTTTTTCTTAAGTCTGGAAATAACGTCGAATAGATACGTAACCGCGGGCAATTTTTTATTATCCATGACAGACAATTGTGTCTCAATCTTTTGACATTGAGAACCTAAAATCCCATTTCCCTAACTTTTACCACTTTCGACTTTCAATTTTATTTCCTAAACAAGATTTTGACGTTTTTCAGTGAAAAAAATTTTTTTTCTCAACAATCAAAATTGATACGCCGATTATTTTAAGCATACTTACTAAACATTTTATGACACATCAGAATGTGAAAAAAAATTGCCTGGTTTGTATTTAAAATAAAGAAGTTGATGCTCACTTCCGGTATTTCCGGAAGTGCTGCCATTTGGAAAATATTTTTATTTAATAGATTAAACGCTCCATGTCGCATGTGCAAAATTTCAAATTTCTAGCTTTTACAGTTCTTGATATACTTCTAACCGACGGTCACCGTGAGACACCCTGTAGATGTATCGCACCTATATGCTACTAAATTATGTAAGGTGATATATGTAATAAGAAACTTAACGTTTTTAACAGAAAAGGACACTTTACGGCAGGTTTATTTTGGTATGTTTCATTCCAAAACGAGCTACTCAATTATTCTTTGGAGTAACTGCTCAGCTGCTCACCAAGTTTTTTTGCTGCAAAAGAGAGTCATTAGGATCATGCACAAAGTTAATAGTCGTGCTCATTGTAAACCGCTATTTACCTATAGTGGGATATTAACCCTTCCGTCTTGCTATATTGCTGTACATTAAACGAAATATGTATGCAAGGTTATAAAACGCACACAAGTGTCCATAACGACCATAACCACCACACTAGATCACGGGAGGATGTAATACCACCGCATAAACGTTTGCAAATATCCCTGTTGCGAGATCGTGTATGTTAAAAAAAAAGAGAAGAATCAAGTGGTTGTGGGTTAAATATAATAGTTATTTTGTTCACACGTTTTCATTTTATCCGTCACTGTTTTTTTTGTGAGGACTTAATTACCGGGTAGGGATTAGGTCACTGAACAATCCCATTCAAGTTTTTATATGCAAGGTATCAAATTTTATAACAAAATCCCGTTGGATATTAGGGCTCTAGCCTATGAACCCTTTAAAAGAAGAATTAAGTCGATGCTAATGAAACACGCTTTCTACAGTGTAAAGGAATATATAGACATCAGTGTGGAGTTACTACTATTTTAGTTCAGTTTAGTTTCTAGTATGTAAATTGTGAATTGTGAATATGTACCTACTACTTACCTTCTCTTGACTTGGCAAAAGAGGCTGTACCTTTATGTCGTAATAAACTTATACCTTATACCTATACTAATTTTGAATAAATCTGTTATCTCATCGGTTTTTGAACATTTGCATGCTTTTGAGTAAAAAACCCTATTTTTAGACCGATTATGCAATTTTTAACCAAAATATAAGAGGCTTTCAAAGTAGATTTTCAAAAAAAGATTACGAGAATTTGCCTACAGTCAAAGACTTCGCGCTTATTATGAATGTAAAAAATATACACCGCGTGATTAGATTTACAAAAATAGTACGTTATAAATCATTTCTAAATTTGTATAACAGAAACCAATGTTACTTACATTATGAAATTAAATGGTAAACCCAAATGCTTCTCACAACAAGAAATTACACAACTTCCTTGTAGAGGAATTAACTAATTACTTCCTTTTGCGGTGTTTCGTGCCGTTATTCCTGTTCAGTGCGTTCTAGATAATCCGACGCTTCCAAAGTAAAGATTTCATATAATAAAACTCGTTCAAAGTGTAAGAATACAAAGACGCAAATACACATAAAAAAGTTTTAAAACTCTCATTATATAAAAATAGTTTTCTTATGAATAGACACTTAGGTATATGAAAGAGGGATTACCCTATTTCGCAATACACGATAATCTTTATGCCTTAAGTGTAGAATTATATTCCGCGTTTTCCTTTAAAATAACATACTCTTTTACATAATTCAGATGAATGAAATGAAAAACAAACAAAACTTTCCGTACCTATAAACAACCCGCTGAAAATCATTGATTTCGTTGTAATAAACTTATGTGGCTTTGCCGTACGAAATTACATTTTATGAGAACTTTGGATCCATAAAAACTTTAATGAAATACCATTATGATGGGTTGTTTTGTTGTAAAAAGTGTAAAAAAAATATGACTTATACAATGTCGAGGACGCTGGTATATCAATGTCTCTAAGGACTGCTCATTTTATTACATTACACAAAACAGAAATAAATTTATGCGTAGTAGATCACAAACAATAAAGATACAATTATTAATTATTTTTTAGTCAGAAGCGTTTCGCAAAATTCACACAACTTTCAAGAAAAACGCAAACCTTTTTACTTCACCTGGCTTGGGTATAATATAGAATATTTGAGCCACGACATTGGCCAATTTGATATATCTACTAATACTTTGGGACATATGATATACTCTGTTATATAAAAATAAATCACAAAGCGATTCAGACAGAATTAAGCGGACTTGGTTAGGAAATAAATTCGTAAATTTTTCTATGTAATCCCGCTCGGTACCTGATATCGTAAATTAGAGTCAATAATCCATATTTTTATGTTAAATGCTGCTCGGCGTCAAATACTAGCGCGGAAAACTGTTGTTTGAGGCGTTCTACAACCGTTCTAAGACTGGTTGCTTTAACCCACGATTGTTCAGCATATGTGAACCATATGTTTACGACTGAACTCATACATTAAACGTCGCTTTATATCGCCATCACCCCACTCATATTTCTTGTTGTCCTTGATATAACTAAGCGACCTTGAAGCGAGTTAGGCAAGTTTCACACACACACACACACACACGTATTTGACCTTGAAAAGTCAAGGACAATTGAGTTTCACGCCTACACATTTGACCTTGACAAGTCAAGGACAAGTGAGTTAGCAGAGTTTCACACCCACGCCTTTGACCTTGGGAGTTACGAAGAGCTAGGGTTACTCGAGGTCAAAGTGGATTAGTAGTTCCATAGTATTACTACTCATACTCCAACTGTTCCTCATATTACTTGTAAATAGGGTACCATGCCAAAGCTCTATTTATTCAAGTTTCGATCTAACCAGCGAAGTATATAGTGAGGTGAGGACAGGTATATTTCGGAAGTCTTTGCTTGTGCGGATTATAAATTTATACCGTCCATACCACATGGAGGCCGCATTCGCAACGCGACATAATTTAATATTGTCACGTCGCATAATAATATTTATACGTTGTATTTTCCAAAAAATTAAACATCACAAAGCTTCTCCATCATTCAATTCACTGGTGTTGAAAGCCTGCCTCCAAGCTGTTCTTCTGATAGTAATTAACAGAATTTAGATGGCCTTCAAATTACAATGATCCATATACAGATATGGAAAAATATTATCGGTGGATTGACTTATAATGAGCTAGAAAGAGACCCAATAATTCATTAATAATTCATTGCACTGTCTTTGTTTTACTTATTATAAGTCAATCCACCGATAATATTTTTCCATACCTGTATACGGAGAAGGTGGAAGGCAACACCTAATGATTCCTTTGAGACAAACTGTTTCAGTAGCGTCCGGGTCATTTTTCATCATCCGACAAACCCTCTAGATTTCTAGAACTTCAGTACGGCGAATCCTTTTCTTTGCGTTTACATAAAAATGGAACCCACTTCACAACATGGTTGCAAATAACTTAGCGTAACTAAACAACCAACACAGAGAGATATTTAAAACGTAATTGCGGTATAATGAACAGGCTGAGAGCGGCATAATTATTCGGATAATATGCGCAAACGGTTTCTACTGAGCGTCGTTTGAGTTTATGTAACTCACGTAACTCTTATATTACACCGTTCATAAATTGTAAGGATAGAGATACTCTAATTTTGTGTAAGCGACTATACCTAAAGTTCTTAGAATATTTTGCAAATTAAAATTAAAATAAGAGACAAATTTTTTAGTTTGTTTCGTAAAATGAACTTTTAAATTATAAGTGTCGGATAATGTTTCGTGTCTACGGGCTAACAAGAAAAATTAACCGTGAAAATTTCGGTGTCTGAGATAAAATTTTGAGTGTGGCGACCAAGTGGCTCGTAGTGGTTGGTATCGTTTTTAGTACCTAATCTTAGTAACGTAGAACAATTTCAGTTTTATCCTAGGACCTATGTCGTCTTCGTTATCTGCCTGCAATGAGCGGTGTAAATGTTACGGTATTAGTTGTCGAACACTTGCTTTTGTCATGTCCCCTTGGGTTTGCAGATTGTGACAACCAGTACACTCCCATCTTTGTTTGTTTAGATACTCGGATTTCCAGTAATCTCGTTAATTGCATCAGTGCTGCACATTAGTCCAACCTTGATAATAGATATCATTTTCATTTTGATGCAATTTTTTATTTTGTGTAAACAAAAATATTAACATTCGCATACTAATCAATTCGTGTAGCTTAAAATCGTGTTTAATGTGTAAAAATATGGAGCAAGCAGAGGATATTCGTGTGCCAAAAGATATTTTGAGAGAATTTAATATTACTTAGATTGCATCGTAATTTTGTTGCTATTTTCAGTAATAAAAACGAACGACAACATTTTGACCCAACAGTGAGCGAAAGTATTATTACACTCACCTAACTATCTAACGTAAGACACTCACTACTTTCACCCACTCGTTGCCGTAGAAATTATTTGAGCGAATAAAACAGAAGGTTTCTCGTATCTAAAAAGGGTAAATCTGAAATATACAAGTAACAGTAAAAAAATGGCTGAACATTTTTAGAGACGTTCAAATGTCATTAACTACATTCAACGTTTTAAGCGAATGAGAGTAATATGTGTTATCATACCATTGGGAAAACTAATTATATGTAAAGAATCTAATAAGAAGGATATGTACGAGACTCATTTGCCATATTATAATCGTTAGGAGTAATTAATTAACGTAAATTGACTTCCCGTGAGATAACAAGAAGTAATTTTCTTAACAAAAGCACAGTTCTAGAGTGAACTGGTTAATTACCATCGGCTCATAACTAAAGAGGTTTATTAAGTGTAGGTACTTTTCCTCGTCTTATTAAGACAACTAATACAATGCGTGTAATTACGGATCAATATACTTAATTAATTTTGCGCGTGTAGGGGCCTTAATACAGAACTTCAATCGCGTGTCCACCTCACTTATAGAAACTTCTTGCATAGGCAGTAACGTTACTTAAAAAAATGTAATAAAGCAAAGAAAGGCAAACAAATTCCTACAAACATAACTATACATACATTGTTCTCGTGATACTTTAGATAAGAAAATAAAATGTGGGTGAGTTATTGCAGTAGCTACATAGTTAATAATTCTGATGTAAAACAAACACCAGGAATGGCTTTCTCCTGCATTTATTATACGATATCCAAGATTCGGTATGCTGTGTGCGATCCACGACTGAAGAATTAAACACACTGAAACATTTACAATACCTAACCCAAAAGTCTTCAAATTTTACTTTAATTGGTAGTAAAATGAATATGTCTACTTACTTTTAACTTCTTTCCTACCTATTTATATTGAACATATTTACTCTACACAAGAATAGTAAGTAATTTTCTTCGACTTCACTCTTACACAAGTAACATCAGGCTCGTATTTTTACTTGTATTTTAGTTTAGATTTGCCTAGAATTTTACTTAAATTTGTATACTTACTTGAAATTCTTTTATTTATTGATTTCCTTGAAAAAGAAGCTCGATAATTAATAAGCCCAAGTTGAAATGAGAAAGAGTTAACTATGTTAGTGCTAATAAGATCTAGACTAAGTGTATGGTTAGGCAATGTCAGTAGATACATCACATTTGTGAGCCTCTGACCTTCGTCATGGATTTAGATACATCCTGTATATGGTATGGATAACACACTCACTAAATCTGAAGTATACAAGTAACAGTGAATGAAGGGTTGAACATTTTTAAAAATCAGTTCTCGATCACCAAAGTATTTCGCGCACGAGTTGCAAACAAAATTTTTTCCGCAAACGTGAAAAAGTTGACAATTATTTTAACGTTAAAATACAAAATTCTCATATAGTTTACATACGATGCGCGAAGTAAGCATTTCGCGCACGGCGTCGTTACTTCGCGCACGGTGTCATGGTAACGTAAGAAAGTGAAAAAAAGGGTCACTTCGCGTATTGTTATCAATGCGCAAACCTTATCATTTTTTGACGTTTGTAGAAAAAATCATTTGTCATATAGTAGTTAAAAGTAATTAATTAACGTAAATCGACTTCCCGTGAAGATAACAAGAAGTAATACCTGTTATTAACACGCCAAAGAAAATTTAGTACGAAGTTAGTTCATCTGTCGACTGATGAAGCGTGTAGACGCTCTTTGCTTCCATATCTCTGATTGTTTTATTCGTGTCTTTACCATTAAATTGTTATGAGTTTTCCACTTCCAACTGAGTTCTATAAGTGAGCTTGAATTTAAAAACAAATACAGATCCTTCATTGTGTTTGTTTGTTCATATGATTAAATCCACCTTGCATAAACGTTAATATTAACCGACTTAACCGTAACCCTACTTGAAATTTTGCTTTATAAACTTTAGTGCTCATCTTATTGCTTCCCTATTTGGTTTATTTGGAAGCCTTTTTACTCTATTTATAGTCAAATTGTAATAATAAAACAAGTAATTTCACAAAATTATGTTTTAATGTAACCCAACTATATGTTACCTTTAATAACGACACATAATGTCGAAACGCGTTGGGTTACACTTAAAATAAAAAAAATGTGATGGAATTACTTGTTTGTTTTTATAATTTTAATTAAATATTTGAAAGGTGAGGATCGAGTGAGCTCTTACTAATAACCAATTACCACTCAATTTTGTGAATATAATGTTACCTTCATCGATAAAGTTTATGTTATGTGTCTATCGGCTAGAAAGGAAAATTCTGAAAAAAATTGAAATAGTGATGAACCCATTTTTCCTCACCTTACAAAAGTGGGCGAAACGTTAACATTGATACGATCTAACCCCGGAAGTCTATTTTATGTAACTGACTCTGTCGCGGAAGCTTCCTTTCTGACAGGGTGCAACATTTTTATTTTGGGATAGATTCAAATACGGTAATAAGCATAAATGAAACCTTTTAATTTCATTATGTGAGATCATCTGAAGTCAAGAGGTTAACAGCCCAATAATTGAATAATGAACCATCTTTCAATGAAATCTCACTTAACAATAATATCAATTTTTTGTGAAACTTTATGATTACTTGTAGATATGTTAACATTAATTCGTCTTTTATACGTCATTTATACGTAGAGTTATAATACTTATAATATATAAATTTCAGCTAGAAGCGATATTTCAGAGAAAGAAAAAGAACAAATCAATGAAAGGTAATTTTATTTTTTGTTAGTCGCCTTGAAATCTGATATTTGCAAAATTCTAATTGTAAGGGTAATCTCATTTCTTTGCAGCGCACAAAAACTTCTCTTCTATCTTAGCATAAACTTTTCCAATTATATATTTGGAAATTTAACACCTCTTAAATTTTAATCAGAAATTTAAGATAAAACTGGATTAGGGAACCTGTACACTTTGATTAGTTTTGTTAAATTTTAATCTAGCAGCAGATTCATTTTAAAATTAAAAATGAAGTAAAGTTCAGGTTTTATTGACAAAAAGCAGAGGCGGGAAGTCTAAACTGGTTATTTGTTTTCAAGATTCGTTACGGAAGCAATTTTCGGTTTCTATTCAATTCGTTGTACAAGATGTACCTACTCACAAACATTAAATTAAGAATACAATATAAAACTGAGTGGTTGTGCTTTATATACATATAGAATGTGTGTGTGTAAGCAATATCTACCGGGTGTCCCATTTAACATTACGTTCTTGAATATCTCGAAAAAAATACATCTTAACAAAAAGTGTGCCGAATCAAAACTTTCATAGTTTTGGGGGGACATCGGATTCTGACAAAAATTTTTATTGCATATTCAGAAAGAGGAACAAAAAACTATGAAAGTTTTATTTGGGAACTTATTCTGTATTTGCAACAGAAAGATAAAGTGTCACCAAAATACAAAATAAATAATAAAATAACGATTTCAGCGCCACGCCACCTATTGCAAATAAAAAAAAGGTCCCAAATAAAACCGTGATAGTATAATTTCTCTCTGATTATGCAATAAGAAATAGGGTTTCCATTTAAGTCACCCCCCCTTTCCACCCCCCTGGGTGTCGGGGGGTGAAATTTTTTACAGAATCGGACGTCCTTCAAACTATCAAACTTTTATTGGGCAACTTTTTTTGTCAGATGTACTTATTTCGAGAAATTCCCCATGTAAAAGATTAAAATGGGACACCTCGTTTGCAGCGCCACCTGTTGCAAATAAGCAAAAAGTTCCCGAACAAAACCAACATAGTTTTTTACGCTCTTTCCGAATCTACAATAAAAAATAGGAGTTCCCATTTAAGATTTTTAAGTTGAACCCCTTTCCCGCCCCTCTGGGGGTGTTGGGGGGGGGCATTTTCTCAGAATCCGATGCCCCCTCCCCAAAACTATGAAGGTTTTGATTCGGCACACTTTTTGTTAAGATGCATTTTTTTCGAGATATTCAAGAACGTAATGTTAAATGAGACACCCTGTATATAAGCTGTTCACAAAACGCGCACGTACCAAAATTGCCCATTCGTACGTGGATTATTGAATTGGTCCCCTATGTGTACTTCGAGATGCATTTGATATACTTATAAGAGATTTAGACTATCTAATCATTACTGGTCGTCTAATTTGTTCACGCGTCTGTGTGAACAAAAGTTACCAATTATCTAATTTATTTATACTTATCAGCAATTAGACTAACCATAGGCTGCGACGCCAGCGACCCAGGTTCGTTTCCCGGTCCCGCGATGAGAACATTGGCACTTCTCATCGAGGTCTTCGTAACAATTATTTGAAAACAGTTACCTATGTATTTTCCAATAATTTGTTTTTATCTGTACCATAATTATATCGAGTGTGCAAGACTTTCTCTATAGAAAACTATCAACATATCTATGATGAATAGAAAGAAAAATACATTACAAAAACTGTAAATTCTATGAAAATGCAAACCTTAATTTTGACAATAAAAAAACAATGCTGAATTAGCGCTTAATCATTATTACAAAGAAGGACAAAATATATGTATATAGGTTCACGTCAATCGAATTTTTAAAAAAACTTTTTTTATGAAACTGTAAAATTAGAATACGATAGAGTAAAATAGTGCCTTACGAAGAAAAAGGATATAATTAAAAAATCGCGACTTTGTGACTGTGTAAAATTTTTAAAATGTTATCTGTTACCTACGGTGAAGAATGTAATTTTGCCGGTGCTTAATTACGGTACAAAGAAAAAAGAAATTGCTGAAAAATTCACCGTTCCGTGAACTTGCTTGCGTAATTACAATTAAAAAACCGTTTTTCTATAGAGGTGCAAAATTCGGTTTTGACGATACAGAACGTTTCATAATTATCGCCTAATTATGCATAAAATTAAATGCTAATATTTCCAACTAACTACCTGAAGCATATACAGGGTGACATGACTGACATTGAAAAAACTACAATGCATATTACCGCGCGATAGAGGGCTAATAATAAAAAAATTCCTATACACTAATGTCCGATCACCTTTTCTTGACTACGATATTATGGCACCTGTCAAATTAATATTGTAATAATTTATTCAAGTTTCTCATGTTCCTGATTACGTTTTTGTTTGATTATTTTGCTTCTCGTTTTTTAAAATTGCTTTTAAAAATGGTTCTCTACACGTTTGAAGATTACAGAGACATGATTATGTGTTAAATTTAATTATTGTTGTTCTTATGTCATGTTATGTTGCTGTTTTTAAAGCTCCTGCCGACTAAGTAGCGATTTTTTTTTGTTATAAGATGTTGAAGAGCAATAAATTTTCGAATAAAAAATGTTAAAATATAAAATAATTTTCAAAGCGACAAAAAAAAAACAAAAACCTTTAAGATCCTATCTTAAAAACAAAAGGCGATCGGACATTAGTGTATAGGAATTTTGTTTATTATTTCATGGCCCTCTATCGCGTGGTAATATGCATTGTAGTTTTTTCAATGTCACCCTGTATACAGTGAGCGGCTAAATTATGGAACAAATTCATTATTGCGCAAACAATTTATTTCAAACAAAAATCCTGAAATAGGTCGATTTTTAATTTTAAATGCCGATTTTTTAAATAATATGCGAACATGGTGACGTCACCAGTTTTGATGTGGTGACGTATCTAATTGTTAATTTTTTCAAATTGAAATGTGGGTCTTGTAATACCTCATTTGAAAGGTCTTTTAATACTGTTTTCAGTAATGGCATAGTTGGTCAATTATTAAAGACCCACATTCAAATTTAAAAAAATTAACGTCTTAATACGAATGGTGATAGTGGTTCAGTTCCTAGCAGATGCCGACTTGTTTCTAAGAGAACATAACGAGAGGAGTTAATTTCTTACTTTGATTCTATTTGGTGAAACACATTGTAAAGTACCGCAACTCAGATCAACGGTATACAGTACGGTTACATACAGGGTTTTTCAACGAAAAGGAGCCACCCTTTATAACTTCTAACAGAATCAAAATTTGAAAAATCGGCGATACCCGTCTATAATAATATCGAGGGGGACACTTTTTGACATAAGTTTGAGATTTCATACCTTAACCCCCTGGGTCCCACAAACATACCCTTAATTTTTTTAAATGGCAACATGGGTCATGTGATACGTCATTTGAAAGGTCTTTTGATATCTTGCATTACTGCGTTTAAAATTTTAAAATCGTTCAATTCGTTTGTGAGATATTTTAATTTAAAGTTTTAGAGAACTGATATAATTTTCTTCAAAATGGTTGTTTTTTATTTATTTTTTGCTTTTATAGTCAAGATAAATTGATACGAAATTCATTGTATTAAACTTTTTTTTATTTACATGGAAATAAAACTTAAAATAAATTAAAAAGTCAGTAATACTTTTATATTGCATTATTATAACGACAAATTATATCAGTTCTCTAAAACTTTAAATTAAAATATCTCACAAACGAATTGAACGATTTTAAAATTTTAAACGCAGTAATGCAAGATATCAAAAGACCTTTCAAATGACGTATCACATGACCCATGTTGCCATTTAAAAAAATTAAGGGTATGTTTGTGGGACCCAGGGGGTTAAGGTATGAAATTTCAAACTTATGTCAAAAAGTGTCCCCCTCGATATTATTATAGACGGGTATCGCCGATTTTTCAAATTTTGATTCTGTTAGAAGTTATAAAGGGTGGCTCCTTTTCGTTGAAAAACCCTGTATATTGAGAGAGTATTCTGAATTACAGAAAAGTTGACATGCACGTGATGATTCTTGTAAAGAAACCTTACGAAACACTGGGATGAAGTTGGGGAGCCAAACAATGATACGAAATGGGTATTAGCGAAGCCTCGGAGTAGCTTCCTTGATTGTATTGCAATTCTTAGAAGTTGCCAGTCTTTTCACATGACTTATGTTAGAGGAGAGCTAATATATTATATGAAACCGGAGTCTTCGTACAAACTGTAATATTTCAATACGGAGATGCGAGAAACTAAATGGGGTAACCGAATATTACAAATTGGATTCAAAAGGAACACCTATTTAGTCATTGTTGACAGTTTTATTGCTGGACTGCAAACCGGAAGAAGGTTTCTCATCAGCTGAACCGATTGTTCAGATGTATTTGCCATATTCGGAGGCATTTCTGAATAAGTATCTTCATTTCACTGTCATGAAGAACCCCCCAGGACGATTTACAAATTCGTCCCTGGCATACAGGGAGATTTTATTTTTCAGGTTTTTCATTCATAATACTGTAATGTAACGCATTATAAATAAGTTTCCAACAAACTTAAAAAGATTCTTTTGGAACATTGCATTCCATTAAACGTAAAATGCATACAATTCTGCACCTTTTTCGCAATTTAACCATTCTTGCAGAGAAAATGAAAGAAGCTCACGCTGTATATGTTCTCCCAAGTAAGAGCATAATATGGTTATTTCTTTCCAACTACTATTGGAAACGAACATCCTGGATGTTTATTTAAAAAAAATGTAATAAAGCTCTTTGAATTTACGTTCTGGTTTTTATTAATATTAGACAAAGTTTAATATACGTCAGTATGGCATTACGAGAAATTATTATTAAATGTTGAAAGAGGAGCATTCTTTGTTCGTTATTTTTCTATAACTTCACCTCATATCTGACTTAATTGGTTATTTATTTTGGAAAATGTATCTGAAAAGTAAGCAAATTGCAATTCAATTAATGGTACCTAATGCCGATTATGCCACATTTTTACCAGATAGTCGACTAACTTCCTAGGGATAAATTAAGCTGTCATATTCGCAACAAAAATCTGGACTCATCTAAATAAATATTACCTTTATGTACCAAATTGTGAAGTGTTTGAATAAACGTACTGTGACGTAACGTAACTGGCAGTATTGAATTTAAATGTTTCCCGCTGCAAAGCGCGATTTGTAAACGGGCGAAAAAATAAAAATAAAATTTTAAATTTGTAGTGTTTCGCAATATTAGATTACCTAATTTAAGTAATTGATTGTCCTGTTTTGACTTACGGATAGCTTCATTATTACATACTTGTTATGATGTATATGTTAGTACGGAGTGTTTAGTAGAATTTAGGGCATGCAGTCAAATTTTGCGTGGTTGGTTAGTTAGGATGGAAATTTGAGCAAGTGTAGCATTTTATATTTATAACGTGAATAATTGATATGTACGTTGTAACAACTTGATGTGTTCGATCCCTCAGTGTCGAAATGCATTAGCAACATTTAACTGAAAACAAGTAATCAATATTTCCACAAATAACAACGTTGTTAAATTTAAACTTCTTATTGACGAAAATTTGCTACCGATATTCAATCACACTCACATTAATCAGATCGAGCGAACAGTGGAAACATTAATTAACCGCATTTATAATTGTAGTAATCAGACTGAGCTAGCAGTAGAAACTCTGGCGAAGTCGTTCTTACTAGCACGATAAAAGATTGATTTAAAATTAAACCGAGTTCATTTATTTTAAAAATCAAAATCACGAAAAAGTTTTGTTAATTAATTGCTGTATAAATATTAAAATTACACCAGATCACATTTTTAACAGAATAAAATCGCAATTACCAACAGTTGGCCCTGCGTACACTGCCATCTTTAAAGTAACTTAATTCCTTAGACTTTACAAATCGAAACGCAGCCCTTGAATTACGTAAGAGAAAGCGGTGAGCGTTATGCAATTTATCCACATGTAATTTATCATTCATTTTACACCATTCACATAATTAAACGATTGAAGCTTGATGTTTCCTTGGTTCCCTGGACATTTAAGCATGAACGAATCTCTAATAATAACTGGAGTTTGTTCTTATCGAGACTCTTAAGTTAAAAATAAGTTTTGTAAACACGATGCTTTCAGATAGTATAATGTTGTTTGTGATATACTTTTTTTCACGGAACAATAATAAATTAGTCGATAAAACCGGCTTATTTTCACATGGTCATGTAGTAGCGAACCAAAGAATAGATTCTTTAATACTTCAATACAGGTTGTTGAAATATCTTGTTTCAATATTTTGAATAATCAGAGTAATTGTTAGTCGCCCCTCGCCTTGCTTGTATAGGTTTGTATCTTATTTTGATACCAGTAGACTTATCACATTTACTAAATTTTTTAATTCGGATGCATTCATGTGCTAAAAATTATTAAATAACCATTCATCCGTTAATAAATAGGATCCCCCATGTACGGAACGATATTTGAACATACTTCGTTGCTAGTCTAGGGCTGTAAAGATCCGCAAATTTTATGGATCCGGGTATCGGATCCAAAAATATCCGGATTCAATGGATTCAAAAGGTTAAATCTGGATCTACGGAATTGGGGGTTAAATCCGGATCCACGGATCTACGGGTTTGTGAGTTAAATCCGGACCTGCATTACTATTAATTTATATAGAATCCGGATCTAAAGTTTGTAACAGTATCCGTATTTGTCTAAATTCGTGGAGAGATTACTAGATTACAGTAAACTTCATTTACTGATCCAGATACCTCCATTTTGAGATTCCGATGGATAAATTTCAGGTATCACAAAGAATCACGAAATTCATTCCACACACCAACAAAAGAATTCACATGTGAACGAATTTCGGATCCGGATACGCGGATCTGGTTAAACAAATCCGGATCTACGGATCCGCATTGGGTATGAGATGCAGAGAAAGCCGGATCCGGATATATCGTATTTGGAGATCCGAAGAAGATCCGGATCCATACCGGATCTTGTTTTGGATCCGGAACCGTTTCACACCCCTAGTTGCTACTATCTTCTTTTTTCACATCTTTTCTTTTTATTGTCGAAAACCATGTTCGAACAAATGAAACTGCTTACTGTTCGCGATCCATGTTCGTCTTTCGATGCAGATGGGTTCCTACCGAACGGTTTTTAAACAGCTTACAAACTGTTCCCGTCTTCCCGAGCTTATATGTTGGTCTGTACGGGCATTTAGACGTATCCGTACATACTTCCCTTGTTGCTGAAGAGGCTAGGGGATGATCTTAATGAGAAGGATTTAAATAAGTATTATTACATATTACGAACATGGTGGCTTCTACAAATGATATAAAGCGTTCAAGAGAAAGCTGCCGACCCAGAAGAGCCTACAAATACCAACACAAAGCGACAAAAACCTCAGTTCAGTTCGGTTGCCGAGAAGCAAAAACACACCTGAACATGACAAGTGAGAGCCTGTCGAAACGTCGTCTTTTAACAACTAAAAATTGATCAGTTTAACAGCTAACAGGTGATTTTACAATTTTTGTCGAGTGTTAACAAAAATGTCAACTATGAATTTTATGTAATTTTTATATGAGTGGTTTCCCCTCAGGTAAGCTATTTTTAAGTAAGTATGTTGTTCGCTAATCTAACAATTTTAGCTATAATTTTTCGTCAATTGTAATTATCTAAGATAATTATTGTACATACTTTGGCTTGAAAATGGGATTGGATTATCCCGAAACATGTCGCCCTACGCTTTAATGAATCAATCACATTACAGCATTTAATTAAATTACCGTTGGAGGGGAAGGTTGAGTGTATTATTACCAATTAATTCGATCCCCCTTAGAGATTTCTGGACTTCGTTCCTTATTAAGGTACACTTAAAGGCGACTATGTTTATTCTAACGATTAAATCGCCGAGGTAATTACATTATTTTTGTTTACAATGCTCAAACCAAATCCTTTTGCCCCTACGTTTTTAATCAGAAGCAGAGCTTCCAATTGTTGGTAGGGAAACACGTAACTAAAGCTGAACGGAATTCTGAACTGAACACCATTAACAGGAATTCGTACTTTCACAGTCAGAAAAATGCTTCATACGAAGTAAAAAGCTTGCTGAAAGAATAATCAACCAACTTCAAAAAGTTGGTTACTAAATTCTTCCGGATGTCTGTGTGTCTGTGTGTCTGTGCGTTGGTCGATGTTACAGGGTTTAGAAAGCTGGAAGTGGTGTCATCTTACAGGAAATTCTTCACTGATTCCAAATCGCTGGTAAATTTTTTGATCGGATCACCCGTTCGCCGTCGGGACGCCATTAAAGTCAAAATATACACCCTTTAATATCTCGAGAACGACACGTCCAATTACAAAAAGAAAAAAATACGTTTCCTTTATTTGTTGAAACCTATTGAGTCATGATACGTAAACATCACCCTCACCCCTCCTGTGGAGTGGAGCGGGGGTGAGTTTTCAAAACTTAAATGGGAACACCTATTTTTTATTACTTTTGGATTCTCCATAAAAACCGATATTCAAATTGCAAATTTCACACCCAACTGCAACCCCTTTTTTGGGGGTGAAAAGGGGGAAAATTGCACGTCCGCAGAAAAACGATTTTTTTTACTTTTTTTTTCCTCTAACATTTTTTCGTGATTTACAAATTGTCCGTCACCCTCTCCACTCCCATCTCCCTTAAGGGCGGAAAGAAAAACAATGACTCATTTGTGCAGAATCCGGCGTGGTTGTGTCTGAGGTGGGGAGAGGGGGTAGTTACATACATATATATTGAATATTCTGTTTGTATTTTCTTCTGGAATTTCTCCGTGTTGGTTTTTGTGTAGAAAATGTCTACGTTTCGATTCCATCTGTAGAATCTTTATCAAGACGTTTTTATTAATTCTGAAGTTTATCAAAATTTAATTTAAGGTCTGTTGATTTTTAAAATATCAGTTGTTATCAACAGATCGTTGTAAGCGAGCTTGACGTCGTGTAATAGGACCTAAATTTCTTTGAATGTTTGTAGTTGGAAGGTTAATATTGCTTACAGATAAATTTGGAGAATTTTTGATTCGAATAGTTGGTGTTGGAATTTTGTGTATGATAGATCTCCAAATGGTTGGTAATCGTTGACCATCATCTCTTTTATTCATTGAATTCGGCCTCTTTTCAATTTCAATAGCTTCCCTAATTATTCTTTTTTCTAATGTGGTTGCCGGATGTAAAAGTTTGATGTCATTGGTATCAATTTTGTGGCCAGTTTGGATTACATGTGTAGCTAATGATGAAGACATATTTTTTTGCTTAATGGCTAATTTGTGTTCATTAGCTCTAGCAGATATCCTTCTGTTACTTTGGCCTACGTATGATTGCGAGCAATCACAACATTGAATCTCATAAACACCTTGGCTTTCTCCGGGAATTGTGTCTTTGGGAGTACGAATAAATTGTGATAGGGTTTTAAAAGGCTTGAAAACCACTCTGAACTCATTTTTGGGAAATTTTCTGGCAATTTTAATTTTTAAATTAAATTTTGATAAACTTCAGAATTAATAAAAACGTCTTGATAAAGATTCTACAGATGGAATCGAAACGTAGACATTTTCTACACAAAAACCAACACGGAGAAATTCCAGAAGAAAATACAAACAGAATATACATCCGTGGAAACCTTAATGAAAATATATATTGAATATTGTATACCGGGTGCTGATCCGGCCGCTCGGTAATAGCATTTTACATGTAAAATCTTGTCTATGCAATTTCCTGCTCCCCTAATTGTTTTAGGGCCAAAACATAAGAGTACAAAAGTCTTCAAAGCTAAAAATACTACCTGAATGGTATACTCTTTCCGACCAAAACTGAAGAATTAAATGTTGAATTAGAATTTCCAAAAATCACATTGCCATGCTTTTAAAATAATTGCGTTATGAACAAGTGTAGAATTTTGACGTTTTCATTAGTAGGTACTGGAAGTTGCCATGACCACCGTCATGGCAATGCGATTTTTTCAAATTCTTATTCAACATTTAATTCTTCATTTTCTTTCTTACAGTACAATTTTTATCGGAAAGAATATACCATTCAGGTAGTATTTTTAGTTTTGAAGACTTTTGTACTCTTATGTTTTGGCCCTAAAACAATTAGGGGAGCAGGAAATTGCATAGACAAGATTTTACAAGTAAAATGCTATTACCGAGCGGTCGGATCAGCACCCGGTATAGTATATGCCATAATTAGTTACAGATTTGAAGTTGGTTGAAATTAAAATTCTATAAGAATTTGCGCCTTTTGGTACTTG
The DNA here is from genome assembly GCA_036250285.1 of Pyrocoelia pectoralis. NCBI lineage: Eukaryota > Metazoa > Arthropoda > Insecta > Coleoptera > Lampyridae > Pyrocoelia > Pyrocoelia pectoralis. The sequence continues at coordinate 22,475,523 of CM070077.1, read as the reverse complement.
TTTTTTATAAAAACATCAATCGAAAGTTATGATTTAACCCTCGCGTGACTATAAATTTAATATCACCGACTTTATTTATCTTTATTACTTATTAATTTAAATGATTATACCTAAAGTCATTAACCCGAAATATAATAGAAAGATTCATTTTACGAACTGTGTGATAAATGTTTATAACAAAAATGTAGAACGAAAATAATTCTTATTTTCCTGCAAATCGGACGAGTCGAAACAACGGCCATAAAAGGAATAATTCCCTTTGTTGAAATTTATTTGAATTTCTGGAAACAAAATTATATTTAAACATCAAGTTGAAGTGAAATCTATAATGAGTGGCTTATTGTAGCGTAGCCCTACTCTACATGCCTTTTTGGCAGTTTCTCCTGCTGCTTGCATTCAATATTATATTACATATTATAATGTGTCACGCTAAGTACTTATTGTCCCTTCTAATTAGGACAGATTGTATAACAAAGGGGGAAAAAAGTTGAAGTGCTTTGCCTACCTATCAATTAAGTAGATTTGTAGACCCCAACAAAATTCCAAATATGTAATATTTTCGTAAAAATTCCATATGAATATTATTCAAGTTTTCGTTTCCTTGAAAACTTTGGGTTTTGGGAGCGTAAATAAAGAATTGAAAATATTTTTCCTTTAAGAATGCTCTATTCTAATCCAAACAAAAAACTTTTGGATATAAAGCGTAGATACATAAAACATAATACGACTGATATGAAAATCCTTTGGTATGCTAATTAATTTGCACCCGCCGAATTTCCACCGTATCACAATAATTATTTGCATTCATGAAAATATGAAGTTACATATTGTATACTGCATTCATTTTATTAAATATCCACAAGAAGAAATACTTCCAACAATAACGTTGGTTTAAATTTACTGGGAGAATGATTTCAATAATGCTTTATTAAAACAAGGAAATTGAATTTAAATTATTTTTATTATTTCGAAAATTTATATCTAATTTAACTTGGTAATGATACTTGGTATTTATTAGGTATCTATAGTATATTCAAGCTTGATCGCATTTACATGAAACGTTCGCAGTTGAACAATTTCTACCGAGAAATTGGAATTCGATCATACATACCAATAGTTGGGGAATGTTCTATTTGAAACCTTGATTATATACTTCAACGGGATTTTGAGTATCACCTGTCAATTGAAATTCATCGTTATGTATATTTGACGCTACACTACAGCCACATACGCACACAAGTTAATTGATTTATGAGTAGTAGTGCGTTGGTAGTGATATAATTAATATAAATCAAATTATGCGTCTTTAGTTTCGAAAGTTGGTTAGAGTTATTGTCAGAATAGGACCCAGTCATTGAGAGGGCCGGTAGCGAGTACGCGGCGGCGTATTCCGAAAAAAGATCGCGAGCAAAATCTGTAAAAGTGGGTCATAGTAGATCCTGAGACGGGAATTAAGAAAAAAGCCATTGGTGTTGAATATAGGTTTTATTTTCCGCGTAAGTTAAGTCAAAAACTTAATTTTCCACTGCTGCTGAAAGAAGAGGACAAGTTTCTAGGTTTGTGTGTTGACGAGTCGCTGTACTATGAGCTTACCGATAAAAAAAAGGAAAATTAATTATTGGTGACACAAAGTGGAATCGATGGAAACTTGTGTGTGTAAAAAAATTACTTGCGCCGCGCCGTTTACATTAGGCGTATGACCGCGTGTACAAACTGTTACGAGCTACTGCTATCCGAAGGGCAATGGAACTTGCAATGGGACCTGCCCAACTTGAGATTGACACCTTTATAAGGGTATATCACGGAACCCGTTCATTAGAAGTTTCTGGGGTCCCTTACTACTTATGAATTTGAAACTTTCAGGTTAAGGATAACCCATAGCCTTCTTTTGTTCTAAAATATTGTCGATGTTGTACAACTTCCGGAAAGACCTGAAATCGCCATTCATCTTCTTATTTTAAATGGAACACCCTGTATATTATTGCATTTTTGGATTATACAATCGATTCTGCGTTAATCTGTATTAGATTATCCTATACCTATCTTCAACTGTTTTTGAGATATGATTTTTTTGAAAAATTTGCGCTTTGCGGAGGGATGTTTAATAGCGCATAAGTTTTAAGTGCAGTTTTAATCAATATTAGATAAAAAGTGTTAATAACTACAAAACCGCTAAAGATAGGTATAGGGATACCTATAGTTTATCGATGCGTAAATTATATCGCCTTCCAAATATGTAAAAATATACAGGGTGTTCGATTTGAAAAAAGTGACTTTTTGCTGTTTGAAGTTTTTTAACTTTGCCACTAATTTTGAACGCCCTGTATAATCTGTGATAGGTTTGCAAATGCATTTTGTGAACCCTTATGGTTTTACTTCGTGTATAGTAGATAAAGTATGAATGTTTTGCGTTCAAAGAAGAGCAAAAGGTGGGCTATTAAACATCCCTCCGCAAAGCGCAAATTTTTCAAAAAAATCATAATATCTCAAAACCAGTTGAAGATAGGTATAGGATAATCTAATACAGATTAACGCAGAATCGATTGTATAATCCAAAAATGCAATAATGTACAGGGTATTCCATTTAAAATAAGAAGATGAATGGCGATTTCCGGTCTTTCCGTAAGTTGTAGAACATCGACAATATTTTAGAACAAAAGAAGGCTATGGGCTATCCTTAACCTGAAAGTTTCAAATTCATAAGTAGTAAGGGACCCCAGAAATTTCTAATGAACGGGTTCCGTGGTATACCCTGTATTGAAAAGTGAAGAATAGAAAATGCCGTTATATACTATTATAGTTAGTTTTGCTTTAGAAATGTATGTTTTGAGGATGTGAACCATTAAAAGTTTGTCGTAGCATAATCGCCGCTTACGTGTCAACGAAATTTTGTGTTGCCTGTTTTCCTTTTACCTTTAAAAAACGCACGTATTCGATGAATAGATACAAAAAGTGACCTCGAGTAAATTCTGAATTCAGTTTGAACGCAATTACATAAAATTTTATTTCGTTTTGTGGAGCGTGGTTTTAGATTTCATTTACGAGTAAATTTCAACTATAAAGGAAAAAATCCGAATAAACAACGGTAGATTGAGTCTACTATTCACAACACTATTTTCAATCGGAAAGCGTTGATGATTATCATTATCGTCTCAACATTGTTTACCAATTATATTTCGATTATTGTTTCATTGTGTGTATACAACCAGCGAAAAAAGGATTAATTAGTAATGGATGACACAGCCTTCAGCCAGTACAATAGTCACTAGCTGGTGTATTATAGTAAATTTATTTGCAAGGGGAATTTAAGTGGTTTTGTAAATAGAAAAATTTAAATTAATAGCTAAAATTTCCTTAATTAAGAGTTGTTTTTAGGCAGATAAGTTTGTTAATTGTACGCGCTATTATTTTAAGTTTAGGAATCATCCATAAATAAAAGTAATGTATTCATAAAACAGATTTAAGATTGGGAATCATTTTACAGTGCACGAAGAAAAGATGACCTTATCTTTCATGACTAAGACTGCGAATTTGTCATGAGCGTGATTTCCGTGACTATTTTAATAATGCTTTTTAATGCACTAGCTGATTGGTATATGGTATATCTGCATGAATTAGATCGTTTGGAACATTTTATGTTTCCGTGACTTTCGTGTAAACCCATTATTTCCGTGATTTTACTTAAATTCCCGTGAAAATCTGCTTTTTCATAGTTTTTGCTTCGCTTTCGGTCTTGCAGTTCAAGCTAGTAACCGCGGTGAACGGAAGTTACAAAGTCCATCCATAAGATTGTCCGCCGGCCGGCTTTCAAGCATAAATGGAGTGGGATTGTGAGATGTGTAAACTGTAAGACGAGAACTACAAACCGACAGGTGCAGTCATTGTTTTGCTTTGTTCGGTCTCACTCAGTGCGAGGTTATTTTGTTTTCATTTATGATGCTGTCAATCACCCCGCTGCGGGTGCCAGGTAGACGCCACGCAGTCCCTTTCTTTGTCTGCTCTGTAAAGAAAACTGGTTTTCTGGAATTCTAGTGCCGTTATTTGCTCGATACGATGCTTCACGCTAAGAAAACGTCAAGGTGTAGCCCGCTTCAGAGAAAATCAGAGTATGGGAAAAACGTGTTTCATGTGAGTGGAAGTAAACTATTTTGTTTATTTTGTATCATTTTCGATTTTATATTACATTCTAAGAAATTTAATACCCGTGATTTTTCCGTGATATTATTAAAAAATTCCGTGACCGCTCCGTGGTTTTTGACCCAAAAATCCGTGACAAATGCGTAGTCTTATTCATGACCAATTGAGCTAGACCGTGAAATATTAGGTAAGATAAAAATTGAATGCCGTTGAATGCAAAGATAAGATTCGAAAATAGGACGAAGGTGAACAGGTTTGTAGCTGCCGTTACAAATTGGTACCCAACTTAAAGCAGGTACCGTTACAACACTTACGTATCTATGTATACTTATCACGTGTTCTGTAATAAAACTTAATAAAAAACATTCCTGTTTTGTTGTTGAACTATTCATCCACGTAAGCCATCATTAGACAAAACTGAACCATGCACAAGTACGCCGACGAGCGTGGTCAAAAAACTATCTTCAAGAATTTAATTAAAAACTGTTGCTACATCTGGTAAATGCAGTTTCAAATTTTATGTTAGTGTTACAGATCTATTAAAAGAAAATCGAAGTCCTTTGGAACCACAGAGCAAACCAACAAAAAGGAAGAATTTGGAGGTGGAAACTGAAATGGAAACAACAAAACAGTTGTCACTTCCATCCAAAACAAGCAAAATGAATAAACCGCGTGTGGTTCCTACGTTCCCAAGAATGAGTAAAAAACCAATAACAACAAGCATTTATTCTACCATTGTGAAAAATGCAGAACATTATACTGATAAATGGAACAGACTACATGCAATTAATAATAGTTTGAAAAAGTTAGTCGACTTGGAAGAAAAAACAATACAGATTGATGCTGCTAAAACAGCATTTAAACATTATAAATAATATTGAATTTTATGACGAATAAATATTTTTCAAAATAAACAATCAGTTTTATGTCTCAAAAACAGTAATTAGAACCAAATTTAAATAATTTTGACAAATGGGTCATATATATACAGACATTTATTAAATAATAATAAATGGCACCTTCTCAACATATTGAGTTGCATTAAATACAAAGGATACTAAACAAATGAACATCAACGTAAAAATAAAATGTAACAAAAATAATAGAAAATACTATAGATAAACACTAGGTAAATATAAATTTACAAAAAAAAAAAAAGTATGTATAATCAATTGTAAACGTGATTCCTTAAAATATAAACTGACTTTTTTATGGTCATAGCTGCTATCAATTTGTACAATTTTTTTTGTACTTAAACAAACAATACAGACATAAACGAATTCCGTTGCCATGGCGATAAAGTTACAGATATTCTGATGAAATCCTATGTGGTGGCACATTATCTTGCTGAAAACGTGAGTTGTGGGCGGTCATAGGGTAGAGAGAGATAAAATCTGGATTCCTCTCAAAAAGCAATCGTATTCCATTTGTGGTTCCAGCAAAGTGGTTCTCTGCACTATGCCAGTCGGTTATGTTTGTGGTCAGGAGTGAGGACGGTATGAGACCAGTCGAGCAATCGCTCTCGTAGAGTTAAGGTGTGTTCAGCTTTCTTGGAACCATGCTAGATAGCAGCCACCCAACTTACAGATTTGACTGAAAAATTGATCATTTACTTATCTTACTGTAATAATGAGCATATCCAAAATGTTTTTCATGTCAGCCTTATTCGCATATAATCTAATAATGCATGAAATACGTTTATTACCAAGAGAATGCTTCAACATTATACTTGAAAATTTAGAGAGAAAATTAACACGAACATAGAAAAATTTACATTGTAAATGGTTGATTAAATTTTCCGCCTGAGATATAAAGTTAACAGGAGGCTATTTATAAATTGGATGGGCTGGAGAAGGTAAAGCATAATGTAAAAAATGCTATCTATCATGCAATGAGCGCTCTGCTCTAATTATACTGATTGCATTTTACGTTGTGTGTCAAGTGTGTATTCTTCACATTTATCATGGCGGATGGCAATTAATTCATAAAATCGTCGAAAATATTCTATTTAATAATGGACAGAATGATTGATAACGCAATCTCAAAAGCTAGTGAAGTATTTCGCAATATGCTTGGCTGGTTCAAGAAAAGATAAACTATTTTGAAACTAGAATTCAATCTGTTGAAGAGAAAACTTGATGCACAAGAACAATATTCAAAAATGAATAACTTGGGTTTTTTTGGAGTTCCTGAAATGCCGACTGAAAACAGAAATCAGACAATTGTTCATATTTGTAAAAGTATTGGTGTTGAAATATGTTCTAATGATATTGATGTTAGTGACCGTCTAAAAAATAAGACAGGAGAATGAAAGTTTCGTTGTAAAGGAAAGCTTAAGGGTACCAATACTAGGAGTCGACTAGCAGTGCAAGTTGGTGTGCAATTTAAGAAGTTAGTGTTAAATATAGTCGGGGTGGACATTACTTTTATACATGTATACTCTTAACTGCATTTTTTCGGACCACTGTCCTTAGGAGTTTCCTAATTACAGTGTTTCAAAATCACGGAACATAGAAACATGTATTCCGTTCATATTCAACGTTTCATTAAAAGTTAAGCAGCCATCAGATCATTGTTAGTAAACGTTCAATTAAACTAGTTCAGTACGATTGCAGCTTTTTTGCCCAGCCGATTATAGTGATGCTTTATTATACAGAAAGTAACAAAGGGCTAATTAATTCATTCCTCCGGACCTGAGCTATCATTTGAAATTAACGAGACTACTGGAAAGAGTTATTACTTTCGGGAATACCTAAAAGGAGAATCTTTAGTTACTGTAATATAAAATTCTTAACTGTATTTTACTAGCTTAAGATCCGACGAGTAATTAGATCCTGGAAAAGAGACGGTTATTCCTTCACGAATCCCGAATCGGGCACACAAAGTATTATATTCAGATACTTTATCAATGGTTTGGGTGGATAAGCTATTGAGATCGGTGATATAAAAGGCTTGTGGATAAATAATCTATATTAATAAAAATGAATCGGCGAAATGTATGTGATTCAATAACTTCCGAACGACTGCACGAAATTGGATAACTCTTTTTTTGTTGTGTTCGTTATTGTAAGGAGAAGGTTTGTATAAAAGAAAATTTTAAAAAAATCGAAATTTAAAAATGTAAAATATGAAATCCGCCACTGGGATTCGAACTCGAAGCCTGTTATTGATCCCTCAGCTACGATACTTGATATCAATAAAAACGAATATAAAATAATAGCCCGCAAATCCCATTCGCCCGGCGATTTTACAAGTTTTTAAAAAGTATGTGAGTGAATGAGAAAGAAGAGTGTGATAAATCTCTCACTCTGCAGTTTATTAACTTTAAACAGACCATATTATGTCATAATTAAAAGGTGTTTCGTGTGTTGTTATGTGCATTTAGGTTTGTCGTCTTTATTGTTTTAATAATCTATATAAATAAAAATGAATCGCCGAAATGTATGTAAGCGCATCACTTCCAAACGACTGCACCAAATTGGATACATAATTCTTTTTTTTGTGTTCGGTATTTTCAAGCTTTGTATAAAAGAAAATTTAAAAAAATCGAACAGAAAGTTTTTAAAATCTAATAATATAAAAGTGAGTGAGTGACTGAGGCAGAAGACTGTGAGAAAGTGAGTGAGTGAATGAGACAGTCCACACGTCATAATTAATGAATTCATATACAATTACGTAACAATTACCTATGCACGTTTGGCGTTCAGATATGATAGAATGTAACATTTCCGGTACTTTTTTGATTTGACGAGTCAATCACTTTCGATAAATCAAATGTGTTGTCTGCGCGTGTGTGTGCGCCGATCTTTTCGAAGGAAATGTAACGTGCAGTGGTTTAACGGTTTTTACTTAACAAGTTTAAACGAAAGAACAAGTAACATAAAAAGAATAACAAATTAACAAGAACGCAAAGTTAAAGAACGAATGTACTTCACGCACTGTCTTCGTGGGTCGAGTAAATGCAGGGGTCGGCTATGAGGTTCGCTGTAGCAGGGCCCTGTGTCGAGGTCGATCGGTGCCAGCTTCCATGATGGCATCTTTGTAGGCGTCGGCGGCAACGGCGTAACGATAGGTGGCACCGGTGAATAACGTGGTGAACCGGACCGCAGCCGCTTGACTGGCGTACGTGGTAGCGGTGTAATGATTGAAGGCACCGGTGAATAACACGGTGATCTGGACCGCAGCCGCTTGACTGGCGTACGTGGTAGCGGTGGTCGCTTATCCTAGCCAGGCTATTAACAACTCCGGCGTCGGACGGTGGCCTCCCTATGACCGGCTATTAACAACTCCGGCCAAGGGGGGGTAGGTGACTCTTTCCAGGCTATTAACAACTCCGGAAGAGAGTGATTTCTCGATCGTCGTGCGCACGCTTTTATACCCTGTCAGGGGCGCTTCGTCGGTGCTCGGTAGCGCTTCGTCGGTGCTCGGTAGCGATGTTACTCGAACGCGCATTCGTGTCTATCATGTGGGGGTTTGACGTCACGTATGGGCGCGCCTACCGAGATCGGGGTTCGGCGCGTCATCGTGCGGGCTCGTTTTTGCCGCATTGTCCCCACAGTGTCAATATATGGAATTATTGATAATCAAACTAATTTTAATGTTTAGGAAGTGTTACATTTCCTTAGTCCGCGACTGTACACCACCCGCGTGAAGCCGAGGTGGGTATAAATAGTAAAACAAATCTTTTAGAAATTTATGGCGGTACGGAGGTCGCCGGGTCGGCTAGTATTTTATAATTTTAGATGAGAAATCACCTCTTAAATTTTGAGACACACTGTGTAATAGTGAAAAACACCATATTGATACTTAATGGCCAATAGTGTATTAACTTAGAAGCTTTGAATATAAAATTGAAGCTGCTTAAATTAGGAAGTGTGTTATGATTATTACTCACTTAGCATAAGCATAAGAATTATATTGTCCTATTTTATTGTCTCAAATTTTACTTGAAAATTGATATTTGTTATTTACTTCACAGTTCAAGTCGAATTTTGTAACGCCCTTGCGTTAATTTCCTAATTTCTATTTGGAATATTCCTAATTTCCTTTACATTAATAACTAATATTCTTAAAATTGCTACATTGTAATGTAGAGAGCATCTGCTCTCATGACGCATTATCTTAGTCCTATGTAATCTAAACTTTCCGAAGTCTCTTTGTTCGCTACAAAGTATGACTGAAATTCTCTTTGTCCGCTACAAAGTATGACTATGTTGCACTGTAGATCTATTCATTTCTTTGTCCTTTGTAGTAATTCTGCTTATTCCGAACTTCTGCCTTTAGGGTCAAGAGCCCACTTTGCTTCATTCTATTTCTTCAGTTAGCTACTCGCTTCGTTTCAAGTCACATCGCTTCATTTTCTGTACGAGAAGATTTGCATTTACTAAAACTCGATTAATTCGGATCTGGTGCTCATCTATCTCAAAATTTAGTGAACGTTCTTAACTTATGCTTTTAAGAAATCACTGAAATTGTACTTTTTACGTATATTTGTACAGTAAAGAAAAGTGTACGTGAGTTCTTCTTTAAAACGCTGGATTATTACTTATCTCCAGATTAGTACTGAATTTTCTGCTCAATGTAGTTACCTAATTTCGCTTTCCCTTTTAGCGGTTTTACACCGGTAAAAGCTACCTTCAATTCGCCTACCATTTTCCTACATCTTTCTTCGAAATCTACTTCATCGTGACCGACGCTACGTGGGACACAAACCATTTCTTCAATCCCTCGATCGCCGCTCCGAAAACTCGTCTAATTCAACTTTTACTATACCGTCGCTAAGTGAAAAACCAATTTCAGTTTTTCCCCTTTATTACTTATTTTGCTCATACTCTGATTCTGATTAATAGTTAATTGTACTTTAAATACTGTACTTCAATTCCCACATACTCTTAACTTTTAATATTCAAGATTTTGCTCCCTTAAATTTGCTTATTTTATAACATACCTAGTTGAACTTTTAAAGAAACCTTTATTAATTTAATTGCTAAAGTGTACTAAATTTTGTTCTGTAAACAATTTACCTTGAATTTATTTTTACGTTACTTTCAATAGCGAAATCGCTTATTTTACTCATATTTGGTATCCGATTTTTTGAATCACAAGATAGTACTCGTGTAATTATTCATTTCGGCTCGCTGCCAGCGACCCTTGTTTTTATTTTTGTTTAAGGACTTGGAAAACTGTGCACAGGAGTTCCATCATCCGACTCAACTTTAAAAAGAAAGGTAGGATTTTCAATGTAACCACCGATTACTGTCTATGGCATTTTTAAAGTCGCATCCCTATATCTAAATTTGTTTGTTAATTTAACGTCACTAATTTAATTTTTGCTCACGTTTCTCACCAAGGTGAATTGATTTAAGTATTTCTTTTGCCAAAACTTAATTAATTGTTTTAATATTAATACTTAACCATTTTTTTGTGTTTATAAAAACTGTCATTTTATTTTGTAATATTTTATTTGAATTATTCATTATGATAACCTCAAAATTTATTTACTTCTCTATTTATTACTGAAACTACCCCGTTCTCTTTCAGATTTGACATCGTTACTATTCTAACTGTTAATACCTTCGTAATTCGGATTAGCAGTCCTATTTTCTAGAAGAATTACGTGGCGCCCTTTGGCTTTACTTACTTTTCCCTATTTTACTACCCCTATTTTAATCCTTTCGCTCATTATCTCTAATCTGCGACCACCTGTCTACTAGCACTGAGCTATTGCGGCCATTGCTCCATTTAATTTCGTTACGACCCAATTCTTGCCGTAACAATTTCCTCATTTTTCTAATATTGTGCAATAGCAAGGTCCAACGTTGCACTGATAGAACTTTTCTATTATTCTATCATTATCAGGATGAAGGATTTCGTAACAACAACAATATTTCATCAATTTCTATTAATTCATCCATTACACTGACTGCATTTATTATCAATCGTCAATTTCCATCGATCTAAATTTACAAATCCAGTGTCAATTAGCGCCGAGGTATGTTTACCCTAATTGAAAATTTGGTATTGTTTTAATCTTTTATGTCGTACTGCCGATTATTATCGAATTATCAACTACCTACGTTATATTTATGCGGATTTTTTTGCTCAATTTTCATTAAAAGTTAATTAAGATTTAAGATCAGCCCATTTGTCTTTACTTTATAATGAATGTCATTACTGTTTGCTTTTTGTAAGCTTCATTTTGAGACCATTACTTTGGCTTGATTCAGGGTTTCGTACAGTTAAATCATTCCCACTTTTGTTTTACTCGAATGCAATAGGTATGAAATCTTTGAAATTCACTTGTCGGTTGAAGTCTACTATAAATTATAATTAAAGGTAGTTAAATTAAATTTCTTAATAACTGTACCAAACTGGTATCGGCATTATATTCAGAGCGATCTTGTGCGTCCAAATTTCATTTGATTAATTGTCATTACTTTATGTATATTTTGTATTATTTTATATAATTATGTACATGTATTTCTGCCTGCCTATGGCTAGAAGCTGTTAGGATGACGTAACGTTAGTCGTTACACTCTGTAAAAGGAATCAGTATTATTTTGGGAGCGAAGGGCTGAAAAATGCCATAGCGTTTCACCGACGCCACTTCTTTTTTCAGAAGTGAATAATGTCATGACGCCGTTTAATTAGTTCGATGCAAGATTAAAACGAACTCATTCACTATCCATTGGGCGGGATTAAAAACACGATGAAGTGTTCGTAAGAGAAACTCCCCGTGGATTTGTAGTATTCTTTTTCAGTCTTTTTTTACTGACCTTTTCTTTCCTTCTTGTGTAGTACAATTTCTGTTTTTTCCTTCTTTTAACTTCTCTCACAAAGACCTTCCACTTAATGAACTATTTTTTATTCACATACTTATTTAATAGTTTCATGGAGTGATACTTTTGTTCTTTTATTACATTTCTTGGCATGGAAAACAAACTCGCCAACCCCCAAATAAAAGAAGAATGAACAGTTGACAGCGACTGATACATAAATGCAATGCGAATAATGTCAAATAAATTAGTTTATACACAAAAGTGTGTTAGTTCTCACCCAGTTAAGGATACTTCTTATTAACACGTTGCTACTTGCTTACTTCTGACGTACCTGTGTTAAACGATGCGAACTCTACCGTTCATATTTCTCTCATTCGAAAGTATTATCCAAACGTGCTCTAATAAAAAAGTATTTCAAAAAACAAACGTTAATTGAATTTTCTGAGAGAAGAATTACATTTTTAACCATTTAAAGTCTTTGCAAGCTACAAAATAAAATTGGAAATTTTTCGGTTTGTTTTTTCTGCTAATGAATCCCAATTCACAACGTTAATCACACCCTTCAATCAATTCAATTTATTGTGTTGACGTCAACCTCAAAACATTCGCTAACGTGAACTAAAAAAGCGGTGAAATCACGGAATCGGCCAATATGTGTCACATGTTATTACACCAGAAATCTATACCTAATTATATGTGTAGATATATTGTAAATAAAACGACTTTTTCTTCTCAATGAGGTTGTCGAAAAACAATGTTCAGTTTGCATCAGTTATAATACCAAAGTATTTCAAATCGACAAAATAATGCAACAACGCTATTTGAAACATTTAGTTTACATAATGCTTGTTGATAAAACAGGTCACAATCGATCAGCTTTCCTTAAAAACGTTTATCTAAATTGAATTATTTGTATTCGAATAATTCCAATATACATATAATTCGATGGAGTGAGTGGTTCGAATAGTTTGAAAAGCTCGAATGCTTTTAATTTTTTTAATTGATATTTCATTCATATCAATTTGACAAATGGAAATCATTGATGAAATTGTGGATAACTTAAATCTACCCACAAATTGCTGATGTTTTTGAAATTTGCACCCTATGGAGAAGCAGATCATTTACACTGCACGTTATTGCTTTCATTTCGAAAATATTTCCAAATTTCGCTTCGAATACTCATTAAGTCATTACTATACAATACGATGTTCATTAAATAAGAAATTAATGTAGATTATTTTTTTGCAAGAAACTGAAATTTTTAGTCATTTTTCATTACAGTCGATTGTGTAACGTACTGTTGGAGAAGGTGAACTAATTAAATGTTGATCCTCGAAGTCTTTGTGATTTAATTTCTCGCAACATTATGAGATTATTTGAGATAATTTGGATACATTGGATACATTTATTGTTATTTAGGGCACAAAATTGTTAACATACGAAAGGTACTCCAAATGTAGTCTGAAATTAAATTTGGTTCCATTTTTTTAATGTGGAGCTTGTCTCAGAAGCCTCAAACATCTGCGATCTGCGAAGTGTTTTGGCACAGTTGGACCAGGAAAGTGACAAATTGTGTCAAGATGGGAGGTTATAAGAACCAGAACTTTGTTTTAAAGTAACGGTGTTTTACTCAATGATGGACACTAATTCCACCTGAATTTCTTGTCAACGCCAGTAAAACGACATCCACAGCAGGCACTTTTTTCTAGATACAGTCAAAATATCGTACAGAGATAAACAGACAATTTGCCAAGAAGCTCATAAATAATTGATTACAATTCACTTTCGTCAAATTATCATGATGTATATCTACAGCATACCTACATTATGTACTTTGAGGGCCTCTAAGATCAAGAACTACTTAAAAGGTGCTATGGAACAAGGTTTAGTTCTACTTTTAATTGAAAATGACTTTAACCGTTGAATGAAATATTAATTATTTCTATCAAGGCTTTAACTAACAATAATGGGATGTAATCGATGTGGGGGATTGTGGCAGTCAATAGAACGGAATAAGGGGTAGGGGCCCCAAAATTTCGTGGTCGCTGTGGAGAAAATGCATTAACCAATAGAATGGACTGTGGAGAAATTAGTGGTTTGTTCTTACAATGACTAAAACTTGCTAGAAAAGGTGGGGTGGACTCCACCTTTAGTCTGTTCGTCTGTAGATGAATACAAATGCCAAAAGTTCCAGTTTATAAAGGAAAATGTCGTAATGGGGTAAGTGCAACCGACGTAATTGGTTGCTAAACTACATAAGGTGTGGATATGGGGGTTCGGAAAAAAAAACCCGGCAAAAAAACCCCCGCAATGCAATTTCAATTGATACAAAACGGTAACATGACAAACAAAGTTTGCCAGTAAAAAAATGCTAAACTTAAACGTAGGTTGCCACTAAAGCCCTTAGGTTATTTGCAGGTTTAGTATATTTTTTTTCAAATGATACAAAATGGCAACATGACATTAAGCAAAGTTTGCCAGTAAAAAAAATGCCAAACGTAAACGTAGATTTCCACTAAAGCGCCTAGGTTATTTGTAGGTTTAGTATATTTTTTTTCAATTGATACAAAATGGCAACATGGCACTAAACAAAGTTTGCCAGTAAAAAAAACGCCAAACTTAAACGTAGATTGCCACTAAAGCGCCTATGTTATTTGCAGGTTTAGTATTTTTTTTTAATTTTCGGGTTTTTTTCCGGGGTTTTTTTCCGGGTTTTTTTTCCTGGTTTTTTTTCCGGAGTTTTTTTCCGGAGGTTTTTTTTTCCTAAACTCGTGGATATGACTTATAACATACCATTCATGTCATTCATACCATTCTTCACAATCGGAGTCATAAGATTTGTTATTATGTGTGGATGTACGCAAAGATTTACCACTCACAATAAAGTAACTGAATGTGATACAGTATGTAAATATTTAAAATTGATTAGGTCTAAAGCCTTTTAATTTGTACTATACGTATTGGAAGTCGTCATGGTGAAGTGTTGCATTTCATATGAACCAGGGTTAAACCCTGGACCATAAAGCAAATATTTCACCACGTGCAATATAATTCATAGCATTGCACTGATATCTGCGCATTTAATATTATTTTTCTACAAACGTCAAAGAATGACAAGGTTTGCGCGTCGATAACAATACGCGAAGTAACCCTTTTTTCACTTTCCTACGTTACCATGACAGCGTGCGCGAAATGACGACGCCGTGCGCGAAGTAGTACTTCGCGCACTGCACGCAAACTAGATGAGAGTTTTGTATTTTAACGTTAAAATAATTCTCAACTTTTTCACTTTTGTAGAAAAAATTTTGTTTGCATCTCGTGCGCGAAATACTTTGGTGATCTCGACTATTTTTTAACTCGGCTGCGCCTCGTTAAATAAATCAGTTCTCGATCACCAAAGTGGCATTTTGCGCACTAGATACAAAAATAACTATTTTTATTTTGCTGTTTGAACCTCATTTTCATTTATGCCTTCGTTGGAAGCGGGAATGTTGCTCGCCTTTGTCATTTTTCTTATAACCTTTAATCGCGACACGTAGCGACTTTTAAAATTAAAGAATAAAGTAAAATTAGTTATCGTTGTAATGTAAACTACTGAAATTATAACCTTTTCTTACTTCGCAAAGGGTGGCGTAGTTTATGAACTTTCTAGTAATTATAATGTATACCGTAATAGCAGTAGGTGGCCTTTAGCAGTATTTTGTTCACTTCTAATTACTGCGTCAATGAACGCTTTTGTTGGATATAATTTCAATGTTGAAAATCCTATAAAGCGTAGTCAGTATATTAAAAAAGTGGCCCTGTGTTTGGCTCGACCATATTTGATCTGATTATTATTAGCGAAATATCATTTTGCCCCGCTCTTACAGAAAAAATCGATTACGAATGCTTTGGCAAGAAGTAAATAAAGTCTGGAAACTTTCAAAAAATAGAAACTTTTTACCGTTGTTTATCCATGAAAGAATTTGCATACCTACTTAAAACATTATGTAATAACACCAGTTTTGGAAAAAATGGAATAATGGTTACTGTATTTCAAGAAATGGTTTTTCTCTTGTTGTCTTATTGAATAACATGCTTTAGTTTATATTTACATTTTTCATGAAGTGAATCGAGTTTTTATATCCTACTTTACTTATTCACCCAGCCATTAATGTACGGCCACCCTTACTATCCAGTTTTGCAAGAAACGTGTCACCATGCTTGTCGTGCAAAAGCACGACTCCCTTGGTTAGTAATACAATACTCACCTTTTATTTTGATTGGTACGTCTCTATTCAGTATCGTTATTATTTGAAATTAACACGAATAAGCTTTCCCTAAAAATGCAAATGTATACCAACGGCAATGTACTCTAATTGTATCAAAACCCCCTTTCAAGGATCATCTTTTCTGAAACGAAATCTAATATTTGTCTGAAATAAGTGATACTACTCTTGAATATGTCTCGCTTTTTAAGTACACATACAGCATTACGGTAAACTTTTCTGACTTCTCAGCACCAGATAATAACCATACTTATATGGTCTTATATGGACAGCGGCTTCTTTTCTTTTTACTTTCCGTTTTAGGATTTACTGTGGCCCACTTTCATAGTTTCATTCATTCATTCATTCATATTTCATTCGCAATCTCGACTCCCTTAATGACTCTTATTAATTATAATCATAAAAATCCTTCTTCTCATTTTTTAAAACTCTCCACTAACTCAAAAGGCGTTCTCTATAGCAAACCGATATGGGAAGAACGTATCAAAACTTATTACATATTATCATAAATAATTTTGTTATGTTACTCGATTATTTGCCTAATCTCAAAAGTCAATCGTATTGATTTTAGTAAGAATTACAGGGTTACGAATTTCCTAATTCTATACTTTGTCAAGAGAGTTCGCTCCCGATACTTTTTTTCATCTCTTTTGTTTTTTTCTTAAGCGAAGCGTCGGTTTATGGTCGCAGCATTTGCGTTGGTTCCGTTACAGATTTTCTACTCGGCGGAGATGTAATTCTAATTGGCTATCAGTGTACGTCATTTAGTCTCTGATTAGCTGACCATTCCATTTTCGTTCGTTCTGTTTCATATTGAAAACCAGATCTCCGTGTACTTTGTGTTGCTGAACTAACTACACGTTTCTAAGTGCTACCGAATTTTCACAAGTTTCTTACAATCGATATTTATCGTCTTTAAGTGAAAGTTTCGAACAATATTAGTGCCTATTTATAATCACCTGCTTATTCTAAATACCATTAAATCGTATTATACGGCTTTATGCATTTAATTTGGTTTACGTTAAAAGTTTAGCAACGCTCTAGGAAAATATTAATCCTCGAGGTATGTACCTAATCTTTTTGTATTAAATATCACGTTACTCCTTGAATTCCTGATAGTAATTCATATTATTTGTCCTAGTGTTTTTGGTATTTTTTGGATTTCTTTTAGTCTTACGGTGTACCGCCATTTTGTTGAAGAATTTGTCTTGAGTTCTACCTGAATTTATTTCCGTTTTATTTGCTGTTGAATGTCGATGGTTAGTTTCCTGATAAACAACGTTAATTGCTGCCCCTCTTATCAGCTCTAATCATTTCCGAATTCCTGAATTAAGAAATCATTTACTTCAAGATTTTCATTTGCTGCCATCTTTCGTCACCTTTTGGAAACAAGATTGCTAAGTCTACTAACCTTGCTTTTTCCTTATTATTATTTGAATTTGACTATTGTTTATTCTGAATTACTTGATCAATTTATATTTTGATTCAATTTAAATGACTTGTTTAATTGATTTTGTTACGTTCCCAATTAATTTTTCATTACCTTTGTTTGTTACCTTTAAATTACTTTTTGTAAGTATTGTGGTTGCGCAACAGCACTACTGGGAACTAAAAGGTGACAGTTGTTTAATTACATTTACTGACTTTTGCACAGTTACCAAGTCGGTTGCTGATATATATTTTGATATTTTTTGTGTTATCTATTTTGCATTGTACTTGTTACATGTGAAGTTCCATCGTTGCAAGGTAAAAAGTTAAACCCCCTTATTGTTAAATTTAATGCTGTGAAACTTTAGTTTTGTTAAAATATATTTAATTGTTCAATGTTACCAGTGTCAACCGTTATATTTTGGTTCATTATAACCACCACCACCGTTACTCCAGTGTATATCTTTACCGAATTACCACATTTTCTTTCAGAAATCATATCACTGTTACTACAAGCTGCTGTTTACCAGCTTTAACTTTCTAAAGAACTATCGTGGCGCCTTAAATTTTACTGAACTATATTCGTTAACTTGATATAAACTAACTCCCCTACACGGAAGATAGTCTAAATTCAGTATTGAAATTATTAATTAATTAAATATTAAGGATTCAAAAAGAATTTCGCTCTTATAGCGCGTCATATCGAGTCTCTAACAACAGGCATACAATCCTACCTAAAATGATTACGCAATGGATATCACCCAACCGCAGCAAACGAAGAAGGCCAATAGAAAGAAAGAATCACCAAAGTAATGAGCGTAAGGAAGCCGATGGTATGATTGAGTAATTACTAATTAGGCATCGGACAACGCCGTAAGACGTTCTAAAACGGATTTACATACACATATGGATAAGGTAATTTTGTTCGATGTTTGATATATTCGTCGGCGGTTTCAAGTAGCTAATTAACCAATTCCTACGACTGTTATACCTACGGGTTTCAGTTTCGACTTCCTGAAGAAAACGACGATTTTTTTTCTTATACTTTCCAAAAATTTCTCCTATAGGATAAGATTGTATTTCGCACGTAGATCAAAAATTTATTTTATACTAAACATTTTCTAAAGTAGTGTAGCAGCATATTTTATTTTTTTAACATTAGTATGATTACTTGCCAGTCATGACGTAGGTACGTGAATGGTATAACTGTATCTAGGATTATATTTGTGCACCGTAAAGGTCTTTCAGTATAAATTGAATTCAATAACCAAATTAGGTTAAGCACATTAGCAAATTAAATACGAACTTTACCGAAAATTTCTGCCCATCATTTAACCTTCCGCTCATTGGCAAAATTGCCTCATAGATTAAAGTTTTCCGGAAAACAAGAACTACGAAGTTTTGTTAAAAGTTTGAGTGAGATATTTTCTAGAGGTAAGTATCGCTTCAGCCGTTACTATAACCCGAAGGCGAGGCATTATATTTATTCATTTATGGTCTATTGCATAATTCATTGCAAGATAAACAAAATTGAAAGCGAAATGTTGCATTTTTATCGCTTAAAAATATTTTTTCTAATAGGAGAGCTTCAATCGTGCGCATTAAGCTTGTTAATTTAAAAAAATTTAAATGAAGCAAAATTCTGTATCACGTAAGTATAGGTCATACGTGCTATGAATTTCACTTAAAAGATTCCAATTGTACCTACTAATAACGACCAATTACGGCATTTCTAAAGGAACGAAGTGATTTAAGGATTTTGTATTTTAAGTCGATCATGAAAAATTCTATTTTAAGAGTTATCCACCTTGTTAATATGCAGCTTGCTTAAATGAATTCTTCAATTTTTCATTTTGCAATCTTTTAAAAACAGTATAAATTCGGCAGCGAAGGTAATATTTAATTAACCTATAATTTGCAACCATTCTAATTCTCGTATTAGAATTTACCGAAATTAAACACGAAAGGTTAAATTACTGTCATTAAATGTTATCGAGTTATTAAATGTTTCCGATATATGTCCTTAATTAGACGCCTCTTCATCTAAATTCAAAAATATTACATACTTTTCGGTTTTATCCAAAAGCTTGGAAAAGAATAACTTTCGTACAGATTTTCTAAATGCTGACGACATATCGAACAATCGGTTTAATATTAGGTGTACAACACGCTCTAGTAAATTGAAAATTGAATAGTTGGATCACATACCACTAATCTCTCTTTTTCCAAAATTTGTTACAGTATTTATAGGTATTGAACTTAGAATATAAAAAAACAACAGAAACGTTTGTTTACATTGGTTGGTGAAGCCAGGACAAGGATAGCCTAATTCAGTGTTATTTATTGTACTTTGCAATGCAATGTTGCCCAATTATCAACATCACAAATAAAACAGTAATTAAAATCTACAAATATCTATAATGTGTTATTAAAAATGATAAACTAAAACATTAAGCGATTGTTAAATGTGTACAACCTTTATTAATCTACGTTCTTAAATAAAATCTTCCATAGGTACAAAGTGAATCCAATTTGACAACAGCCATAATTTTGCGTGCTGTCAATTATTGTAAATTAGTTGTTTAAATACAAGAAGAATTATTTTGTTCTACATTTAATTATTAAAACGGAAAAGACAATAAAGCCGCGATGGTGCTTTATGTGCAAAAGAACCCTTCTACGGGCGTTCAAGGGCAAATAGAAAATATAACCTTAAATCGTTGATTAATCAACGCTGACATAGGTAGCAACGTTCATAATAGACGTAGAAAGAAATTTTAGTATTGAACTATTTTGTACCTATATAGTTATTAAATTGGATAATACGAATTAGTGTTCTACAGTAACACGCCTAGTGAAGCCATTTGTTTGTAAATTAACCTTTCGCGTACTATACCTAAGATATATTTTGTATTTCAAAAAAATATATTAAATATTACGCTTCCATCGTAACTTTCGGTAGCTTGTAATAACGTTTTTATTTGTTATGTAGAACTTCTGTCTTAGCCAATATTATAATCTTTGACGGAGTACACTTGGTATTCCTCTTGGGACGACTCATTCAGAGGTACATCTTTATTATTTTAGTTATTATTTATTCTAGGGGTGGTCCCAATTGGTTCCTGCACTGCGGCCTTTTGGTCTATTGTACTCCTCGTTATTAGTTATCCTTGTTTTTTTAACAAAGTTCGGGATTTCAGTAGGGTAAATCTCCCTCTTGTGTAATCTTTTAATTTCCAAGTAGGTGTTCCCTTGTCTTTGTGTATCCCCTCATATTGGCAAATGATGTGGTATGGGGGTATGGCGTTTCATCTTCCTCACCACAATCCATACATAACGGGCTATACCATGTTATTCAGGTGTTTGTTCAGACGACAGTGACTTCTGTCGCAAGTTTTGTCTTCGTCCTACGTAACTTTAAGATGGTCGCTGCTAAGTCCCCGTTTGGGGTTTCCAGAAACAATCTTGGAATGAATCTGTCTTGGAAGTTTCGACCAGTGCCTGCAGTGCTCTTTCTTTTTGGCTGTGTTATATGTAATCTCACAGGTCGTGTGACTGTGTTTAGCGTTTAGCATTTGTGTGCATTTAAGGACTAGTACTGAATTTACCACATATGAATGTACTGCCGCAATCATTGCTTTGCTGTCTGTAATTATAAAGATTTTCCTTTTGGCAAGGTTATCTTTTAATAGCTGTGCAGCCGCCGTCAGGATTGCATATACCTCGATTTGGAACACGGTCGCTTCTTTTCCTAGGCTTACAGAGATTTTGCAGCTCGGTCCATCGCTCCCATACACAGCTGCTTCCGAAGGCCCGCCTATAAGTCCATGAGGACTTTGTTACTTCTTTCGCTATCTTCTCTAGGTGTGGTTTGAAGGTCAGCCTTTGGTCTAACGTTATGCCCAAGTATTTACCTTTCCCCTTTGGTGCCGTACATTGCTATGTCCTTTAGCTTTGTAGGCCCTTTTCTTCGCGAGAGGAGAATGAAGTTTGTGTTTGTCAGATTAACAGACAAACCCGCTTCTCTGCGGTATGCTTCCACTAGATTTAAAGCGCTCTGCTGCATCCATGGGACACAAATAAACGACACACTGCATCTATACGACCATGAAATTATGTATGGTACCAAACCAAAATTTTCGTATTATTTTTAAATAAGAATTTAGAGAAATCTTTAATATGTAATATGAAAATTTTACACCAGGGATGGCAGAGCCGTCAAATAGACAATACAGTGACTCTAGAGAGTCAGTGTAATAAACAAGTATGTAACACTGCGTATGCATCCCTCCCTCTATTCTTGCCCCACTCCCGAAATCTATATAACCGTGAATCACAGTCATAACGAGGAACTTAAGGTCCTGTAACCATCCCGATCTTTCTAATCCTAACCTATCTAACCAGTCGTCTAAACATATACCTGTTCTAACCGTACACCGTTTGAGATAGTCATCACCCATCAGCATCACCGTAATCATAAGAAATGAAGCGTTCTGGAATACCAGTATTTAGTATTTCCCGACGGGTTTTCTTGCGGGGACGGGTACGTCGTGAGCGTCCGTCGCCCGGGATACCGCTATTTTGCCAAAAGGACCTTCCGATTTTGCACGACGTAGATTTTTGCCGTTTATCACGAAATTGAAAGGGACGAAAGAGGAAACCCGGGACTTTCTTTCGATACCACAATCGCTGGGAAACTCGGAACATTGAGGAAATTAGTGGGAAAAAATCTCGAACATGTTAATCAAGCACTCCGAAGGGAACAGAAAACTGCTACCTCCTACAGCGCGCCCCTCAAACGAAAGTCCGAAACGTCTTTTACGATTTGGAATGGAAAAAAAACGTCAAAGTTGTGCTTTCGTCGTCGCGTGATTGTCCTCTTCGACATCACCGTCAAACATTTTCGAGGTTTTTCTCTAATAATTTCCTCAATTTTCCGAGTTCCGAGTTAACCGTAAAAACCGATATCCTACGGCGTGCAAGGCCCTTTTGGCAAAAGAACGGCACTTTGGGCGGCGGACGCTCCCGACGCACCCGTCCCTGCAAAAAGTCCGTCGAAAAATACTATTAAGTAGGTATTTGTTTTTCTGTTCCGTTACTTGCGAGTACAGCGCCATCTGTTGCGATTCGAAAAAAAAATTTCGGCCAAATCGTACGTAGCTTTCGACCCAGCACCCGAATCTGCGAAAAAATTGGGGTTCCTATTTAAGATTTCAAATTTTCCGTCTGCTTCGCGTATGCGTATTTTTCGAGATATTACAAAATTCCCGGTTAAATGATTTGCCCGGTAGGTATATAATATTTTCACATCAAACGTCACATAATAAATACCAAAGCAGAAGGAGAAGTACAAGAAAACACAGATGCTTCAACTAGGCAAGCAGCCACTACGCAGGATACTGAAGAAATCGCCTTGAATGTAATTTAATACACAAAAAATTCAATTAGTTGAGCCCTAGTCGCAGAATAGGGTTTTGTGAGCGAGTGCATGCGAGATACGGTTTTCAGCAACGAGCTTGAATGGCTTCATTGAATAAAGAGGTAATACAGGCATAAAGTGAACGGAAGGTCTTTCTGTCCTGAATTCAGTGCACTAGTTTTTTTAATATATTTTTTATTTTTAACCAAAAAAATTGAAGTTCCAAAGTGGAAAATGAGGAAAGAGATTGAGGCATTTAAAAACTCAAAAAAGCTCGGACAGGTCAATTGTTTTTTTCTTAGAGAAGCTAGGTACTTTTACTGCTATTTGACAACATTGTTTCACCCCTTGGGTACAGGGTAAACAACCCTTAAATTTTTAAATAAAAACAAGGTTTAATTTTTTCTTGTGCTAATTAATAAAACAAGTTTATGAAAATTCAACCTTAATTTAATAAATGTTCGAAGTGCCTGCCTTCAGCTTCCATGCAATAGTACAAATTTTCATTAAATCGTTCCCGTACATTTAAGGAGTGATCAGGCGGCATTCATGTACTATACGGTCATGTAACTCCTCCAAAGATTCCGGACCATTGGAAAAAACTTTACTCTTTACATGACCCCATAAAAAAAATCTAATGGGGTGAGATCAGGAGGAACGATTTAATCAAAATCTGTATTATTACATGGAAGCTGAAGGCAGACACTTCGAACATTTATTAAAATAAGGTTTGAATTTGCATAAACTGGTTTTATTAATTAGCACAAGAAAAAATTAACCCTTGTTTTTATTTAAAAATTTAAGGGTTGTTTACCCTGTACCCAAGGAGTGAAACAATGTTGTCAAATAGCAGTAAAAGTACCTAGCTTCTCTAAGAAAAAAACAATTGACCTGTTCGAGCTTTTTTGAGTTTTTAAATGCCTCAATCTCTTTCCTCATTTTCCATTTTGGAACTTCAATTTTTTCGGTTAAAAATAAAAAAAATATAAAAAAACTAGTGCACTTAAATCAGAAAAGAAAGACCTTTCAAATGACGTATCAGTTGCCCCATCATCCCTATTTAAATTTTAGGGGTTGTTCTCACAGCGCTAAGGGATGAAATCACTTCAGGTCGAAAATCATGGCGAAAGTTGTCCCCCTTGATATAAAAATTGACGTGTTTTTGCGTTTCCCAAAAAAAAATTCCCTCTGGCTAGAAACCCATCTGTTACCTTTTCGTTGGGCCACCCTGTATAATAGTATAATGCTTATAAATATGTTTTAACACTGTATGGCATTTTTGTCATGTACCCAAGTCTCTTGCGAAAGGACGTTTTCAAAGTTGAAGCTTGTTCCGAATAGACTCTATATCTTCAATTAGGCTTGATTCTCTTGATATCATTGTAAATATAGACATGACAATGACTTTGCCACCAAAAGTGAATCTTAAAAAATGTAGATTTTTTAAGCAATAAAACATTTCTTGAAAAAAGTGTTGTTTTTTGGATATATAAATACTTAAGGCTATCTTACTTTACTTGTGTCTGTTCTGTGACAAAAAATTGATGTAGTAGATTAAGGGCCGGTTTATAGTCATAGCCAGCGCCGGAAAATTCTCCCAATCCGGGCCTGGGAAAGGCGAGGTTCTGTCGAATTGCCGAAGCGTCCATCTGCTTCATGCCGTTGGGTTATTTTCTTATGGGGTTAATTGAAAAGTAGAATTTACACAAACTATCCCTCTGAATCTGAATGAAGAGGAATGTGAATGAAATAACGTTGATTACCTACTGAAAGCATTTAACGAACAATTATACAGAAGTGTGCAAATAACAAAAATTTTATGAGAACAATAAAGGTACATTTAGACGGGACGGGGTTTTAACCGACATACCCCCCCCCCCCCCACAACTTGAAATATGTCAAATAGTTAATAACATAATGTTCTAATTTCTGTTTTCTTATTAATTTCTTGTTAAATTAATAAGCACGAGCATTTTCATTAAAGATCAAAGAGAAATATTTCCCTGAGAATAAAAAAGAGCCGCCACTTTGTTTTCGGTGGATAAACGTTTCTGAAACTTGGTGTTATAACGTATGTAAGTGAAAACTTCAAAGTAAAATA
Source organism: Pyrocoelia pectoralis (assembly GCA_036250285.1). Classification (NCBI taxonomy): domain Eukaryota; kingdom Metazoa; phylum Arthropoda; class Insecta; order Coleoptera; family Lampyridae; genus Pyrocoelia; species Pyrocoelia pectoralis. The sequence continues at coordinate 22,450,392 of CM070077.1, read as the reverse complement.
TCTTTTTTTTCTAAAAACGACATTCAATCGCAATTTTAGAATTCTGATTAAAGATTTGGTGCTCGAAAATAAAAATCCACGTGTTCAAATTCTCATAAACTACACGCCTTAAAAATAACGAATTTGTGCATTACCGTTTTCACAATTCTATTCATCGCTTTAGATTAAGTTTATCCTTATAAGGTGTGTAAGTAAGACCAATACGAATGAAATTGTAAAAGCTATTTTTAAAGATTTAGCCATTTGGATAAAGTATACGTTTTGGGGATTTTTACCTTGTCCACTTAAAAGCAGATTACAGGCTTCCAAAGAACAAAAAAAAACGGAAGCCAACCACAAAAGCTTCAAACAGCTCAAAAGAACAATGGGTACCAATACAATGATACCGTGCTATGTTATCTAAGTAAATTAAATCTCAAAGCCATTGTGATATACTTCACCCACGAAAGTGTATTGACCTTTTCTTTAAAGCGATTGATTGCTGGAGAGTAGAACTCAGTGGAAAGAAAAACCAAGTTCTCTCAGTTGCTTCAGAATCTAAATTACACATCTCGCTCAGGAATTTATCATGTTCTATCATAATTAAAATTCAGCATTTTAGCTTTGTGTTGTTTTTTTTATTAAATAAAGCTAATGACGTACTTACCTTTCCAAAGCTGCCCTTTCCAATGGCCCGTAAAATTTGAAAGTGATCGAAATTCACTGTAACAAAAATAAATCTTTGTCAGTATCATTACACAACATTCATTAAGTTGTTGATTAGCTCCATTTATGGAGGTTCTGAACATTATCTCCACATTTCGACGCGCCTACAGAAATGCCAAGGAAAATACCTACTAAACCGTTATATAACACTGTTATTTTAAAGTCGTTTGTCACAATCGAAATATAAAGCGTCTAAGGAAATTAATTTCTTATTCGGGAAATTACGTTCTAATTTGTTTTTAAAGGCGGAAACGTGAAATTTTAGATAAACGTTAATGATGTTAAAGTTGTGTCGAATTACCTTTGTGTAATATTTTAAGCTTATTCTTTGTGTTGGCAAGATTAATTGCTTCTTGGAAGTATTTTTTTCCTCTTTTCTATACGAGAAAATGTTAATACAATTATTGTAAACTACCACTAATTAAACTTAGTGCATTAATAGTCATAGGCTATGATTGTTAGTCATGTAAATCTTTAAATGACTTTTCGATATATTCCCCCTCCCTACGTCAATGCACTCCTGCCATCTTCTTGATAATTTGAAGATTTCGTCTTCGCGTGTTGCAAAAATACTGGCACCTCTTCGTCGTTCTCGTTTGCAAATTTTATACCGGTTTTAAAGTTATTTGAAGGGGTACAAACAAATGGAAATCGCAAGCAGAGAGGTCAAAACCGTATAGGGGAGTGCACTCCAATGCAAGTATGCGAGCGACTATTGAGTGAAATGAGCAGATTAGGGGCACGCGATGTCAGGGAGGAGGATTTTTGACTAATTGCTTCAATGCTGCGATTCAAATAATCTTATACATACCCTTTTGGAGCAAAAATTTCGGATATTTTTAACGAATTAGCAATTTTACAATTTTCTGTTTTTCCGCAAGTTTCATCAGCGGTTAGGTAGCCTTTTTCACAAACTCCATGATTTAGACTTTCAACTAGTAGACGAGTAACCAAAACGACGACTGCAGATCAGGATTGAAGAATGAAGAGGAATAACTCACGCCTATTCCAGTAAGCTAGTTGACGGCAAACTTTTCGCGTTATGTTACGGCACATATCCTAATGAGATGTCGTGCTGTAACACAAATTGTGGTTCCTCGTCTTGTTAGTAAAACATGTGTTGTCATATTTTGTTGTCAACGAACATGTTGCGGAATATTGAATTGAAGATATCGAAGTTGCTCTCAAAAATCGACAATTTTAACACTTCTAGTTATAGTTGCCACAAAATTCCTTCGAGAGCCGACACCCGCAGCCTGCTAGATATGTAGACTTTCCATCCGTTTCAACCTCTCGTTGGCACATTATTAAAATTATTAAATGTGCATTGCATAAATGATATGTTCTTTTAGTCCAGGAAATAAAGCATTTCACTGTCGAAATTTTGGCAGTAAGAGGGAATTGGACGTGCTTGGGCGCGTTGGATTCGTCATGAAATGTAGAAAAAATGCCACATTCAATAATTGTGTAGAGGGGCTAAATTGCATTTTTATAGGCGAAAAATGCATTTTTTCGGATGCATTTTTTTAGATCCAAAGAAAAAAAATCTTAATTCGGTTATATGTAAGTAAAAGCCGCCAAATTGCGTTACTCGGGGGTTTTCGGGGTCGCTGATCATGAATCTGATGTTAAAAAAGATCTACCGCGTACCTGGGGCTCAGAAACCGAGTAAAGCTCATCTCCAAGAAATTTCCTATAATTTTCTATCTATCTTGATCAAAATCGTTACTCGGGGGTTTTTGAGGTCGCTGAACAATATTATGACATTAGTTTTACTGTACAACAAATCTAATAATAATAATAATAATAATAATAAACGCAATTTGGCGGCTTTTATTTACATACATATAACCGAATTAAGATTTTTTTTCTTTGGATCTAAAAAAATGCATCCGAAAAAATGCATTTTTCTCCTATAAAAATGCAATTTAGCCCCTCTACAAAATTATTGAATGTCTACATTTCATGAGGAATCCAACGCGCCCAAGCACGTCCAATTCCCTCTTACTGCCAAAATTTTCGACAGTTTGCCCTTTTTTGTGCTAATTTTCCTGGACTATTTGAACTATTCGGTACAACAGTCGAACTTTCTTGTTTTGAAATTATAAGAGAATTAAACTGACAGATATTTGATTAGTGATTACTTTAAAGGTTTCCTTAGCACCGCAGGTCTAATTGTCGCTATAAGTACAACAGCCAACTTTCACATCCATAATTTTCTGACTCTTCTTCTTTTTGGATTTTGGCGGACTATAGACCACGTCAAATAACTTCTAATGACTATTCTTCTTCCATCTTTTTCTCTTCCAGTACTCTTTCACTGTTAATAATAATTTAATAATTTTCTGAGTTTAATACATAGTAATATTTTTACTTTCCCGTGCACCTACATAGGGAAAGTAATGTACCTAATCGAAAAAAAAATCGAACTCGAGGTTTTGATGAATCTCAACATTTTGGGTCCTCCCCAAAGGAGCAAACATTCCAATTTTAACCCAATCTAATTTCTCTTGATGAAAAGTGAGCATCGTTTTTCGTTTGTTTCTAAATTCAAATTGGCGGCCAATATAGCGATTCTCCAAGTTTTTATTTTTTAGGGTGTAGCTTAAAAACCGTTTAAGTTAATTAAAATTTGAAAATTGGAATTTGTAGTTAAAGGATGGCCAGAACTTTTACTTATAATTGATAAAGAACAAACATTTAACGTGGCCAATTTATTGGTGCCCAAAATTGGTCAAAAATTAAAAATCGATTTTCTCAAAATCTGCTCCAAGCTTTTCTTTATTTTTTAAGATGCTGTACATATATCTAGTTCAAGGAAAACTATTAGCACTATATTTATTTCATTATTTCTCATAGGGGCAGAGGGGGGGGGGGGGTAAATAGTTGAAGTTAAAAATTTTAAAGCAAAGATAAAGAACAAAATTTTTACAGATAAGTAGAGGACATACAACTCTTTTAATCGAGTATAATAAGTAGGTATACCAATTTACTTCTGGTCTATTCGGAAATTAACAAAATATTAAAAATATTTATGACATAAGTATCTTGTCTATTATTTCAGGAGAAAATCACACATCGTTTTCTGATAACAACTATACTACAGACTATACACACTGTTTCAAATTAACTCGGCACTATTGCTATCTTTGTTATTACTGATTTTACAAAGTAGGTTAAATGAGCAAAGTAATGGTGTTTTTAGCGCTGATTAATATGCAATTAATAAAAAACAATTGAATTTTGAGAAAATTACAAATTTTGTATTTTTATTAATGGAACACCCCGTATATTTTTATTGTAAATGAAAGAGAAATGAATTCTCGACAAAAATTCTTATACACTCTTACATCAAAATATTTAAGATAAAGTAGATATTGACAACTGTATTACTTAATCAAATTTTTCCAATTCTGGAATGTTTAATCCTAAAAATCGTAAAATCCGATGTTAACTTATCTATCACATCCACAAACAACGTTTAGTTTAAATGTATGGTGTGGTTTGATTGGTAGTAGTGTAGTTTGTCCCCTGTTTTATTCTGGATCGCTTACGGGAACAAGATATATTAACCTTATGGAAGAAGTTTTGGTAGAACATCTAGCTAGATGATGTTAATTTAGAAGATCGCCAAATGATTATTTCCAGCAAGATGGAGCCCCAGCTCATAATTTTCGTGAAGTTGGAACAATGCTGCAAAGACTTTTTAAGGACCGCTGGATAGCCACAAAGCTCCCACCTCGTTCACCCGACTTGTCGCCTTAGGGTTTCTTCTTTTGGGGGTACGTTAAAAATAAGATTTATGAAAGAAAATACGCCAATGTAGCTGAATTAGAAAATAGCATTCGTTTATGTATACCTAATTCAATTGACGGTAGAAGCAGATTAGAATTTGGCAGAAGTATATCGATTGCTACAAGGAGCGTTCATAGGAGAGCTTTAATGTACATTCAAGAAAATGGCATTTGTGAACATTTAATGTAATTTTGAACCCTTAAATAATAATTGATGTACCTATTGGAAAGTCACTGCTACCTTGATTGAATAATACAGTTGTCAATATTTACTTGATCTTTAGTATTTTGATGTAAGAGTGTATAAGAATTTTTGTCAATAATTCATTTCTCTTTCGTTTACAATAAAAATATACGGGGTGTTCCATTAATAAAATACTAAATTTGTAATTTTCTCGAAGATGCGCTATTCAATTGTTTTTTTATTAATTGCATATTAATCAGCGCTCAAAACACTATTACTTTGCTAATTTAACCTACTTTGTAAAATCAGTAATAACAAAGATAGCAATAGTGCCGCTGCCGAGTTAATTTGAAACAGTCTGTACTACATATATCTCTTTTTTTTCTATCCGGAAATTAACAAAATATTAAAAATATTTATGATATACCCTGTATATTATTTCAGGAAAAAATCCGAAATCGTTTTCTGATTACAACTATACTACACACATATTTCTGAGTTATTACGCAAAAACTATTTTATTTTGAGTTATTACGCAAAAAAACTATTTTAATTAATACGTCATCGCAGTAAACACGGGACAGTTTTGTGATAGTGTGTTATACACGGGGAAAATAATAGATTTTAGCTCTCGGTTTTTTGTCTTCAACCTCGAGCTAAAATCTAATACTTTTCTCCCTTGTATAATAAATAACTACTTCTAATACGTACTGCAAGCAGTTTCCATAATTCATGGTTGTCAATAAGAATAAGAAAATATCCAATTTCGTTGGAAATTTTGAAAGATCAGAAACTGTCTCACGTACAAACATTTTTTGTGTTCTTTATTTATTCCCTACGTTGTTAAGGAACTCTCCAAATATACGAATGTTTACTCCATAAATTTAGCAAACACGTTCTACGTTGGTAGGCGGTGGCACATTTACGCATTTTTCCCGTATGTTACTAAATTCTATTGAATGATTGGTAGAAACGTTTCTTTGATGTGTGTATTTCATGTACGCCAACGCAAGTTATAGATACAATGTTATTCCATTTGCCGGTAATATAATTAAATTAAAATACAGAAGAAATTTTAAGGAGGAGGTTTGATAGAATACAGTGCCACCACTGCCACCTACACATGAAATAATCGTTGAATAGCACATCAAAATAACCGGAGGCTCAGCCAATTTTAAAGTTATTTCTTTTAAACAATTTATATGTTGCAGGAGAGCTGTAATATATAATAATTCTTTTGTATTTGAAGACGCCGTACTTTTAACTTTCAATCTTTCGGTTTGAATTGTTTATTGTATTACCTACTAGTTTTTTTTTTTGATGGGGATGGTAAATCACTAACGTAGTTGCATTCTATAGATGAAGACGTGTAATGGTGTAATTCTATAGTAAATGTCCAATCATAACTCATTATAATCTTTTGACAAAATTTAACAATAATCAAGAAAATGTTTTTGTTAATGAATTTAATAATAATAATGCTTATTAAATGTTTCCATTGCTCTATATAATGTATATTTAAAAAAATTCTCAATTTTGCATATATGTAATTTGATAAATTTATTATTTGTATTTGTTAATAATTTGCAATAGTAATTTCGTTTTTTTAAATTTCGAAATAATGAGTTAATTATGAAACTACGCCTTAATTACGAAACCACGCTTTAATTTCGAAACTACGCCTAAATTTCGAAACTACGCCTTAATTTCGAAACCACACCTTAGTTTCGAAACAACACCTTAATTTTGAAACTACGCCTAAATTTCGAAACTATGCCTAAATGTCGAAACCACGCGTTAATTTCAAAATTACGTCTTAATTTTATTTAAACGTTTGATTTTGACTCGATTCAAACACATTGAGCAAATGTGCCAAAAATATGTATAAATAATAGAACTAAGTATATTTTATAATAAAATATAATAACAATAAATAAAACTAAAATTTAAAAAATGCGACGCAATTTTAGTAGTCAAGGTAAAAACTACGTGAGGGTTAGATATGTTAGCAACGAATCCATTCAGCTAAAAAAATTTACTTTGACTTTGATGTTCAATTTCCTGTTGAAGCAATTATTTTTCAAATAAGTATAGGTAGGTAGTAATCGAAAAGAAAAAAGTTATATTCGATTCGATCTAGCATAACTTCCGCTCACCTATTTTGCCATATTTTGAACGATGTAAAATATGAAAGTGTAGATATATGGCGGTACAATCTCTTTACGCGCTTTATTTATTTACTTCAAAATGAAACTTCAGTGAAAGCATCGTGTAATAAAAGGTTCGTTTATTATTCTGTGGTGAAAGGTAACAGCACCTGTCACTATTAGATTTTGCGTTAGTAAAGGTAGCGAGATAAAATTACGTTGTCTGCAAAATTCTGAAAGCCTTTTATTGGTATTTCTAACAGGCTTGGTGTGGAAAGGGATATAGGATTTAAAAAAATATTTTTGAACGTGTATTAAAAACTGCATTTTATTCAGGATGGCTTTAATGTTTTTTAATCTCATTATTTATGTAAATCGATCATAAACAAATTTTGTTATCAAATCGAAAGTCCATTCTGGTTGATCGCGTGGAATCATGTGACCCGCATTTCTAACTAACACTTCTGTTAAATTTCCTGCTTGTTTAACGTACCCCGCCAAAACGTCGTTGACGTACCAAAACCGCCTATCGTTCGTTTTGTATTCGTCGACACTGGAAAAATTCAATTTTTCGAGAAAATTGGTAACCGACGGGTATGGAACTATTACGTCCGTTTGGCCATTGTAAAACATCATTCTGTAATGACTTAGCAATTCGGATATCCAAGGAGCAATCGACTGAGTAAACTCCTCAGTTAAATATTTATCTACTGTAACGCCATCGTGAAAAGTAGCATTTCCAACATGGATGGCCCTTTTAACGTCTTCGCGTTGGAGGTAGTCAACAAAATACTTCAAACTATCATCCTTCAGTTTTAAGTAATTCAACGGTTCTGTAAAGCCGGTAACATGTTGAAAGAAGGTATTATTTCGAGCTTCGTAAATGAGTTCGCCAAAAACATTTGTAGCCGCTATCCACTTTTGCTCCTCTATTAATTCAATAGCTCTTTGTTCCATTTCCTTCATTTGCCGTCTTGATTTCGAGTCAATTAAACCGATTTGATACAAATAATCGCTGTAAACGAACTGATTAATTGGATCCGAATAAGCACTTCCAATTGCTATTCCTTCTAAACGAAATTTGTGCTCGACATTATTATTTTTTAGAATTGTGTATGCGAGTGCAGGTGCGTATTTGCCAGCATACGATTGCCCGGTAATAAAAAAATTGTTCTCAGCCAACTCCGAAAATAATTTGAAAAATTGGGATAAGGCTTCATATAATTGCTCGCCAATTATTGTTTGGTTTTGTGCATAACCGCCATCGTCCGTAAAGCTGAACCCAGTTCCTACGGGATTATCTATGTAAATTACGGAGAATTTCTTAGTCCAACGGTGTTCACGTAATTCGATTTGATAGGACGAATTTACGATAAAAGGTCCGTGTTCACCAAAGAGTCCCGTCATCGATGAAGCACCTGGGCCCCCTTGTAGCCATAGTAAAACGGGTGCGTTTAAATAATCAAATTCGCAAGGGAAAAACCAGAAGAAAGTGTTTGAATTATAACGTTCGTTGACCGTGAAGTAACCAGCATAACTTTTAATCTCACGAAATTCGTCGAATATAACTTCTGCTTTGACCTTTGCTTCTATAATGTTAAATGATTTAATAAACGGCGTTAAAATTAATGGTAATTGATTAGAATTACTCACATTACGATTAACATATTCACTCGGTACTTGAAAATTATATAGAAATATAGCAACAATGCCCATTGCAATAATTTGGTTTAGCATTTCGTAAATTTTTTGAGGTTAGAAACTAATTTTAGCAAATCATCCAACTTTAGGCAGCACAACCTTATTTCATCACTTATTTTTCTTCGTAATTAACAAATGCAAAACCTTTCTCGCCAACATGAACTAATTAAATCAAACGACACACCTTGATAATTAATTATTTAATCACTTGTTCAGACAGTAGCGTAGACATGGAAAGGACAGGAAAAGAGTTTGATTGGCTGAGGAATTTGTTATTGTTGGCAATTGATATATGTACACACCAACCATTTTAGTTTGGCATGACGAGTTGGAGTTGCCGATAATATTCAGGATTCGTCTAAGGAGCCACTCCATAGTAATATTTTTGAGGTCGTTACATACCACAACAAATTCTCCAACTAAAATGTCCGTTGTTACGTCCCCGGCCAATTAATTGAGATTCTGTTCTTGAATCCGTGCTAAATGCAGCTTACAGAATAAGTAAGATCAACAAAATTGCGATATTTTTAGTATAGAACCCGTAGATTGAAATTAAGTTCTGAAGAATCTTCCATGGCGCACTATGATGAAATCACTTCCAAGTGCAGGAATCCATAAACAGAAAAGGTTAATATGCAAAACCAACCTACCCGGTATCATCACTATCTCGGAAAGTACCATATATTTTCTGCTTCCCCAGGATTTCACTACTGTGCGCAATGTACCAAACGTGGCAATTTTCCTTCAGAAAGCCCCTCGCTCATAACCGTTTTTCCTATGGGCGGGAACAAACAGAAGAATAACCTCTGAAAATCTCATTGCCAGGCAATCTGTAACAACTGCGGTGGTTCCCACCTAACCGTCTTCTCCAAATGTCTCAAGGAGCGTGGGAAACACACCATTCACTGCCAAAAGACAAATGACTCACATAAATCCTTTCGGGAGCCTACCCTGATCAACGACGTGTCTTTGAAGTTCCTACATCGCAGGAACAACCTCGTCTTTTCCACTCTCTTCATCTCGTATTAGACACAAATAGAACATCTGTTTGATAATAATTGGCGGATCAATTCCGTTGGAGTATTATAAAAGAGACAAGCTTGAGAGGTAAGTATTGAATTTGATTACCGGGTGATGTTTTTGTTCTACCCATCTCTGGGTAGTACCTATACAGCCGACCAGAGCCAACCTCCTCAGCAGGATCTCTCACCTATTGATTGGAAAGTTAGGTATACTGTCTCCCTTATCTTCACCCCGCTCCATCTCTATCACCTGCAATGTTTCCAGCAACTCCAATCCAAAAGAAACCCAAGATCCACCTCATACCAAAACCAGTCTTGAATCGCTTCTCTATCCCACTAACAAACCTAAAACTAAATTATAACCACATCGCTCTAGCCGAAACCACTCGCCCAATTTTACAACCATACTGCGATACTGCTACACTAACTTCAACGTTTACAACGAAATCCTTGAATCCATCTCTCTCAGAAAAAACCTACTTCATTTGCCTGCATTTGGATTTCTGGATTCTGGATTTCGATGGGAGGGTGGGAAAGTCCATGCGCACCTAGGCCACCTATTCGGGCCCTTTGTGCTACCTCCCTGATTAAAGTCGTTCGACCCAGCAACGTCACTCAACGTCACACGTGAGATAAACCTGAGGATCCTGGAAGGAGAAGCGGCTCTAATCTTAGCCATGTCCGGCCAGGATTCTCCCAACATGGATCATCGTCTTAATAATAGTATTTATTTATTTTTTTTATTTATTTAATTTAAATTACGGGTAATCCCCAAAATAAAAATGACAAAAAGTAATAATATACATATAACTAAACTATTAACTAAATACTTATTACTAAGTTGCACACTAAAAAAAAAAATAGAAGACTAAGAAATTTATCAATTAAAAAAAAAAGAACTATTAATTCTAATTTACAAACAAAAGTAAGCAATACTGTAGCGATATAATAAAATTAATGATATGACTGATAAAATGATTAAACTTATAACATCAGATTCTGTAATATTGTGCATCTAGTTTAAACAATTCTTTTTTTAGGTTTTTTCTAAAGTTCAAATGACTATCAAAAAAGTTAATGCTTGAGTATATATTAGCTGTATTCATCAGTCTCTGGAGTGGAGAATGTTGGAGATAATTTGTTTTACTGACTTTCAAGAAGAACATATTAACAAAACGAAGGTTTTTAGCTGGAACATTGAAACTAACTAGTTGCAAAAGAGATGAACAATTTATAATTCCATTGATCAGTTTATAGAAAAATATTTGGTCTAGAAATATCCTTCGAGAATTCAATGTATTAATATTTAGTTGAGATAGGCTTTGTAGGTAACTAGATACCGGAATTACGGCTTTAAAAGAGTAATATCTTAAAAAAACGTTGTTGCACTTTTTCAATATTGGTGATGAGAGTTGAGTGATAGGGTGACCAAACTGTACTGCAGTATTCCAAATGCGAACGAACTAGAGATGTATATAATAATTTAATAGTATCAGGGTTGTTAAAATGTGATGAAGATCTAACAATAAAGCCTAAAGCTCTAGACGCCTTGTTTCGTATGTTATTTATGTGTTTGTTAAATTTTAAGTCATGTGTAAATGTTACTCCTAAGTCGGTAATAGAAGTTGTGCTTTGCAAGAATCTATCCTTGATTTTATAGGAGAATTTGATGGGATTACTGATGCGATGAAATGAAATTGTAGAACATTTGTTTAGATTTAATTCCATAAAATTTGATGAGCACCAATTGTAAAAGTTGTTTAAATCTTTCTGAAGTAGACGGCAGTCATCCAAGGAATTAATAATTTTGTAAATTTTTAAATCATCAGCAAACAATAGTATATCTGAATGATTAAAGACTTCTCTAATATCATCAATAAAAGTCAAAAATAGTAATGGTGCGAGATGAGCCCCTTGTGGGACACCCGAATGAACTGGTATAGGATAAGAAATAAAACCTTTGTATTGGACTGTTTGAGTACGATTAGAAAGATAACTTTTTATCCATGAAAGTAGTGATCCATGGATGCCTATATTGTCCAATTTATTTATTAATATGTTGTGATTAACGCAATCGAAAGCTTTTGCAAAATCAGTATAGATGACATCCAGTTGCGCATTTTGTTCAAAAGCCTTATAGATTGAGTTTTGAAACAACAGAAGATTGGTAGTAGTTGAACGATTTGGATAGAAGCCGTGTTGTTTTTCTGTAATAATATGCTTAAGTAAGGGAAACAAGGTTGAAACAAGAATTTTTTCAAACAACTTAGGAATTTCAGAGGATTTTGTTACTGGCCTATAGTTTGAAATATCAATTTTACTCTTATTTTTATGAATGGGAGTAACAAAACTGGTTTTCCAAATGTCAGGAAAAATTCCTACTGATAAAGACTTATTGAAGAGAATCTGTAATGGATAAGATAGAACATAACAACATTTTTTTAACAAAATAGCAGGAATGTTATCCGGACCACTCTTTATTTTGCATGTTAAGTTATTAAGTTCCTTTAATATATCAGACGTAGTAATGTTTATTTTAGATAAGTTGATACAGTTTGTTGTAGCATGAGCAGCAGAGCTTGATACTTTGGGAGAACAATTTCTTGTCGGTTTATACACAGAACCAAAAAAATTTGCAAAAAGATTTACAATTTCCTGTCCATTGCTACTTTTGGATGAGCCAAAAGTCATTTCAGATGGCAAACAATTTTCACCTTTTTGATTTTTAATATGTGTCCAGAAGTACTTAGGATTATTTTTTATTTTACCTTCAATATTCTCAATGTAAGACATTGTATGTGTACAAGTAGCCGCAGGTTTCCTCTGGATAGCCCTGTATCGAAATTATCTCTAAAAGCGCTCCATATTTCCCGCTTGCCCACCACGTTTTTCGGACATTACCCCTGTGGATATTCTCACATCCTTGAACCTGTTCCTAAGTACTCCTCCCTATGTACCATACTTGGCCATCTCCTTGTCAAAAGACCCTCCCGTATCACTATTTCTCTTAGGTACTGTAAACACAAGAATAACATCGGCAAATCTCTTCCCACGCATAGTGGAAAACTGCTGCGGTCCCCCACCAAACCTCTATTCCTACAAGAGGTGTGAAAATTCCAATATCCCCTCCCAAGTTGCTCCATCCAACCCACACACTGTTACACGTTGACATATCAGGCCCAGTACAAATCCCCATTTTACGCAGAAAGCATTTTAATTTTTATGGTAATAACACTATGTTTTTCACTCCTTTTATACCGTCTTAGACCATAACAAAATATGAATTTGCAACGCAAACGTCCCCTTGTTCAGATAACGTTCAGATCCTAGCCATTACCGAAACCAAAGGAAACATCTGAGAAACCCTTTTCTTCAAAAATTACCAAACTCACTAAAAACAGTCCAATAAATGCTTCCCGTGGAACGGCCATATTTGTGCGAAACTATTACTTATCAACTGCATTTACTCTCACAGTCCAACTGCAACACCGTGAGTGTGTAGCCGTTATAGTGTGCATGTGCACCTCAGAGTAAACATAACTTTGTTCAGCTTATACACTCCTCTACGATCTTTTCTTGTATGTTTCCAGTCTCCGTAATGCCATACTATTGGCCAACCTTAATTCGCGACTCGTCACTCGCAAAATTGAGGAAAAAAGGTTTTAAGGTGGACTTCCATTACGGCGTTTTGCGGTTTGCGTTGTGCGGCAGTCAAACCTCATTGGTTAATTCAAAATGCCGCACAACGCAAACCGCAAAACGCTGTAATGGAAATCCACCTTAAAACATTTTTTTCTCATTTTTGTAATTCTAGCTGGAAGTTGATTATAATTAAAATGAAGCATGAACGAAGCACAAATGAACTACTTCTAAAAAAATTCTTGTCATACCTATTGTAAATGCTAGACGGGGTGATTAGGGCGAGATACATAGCACACACACTTTGATAAACGAGGCACAAATGTGGTATATATGCGAAATTGTTTGTGCTTTATATGTTAGTGTTCACTTCACGGATCCGTTGGTATCGATAACAAACAATTTAAGTAGCAGATCTACGTCATGGAAAAGACAACAATCTGCTGAGATTGTTTTCATAGCTGAGAGCCTTGCATAGGGACAGGACTACAAGTTAAGCCGTTTTTGCATAGGTACTTACTGATAAAAAGGGAGTACAGCGAACCATTAATTTTATAGAAATACCCCTACAGATCAGTTTAGTAAACAACTGAGAAGGTGTAAGCAGTAAACAACTTAAGCCGTCCCTATTTCAAATTGAGGAACTTGGAAAAGGATCTTCACAATTTCCCATTCTCGCAAATTTTCCTCTTTGCACGTCCTGCTTCTCCTACGACAAGGAAACCTTTTAGCTAACCGTAATTATATATTTCATACAGTACAAAACGCGGACTTTAATACACAATATAGGAGTAATTTGCGAATTTGTATAGTCAGCATCAAAGTTTTCATTTTACTTTGTACAGCTAAATCAATTTTGAACGTTATATGACTTCTCAGTAAATAGAGGTGTGTGATAGACTCCCCTGAATATTATTTACTTTAAAATGAAGGTTCGATGAATGAATGCGTCTTATAGGTAATAAAAAAGACGAAAGAATAAATAAAACCAGCACTTCTAAAGGACGGATGCATAATACTTCAAGCAAAATTAATTTCTGTCAAAAGCTGAAAGTATATGGAGGAAAAATAAATAGTCGTTTAGAGTTAGAGCAATGTAATTTATTTCTGAACATTGGGCAGTTTACGCAAATTGATTATAAACAAACTTTGTTATCAAATCGAACGCCCATTCTGGTTGGTCACGCGGAATCATGTGACCCGCTTTCCTGACAAGCACTTCCGTTAAATTACCGGCTTGTTTCACGTATCCTGCCAAATCGCCGTTGACGTACCAAAACCGCCTATCGTTCGTTTTATATTCTTCGGCACTAGAAAAATTGAGTTTTTCAAGAAAATTGGTTACCGATGGATATGGAACTATTATATCTACTTGACCGTTGTAAAACATGATTTTGTAATGACTAAGTAATTCCGATATCCAGGGAGCAACGGACTGAATAAAATCTTCCGCTAGATGTTTATCGACCATAACGGCATCGTGAAAAGTAGAATTTCCAACATGAATGGCCCTTTTAACATCGTCACGTTGAAGGTACGTGATATAATCGGTCAAAGATTTGTCTTTAAGTTTTAAATAATTTATCGGTTCTGTAAAGCCGGTAACGTTTTGAAAGAAAGTGTTATTTCGAGCTTCGTAAATTAGATCTGCAAATGCATCTGCAGCCGCTATCCATTCCTTTTTTGCTGTTAAATCGATAGCTCTTCGTTCCATTTCTTTCATTTGCCGTCTTGATTTCGAGTCGATTAAACCGATTTGATACAAATAATCACTGTAAACGAACTGATTTATTGGATCCGAATAAGCGCTTCCAATTGCTAAACCTTTTAGGTGAATTTTACCGCTGCCTTTTTTTAAAATAGTGTAAGCGAGAGATGGTACATACTTCCCAGCATACGATTGTCCAGTAATAAAAAAATCATTGTTGGCCAACTCTGGAAATAAATCGAAAAATTGAGACATCGCATCATAAAGTTGCTCCCCAATTATTGTTTGGTTTCGTGCGTATCCATCATCATCCGTAAAGCTGAATCCAACTCCAACGGGATTGTCGATGTAGATAATAGAGAATTTCTTAGTCCACCGATATTTACGTAATTCCAGTTTGTAGGAAGAATTGACGACGAAAGGACCATTTTCGCCAAAAAGGCCAATCATTGATGATTCACCTGGACCACCTTGTAGCCATAGTAATACTGGTGCGTTCAAATAATCAGATTCGCATGGGAAAAACCAAAAGAACGTGTTTGACTTATAACGTTCGTTGACCGTGAAATACCCAGCGTAACTCTTAATTTCACGAAATTCTGCGAACCGTACCTCTGATTTAATCTTCGCTTCTTCAATGTTGTGCGATTTAATTAATGGTGTCAAAATTAATGGTAATTGATCTACATCTTTACTTAATCCCTCCAAATTGTGTATTGATACAGTAACAATGCAAGCTATAATATATTTAATATTAAAATTTGGCATTGCGTAAGAAGTAAGGTTTAGACACTACTTTACCAACATTTGATAACACAGCCCTCTCCACTTACTATACTGATAGGAAAAAACGAAAACCGATCTGTAAATCGGCAGATGATAAACGTAACTGTTGCCACACCGATGCGACGATCAACTGATGTAATGACAGACTTCAATAAACGTTTTTGGTTTTTCCCAACCAGTAGCGTAGAAATCGTAGCCTTGGTCTACATCACTTTTAATATACTTACAGAACATCAGGTTAATACACCGTCATTCATAATTTCGTGAAACATTTTAAAATTTAATTATAAGCAAACTGTACAACGGATCATTATAATTTTTATGCCATTAAAACCAGAAACTCATCCTGGCGGTCTAACCGATAATCAAATTCATTTCACATACGCGTCAACATGTCACGATCAATCGGTGCCACAGCCGCGGTGATACGATCGCGATGTTCCTAAAGATTACTGGGGAGTGGAGGTACAAAAACAGTGTCCTTTACGAATCCCCACAAAAAAAATCGCACGGTATTAAATCTGGTGATGTAGGTAGCCAACGCACTAACGTTACATCTTCTTGTCCAATGCGTCTTATAATTTCGTACGTCATTATGGAAATGAGCCGGACAGTCATCTTGTTGAAACACGTAATCATCACTGTCTTCACTCATCTGTGGTATCAGCCAATTTTCCAGAATGTCTAAAATAAGTGCTTCCAGGGATTGTCCAAGAAGAAAAATGGTCCGTACACCTTCATCTTAGAAATTTCGCAGAAAACATTCACCTTAAGCGAGTCACGCTCAATTATAGCGTGGGGATGTCAGCCCCCAGATTCGAACATTGTGCCGATGTACCTTTTCTGACACATGAAGTGTAGCTTCGTCGGAAATCATCAATTTCAAACGTTTCCTGCATTTCAGTGCAGAAGTTGGTACGGACTATGTTTGTCATCAACGCTGAGAGCCTTGTAGGGCGTAAACCTTAGCTTCGCCAAACTTTTGTTTGTGAGAGGTCAAGTTGTAATCTCCCACGTTTAATGGACTTTTGGGGGCTACGCTACGCCCATACGCTTTTTGACGTCCTTGGACAAAATTTGGAGAGTTTCTGATTCTATTGGCAAAAGAATTAAGTATAATGATCCATTGTATAGTTTCCTTATATGTAATTAAATTTTAAATTGCTTCATGGAATAATTATGAAAGACGGTGTATTTATATTCCAAGGGCAAGGGTATATTACGCATATTGCTGGTAAACTGTTTTTTCTTCATGAATTTTTTTCAACCTTCTTTTAAGAGATAATATTTCAAAAAGATAAACGTGCTTTTACAACAAAATGAAAGGAAGTTGCCTGCGTTAATAATTTATATGCAATAAGAAACAATTTCAGTTCCACTTTAGATGAATTTATTGAGACAACAAACCGGCAACTTTAGAAACGGGCATGAATGGGGAGAAAACAGGACAAATTAAAAACGTTTTCTCCTTTTGTTTCGTTGTGCACATCAAGATTATAAGATTTGAAGATAAAAGAAAATTCAGAATTGATAAAATGTAAAAAACATTGAAAATTTCCTTGACATGCATTGCAGATGACTAGGCAAACATACATACATGCAGCTTTTTATTCCTTTGCCTTTCTACGTATCTTTCCGTATCTTTTTAGCCAGTATTACGAGCACAAATCACTTGTAAGTGGTTTGTGATTACGAGCACTGCCAATAAAGCAATAAGGTCGGGACGCATATTTACATATCCTCCTATACAATGGCACCAGGGTGCTGAAATCTGTTAGTCTTTGTGGCGTACAATTGAGCTACAAAAGCTCATTGATTTAGGCACCTCTCGGAGAGCTGAAATCACTGCAAGCGTGTGCATACATACAACCATACCCATACGTTAAAAATTTGGCCGTTATATTTCCGTTCCTAGTCGTTAATACACATCAGAGTGAGTGAAGTGCACGTTTGTTATTTATACGCCACAATGGAGGAGGAATATGTTAAAATCATAAAGTCCCTTTTACATCGTGTTGATCCAGCGTGTAAGATCGTGTTAAGTACGATTATAAATAAAGATAAATATACTCTGGAAGTAAAAACAAAATTTTCGGACGACTATGAAAGCGAATGCAAACATTGGATACAAAAATACTCTGTTGAAACACGTATCACTGTTTGGTGGGGATATTGGATTAGAGGCATCATCGGGTCATTTTTTGAAAAAGCGGCTGGTCACCTACTGAAAAAACTTGATTTAAAAAGTTCTGCATGATCTAAAACTTTTGAAATGCAACCATCAGGTATTAATTTTTTTCAGTCTTATAAGAGGTTGGTCAAAAAAAATGAATTTTGCGCAACAGTAAAGTACCTTTATTTTTGACAATATTATTTAGAATTAAAAACTGTGGTTTAAATATTTAACCATGTCGAATCAAATATCGTTCTAAAATAAAACTAAAATGTAAATATAATAAAATAATTTGATACAAATGAATATGATTGCATATCTGAACGTAGTTTTCAATTCTGACCAACTTTTCTTTATAACAATTTTCGAAATAGGAGTAAGTATTTTACTTGCACATTTCACAGTCACAAATCACATTGTTTGACAAACCTCGTATTTCGAATGAAAAAAATTGATATCTGATGGTTGTATTTTGAGTTTTGGACCATGCCGAACATTTTATGTAAAATACCTTTTCTCCTTAAAATTAATAATAAAAAGGTTTTCCATATGGTTTCAACTTACGGAGATACTAGTGTATACCATACAATCAATGTTTATATTATTTTACTCTGACTGCTTTATTTCACCTGGAAGTGTTAAAATAAGTTAAACAATTCGGGGAGGTGCCTAAATCAATGAGCGTTTACAGCTCAATTGTACGCCACAAAGACTAACAGATTTCAGCACCCTGGTGCCGTTGTATAGGAGGATATGTAAATATGCGGTCGGGACCTATGCGAATTCTTACTACATCGTTAGTGCCTCTTAGTGATTTATAACTGGTAACAGCACCACCGACCGTGCAGCATTGACCTTCTATCGTTTCTGAAAGTCCTAACTTCATCACCTATGCAGATCGTTAGTACTTCGTTAGTGTCCTTTAGAGCTTTATAACTTGCATCAGTACGACCGACAGTTTTCGAAAAACTGGCATTCTAAACCCAAGGCGTTGTCGAATTAAATTTTATTTGTGCCTTAAAGCATGATTCCACATAAAGCTTACAGGAAATTACGGCGACTTATTTTCAGTTTTAAGTAATATAAAACACATGATACAATTTTTGTAAAAAGTGTACGATTTTATGATTAAGTAGCACGATTTCAATCAACGGTAGCACTCAGTTCACTGAATATTGTCCGACAAGGAAAACCCTTTTATATAAATTCCTTATTTGAGATTGAAAAACGCGTCTCTTTTGACAGTGTTACTGATAAATTTATTCGATCTGGCCCCCCTCGCCCCGCTTGGGCATCATTGAAAATTAGTGATTCCAGCAAGGATATAGCACTATACAGGAGACTCTCATTTTCTCATATACGGCCGGTCGTGCTAATGCAGGCTATAAAGCACTAAGGCTGCTAAGGCACTAATAAAAATTAGGTACCTATTTACAAAAAATGCTCGATATGTTTTCCCTCTTTTTCAATACATAAATTGAAACGTCGGTCGTCCAATGGAGGCAATAGATCGAAGGATCTATCGCTACTTGTTATTTGGACAAAAATAAAATCGAGTGTAAAATATTCATGCGCTAATAGATTCAATCATCATGAAAGGGTGGTTCGGTACTCAAAATAAGGGAGCAAGAACAGGTAAATACAGTAAAAGATTGTTGTAGCTTAAATTTACCCGCTTGAAAATGAAACCAGTATGGTTTCGAAACACGTAGCGCTTATATAATTATCTATAATTTTTAACTTTAAAACTTTTCAATTTCCATAATTTCGCTTCACGTTTTAACTTTTGTTTGATGATTGCCACTTTCCCAAGGATGTAATGGTCCCAGATGGTTTTTAAATAAACCCTGGTATTCCTTTTTCATAAAAATTTTAACTTGTGAGTTTTGCATTGGCTCATGTTTTAACATCTGTTAGATCAGAGGCGTATTTATGCTTCTGCCGCCTAGGGGCACAAGAAAACTGCCGCCCCATCACATCCCTCACCACAGGAATAGAACTTATTTATGGAAGTCTGAAGTCCAGAAAACATTTTTTATTAAAAATAAATAGAATTTATTTCAAATTGATTGGATCCGTGAGGGTGTTAATCAGACACTAAATGGGGTGGAACGTAGAATGTAGAAAATAACTTCACAAAACCTTCGCCATAGACAAATACATATTTAAGTTAAAGCTGAAGTTGATTAAAGTTGCAAATTGAAGAATAACATGTTTCGACAATATTAAGAATTGTCGAAACATGTAGTATGTAATATTCAAATTTATTCTTCAATTTGCAACTTTAATCAACTTCAGCTTTAACTTAAATATATATTTGTCTATGGGGAAGGTTTTGTGAAGTTATTTCCTACAGAATTTATTTCATTTTCGGCGTATTGCAATTTAATAAAAATACTACTACATCTGGACGACGAGAAGCGGCAAATGGTCATGCAAATTCTTAGAAAGTCTGTGGCTAAATAGGATTATGCATCTGATTAGGACCATATTTAAGTGAGTCCGACTGAATAAACTGATGTTTGGGATTGTTATCACGTAAAATAATAGCTCGTATTGACGTATTTCTACTTCAATTTTATTTTCCATTGTTTTCCAATTTTTTTCAAAAAGATTCCTTCAGTTAATTTTTCTGCTCCGTAATTTTGCCGCCCCCTAATTTTTGCCGCCCTGGGCACGAGCCCTTAAAGCCCCCCCCCCCCCCCCCCACTGTGTTAGATGATCGCCACTATCCCAAGGATGTAATGGTCCCAGATGGTTTTTAAATAAACCCTGGTATTCCTTTTCTCAACATTTCAATTTGTGAGTTTTGCATTGGCTCACGTGTCAGGTGCTTCGGCGCCTTATCCAAAAAACATAACAACGTCATCTCATCTCATCGTCTATCATCACACTGTTTTATTACGTGACTTAATTTTGGAGATTAAATGATATAAAGGGAGGCTTCGAGTCTTTTACTGTATTTACTAGATTCAATGTTAATTTGCTTTTTGATAGGGAATGAAATGAATATTTTAGAAAAACGAAATATTATCGTAAAAAGAATGTTTTTAGGATTCCAATAATAAAAAAAGGTATATCATTCCATTAAAAAAAAATTGAAAGTCGTCATTTTGAAATAATTCGTTCAATTAAAAATCTGATATCACCATCGTGTAGAGAATGTCCTGAAACATATTACTGCCAAATATTTTGAAAGTAGTATCAATAGTGTGGCTAAAAAAAATAATGCGCTTACTCTGAAACAGGCTGTAGTTGTTTGATCTTTAATTCCTTCAAAACTTTAAAATACAAATCTACAAAATTCTTTGGGCCGATTTTGCTTGCTTGTGTGCAACATGGTTTCTTTCAAGACAAGCAGAAAAAAATTTCATGGGCATTTTATTTTTAAAATTCTTCTTGCTCAAAGGCACCTTCCCAACTTATAAATAAAGTGTGAGAAAATTCAGTGAATTACAGATTGTTTTTGAAATGGGTTATCCGACGTACTAAGAGAAGTTTTAATTACATATTATTTGAAACGAAATTTAATCCTGTCTGTTGGATAATGGAATATCCCGAATCCATTTAAATGACTTGTGGTGTAAATCAGAACAGATTTAAACGATGGAAACGTGCAATGAGGGTCGGTTTTAAAGGACGAGAGCGATATCAAAATTGAATTGAATAGAAAGAATATATACACTAAACGCTTTGAATAAAACCTCATCTAACAACACAAAAGCGTGTAATCAACCTTCGTTAGCGTTCAACTTGCAACTGACACCAGTTAGATCACACTACAGGAATAATGAGGAACAAATCAGTGTCAGCCCATAAATAGAATCAATTTAAAACGTCCACGTCAGTGTAAACTTTTACGAGTTATAGAAACTTGTGAAAGTTTGAGATATTCCCCACGCTATCTTTTTATTACAGATCTGTAAGTTCAAAAACTTTTGATAAAATGACAACATTTAAAAATCGAAACCGTCAAGCTTACTCAGCCAATTCATTTCCGATTTCAATTACTTTTACATTTCGATGTTGCGATTACGTTTTCAATTGTTAACGATTTTCTTTAATCAGTCTTTAATTACGTTACATAAATAAGAAACAAGCGGCGACACAAATTCTATTAACAAAATGGGAGAATGCCTAATTCGTGAGCAATTATTGTTCTTCCGAACTGAACGAAAAGCCACATCCCTCTTCCAAGTAGGGATGGGAAATTAAATATTCCTGCTTTTCGTCTCATTTCAGAAAGAAAAAGGAGATAATTTCATATAAATTTTTGTCTTCCCATTATAACATTTTTGTTTCGAGACCCAGATTGCAGGTTTTCAGAGGTCAAGTATGAACTAACCGAAACACTCCTGGAGTATCTTGTATTTGTGATGTTAGTGGTGTTGTTGTGTGCTTATTGGTTTCTTTCTTTCATTATTAATTGCGCTTTACACAAGGGG
The DNA here is from genome assembly GCA_036250285.1 of Pyrocoelia pectoralis. Classification (NCBI taxonomy): domain Eukaryota; kingdom Metazoa; phylum Arthropoda; class Insecta; order Coleoptera; family Lampyridae; genus Pyrocoelia; species Pyrocoelia pectoralis. The sequence continues at coordinate 22,428,088 of CM070077.1, read as the reverse complement.
TGGTCCGGTCCCTTTCCCGCCTTTCTCACTTACGATTTACCCTATCTTATCATTCTAGTTGTCGCACTCAGAACGGGTCAAACCTACCGGAGAAAATAGTGAAAGACCGAGATTTTTCATTCTATATATCCAACCGAAGTATATCCTCTAACTAAATCGTTACCAGAAAATTTACCCTGAAATCCAAATTGTTAGTTGATGTACAATTTTGTGCAATTGGTATTAATTTTAAAACACATTAATAGGATTAATCATCATTTAGTCATTAATGCGATGTTTAATTATTTTAAAAATTGACGTTTTCACTGTAATTTATATTGTTATTGTTATGTTATTATTATCTTATATGTAATCTGGCAAAACTAATTAAGATTTTTCAATAAAGACGTCTAGAAAAAGGCTAGACTTGATCTAGCCGTAACGTCGGCATAACGAAGCACCAGGTGTTTCATTAAATGGTAGGCACATTCAGCTCCTAGAGAAGGCTACCTCACAAAGGAGGCAACCCTTCAGGCCGGATACTTTTAATTGTAGGCATTTCCAAATTAAAGGGACACAAATTCAGCCACATGTAACATTCATTCCGTAATACATTAAAAGCTTTATTAACGGAAATTAAGTCAACCTTTGACCCGTTTGTAAAATTCAATTATTCTAAGAATTTCCCTGGCATGGGGATATTTTGTGTTGTTTTATATAGGTTTGGTACATAACTGTTTTATGATGCATTTTACTCTTTTAAGTGCGGATTTTTAATTAAAACGGAAACAAAAATGTGCGTGAAAGATCAAATAAAGAAAACTTAGGGTTACGTATACCACGTAAAATTTTTGGGGAAATATCTACATTTAAAAAAGCAACAACACAAAGAATTGAAAACGTTTCGCATTTTAGCGGATAGAACAGGAAACGTTTCTCAGTAATTATGGGTGTAACTTAAGTGATGACTTTAATTTCAAGGGGTGATTTTTTGTTATATTTTAAGCACAGAAGTTCATATAAACATGGGTCCGCAAATGCTTCGTTTCCGAGATATAGGGTGTTAAAGTTGAGAAAATAAATCGTATTTAAATCGTAAGTGTCAAAATTACTGTCAGTTAAATATCTGTTATTTAGCAGGTAAATATGAACAACGTTGAATTAGGTGAAATGCATTTGATGTATGGGCTAGCAGATGGAAATGCCGCAGAAGCCCGTCGACTTTACCAGGAACGATATCCCAATAGACCACTTTCAACAGCAAGAACTTTCATAAGGCTACATGCTAGACTGTGCGAAACTGGATCTGTAAATGCTCACGCTGAACGTATTGGTAGACCAAGAACAATAATGACACCACAACTAGAAGAAGCAATCTTACAAGAAGTGGAAGCTAATCCGTCAAGTAGTATGCGAAAATTATCTGCACAGTTTAACATCAGTCATCAAAGTGTTTGGAGGGTGTTGCACAGATATTTACTTTATCCATACCACATTCAACGCGTGCAACCACTGTTGCCAAGAGATTTTCCTGCACGGTTAGATTATTGTCGATGGTTTCTCCACAAAACTACGCAGAATCCCAACTTTACGTCTAAAATTCTATTCACAGATGAGGCAAGTTTTTCACGTGATGCCATCAGAAACTTACATAATAATCATTTTTGGGACTATGAAAATCCCCATGCCATTGAAGAACGTGGATTTCAGCAGCAGTTTTCGGTCAATGTGTGGGCCGGAGTTCTTGCTGATCATGTCATCGGACCGCATTTTCTTCCTCCTCTACAGAATGGTGAGAATTACAGACAATTTCTAGATGACACATTGCCTGGTCTGTAAGATGATGTACCACTAGCAACCAGAAATGACATGTGGTTTATGCACGACGGGACACCTGCTCATTTCAGTCTTGCTGTTCGCCAACATCTTAATGACATTTTTACTCAGCGATGGATAGGTCGGGGAGGACCTCAGCCATGGCCACCACGATCTCCAGACCTTAATCCGCTGGACTATTTCTTTTGGAGACATCTGAAGTCGCTTGTTTATGCAACGCTAGTTGAAGATGAACATGATTTAAGAAACCGAATTGTAAATTCTTGTAATGTCATACGCAACACTTCAGGAATTTTGGAACGTATGCGACAGTCGATGAGCAGAAGATTACATTCTTGTATTGATAGTCGCGGCTCTCATTTTGAGCATTTGATTTAATTAAAGTTTGATAAATAAAATATTATTATTATTGTACATTTAAATAAAAATGCACAAATAAATGTTTTTTTGAAGGTTGTATTATAATTTATTTTCTCAACTTTAACGCCCTATATCTCGGAAACGAAGCATTTGCGGACCCATGTTTATATGAACTTTTGTGCTTAAAATATAACAAAAAATCACCCCTTGAAATTAAAGTCATCACTTAAGTTACACCCTGTATAAAAACCATATTTTGTTTTTAATTTTATACGATTAATTACTGTGATTTTAATTAGATTTAAAACTTTGTTCTCCATTGATTTGGAGAGAACTCGAATGATAAAGAGAACAGCATCTTGGTAGGAAGAAGATTTTCAACGATCAATTTAATAAACTTACGTAATTGTTCATTTTTGCCATCGCTTTCTTGTTAACTTCTGTCCCTCTAATTACATCCCTCACAATTAGGACCATAGCTGTTCGGTGCACTTGCTTTCCCAAGCGCTTAATTAGAAGTATGTAAAATATATATAAGCTGGTGAAAAACTTTATATATTAGTTTCTAAGTTCATTGTTGTTTGTTCGAATCGCTGTCAATCAACATGTTACTTCGTGACTTTTACCCGTCTTCGAAAGAGACAGCTGTTAATTTTTTGAGATAACATAATCTATTGGACTCTCCAGAAGGTGCTACAGATTGCCTTCGATGTTAATCGGTAATGCAAGAGAAACGAAAAATGGACCGTGCTGGTAATTTCAAGTCAATATTGCGATGTCCAAGGAAAGGTTGTCAAACAACAAGGTCGGTTCGAATTGGCAATACATTTCTCCACTACAGCGATCTAAATGGGAGGATTAACAGCAAATTATCGCTGATCCAAATATTAGAATTGATCTGTCTTTTCTTATTCCGTAATCAGTCTTATGGTACCTACCGTATCGATTTGTTCAAGTTCAAGATGTGCCGAGAAGTATGGTAACCCATACCAGGAATGGTGATTTAGTTGGAATACAAGATGGCCAGGTGTAAATCTGTTACGCTCTCGGGTTAATTTCTCTGATTCTATAGTATCTAAATGTACCTTTACACTAGTACTTCAACTTTAAAGAGACCTTTATTAATTTAAATTTTAAAGTATATTAAAATCTTTGTTAGCAATTTACCTTGAATTTTTAAGTTACATACTTTCAATAACCAAATTGCTTACTTTACACATATTTGGTACACGATTTTGATCACAGGATAGTATTCGTTGAAATTATTCATTTTGGCTCGCTATATGCTAGCGCCCCTTTGGTTTTACTTACTTTGTTTAAGAACTTGGAAAACGGTGCACAGGAGTTCCATCACCTGCATTAACTTAAAAAGGTAGGATTTTCAACTTAACCACCGATTACTGTCTGTCGAATTTTTAAATCGCATCCTTATAAATTTGATTTTCTAGTTCCTCACCAAGGTGAATTGATTTAAATATTTACATTTGTCAAAAGGGGAGTAATTGTTTTATAATATTACCAATCATTATTTTTATATATAACCAGTACCGTTATTATTTTAATATCATTACAACTACGTTAAAATTACATCTCACTCTAATTATTTCCTTAGAATCCCGTTCTCTTTCAGCATTAACATCACTGATACAAAAGCGGTTAATACCTTCGTAATTCTGATTAGGAGCTCTAATTTTCTTGAAGAATTACGTGGCGTCCTTTGGCTTTACTTAACTTTACCTACCGTGATACCTCAATTTTAACGCTTTCTGCTCATCGTAACTGACCTACCCCAATTTGCCTTCTAGAACTGAGCTACCGTTTGCCATTGCATTTTTAAATTTCGTTACCGATCAATTCTTATCGTAACAAATCTATAAAGCACGTTTTGCTGGACGGAGAAAATACGGTAGATGGAGAATGTTTCATGGCGATGCACCAGCAGAACAATAATCGAAATCATGGACGAGGAATCGATGGGCCTTGCGCGTTTGGTTTGAGAACTATTCCCAAATGCGCTATTTTTATGTGCCAAGGCCAGATGTCGATACATTGCTCTCAATAGTTCAGAGGAGAGTTTAAATAGGATCGGTCATCCACTCCGACGAATGACCGGCATAGCAGCTTGCGACAACAGTCAATTACCAAGAGAACTACGTAAATCCTGAGAGAGCGCAGTTGGTTAGAGGTAAAATAAAAATAATGAGCGAAAACTGAAAAGTGCATAAATTACACCGTTTCTTACGAGTTATGCAAATAGCGCAACAACATACCAAATATTCAAAACTACTCGCACTTTTGGGAATTTAGCGTCGAAATTGACTGGCCTAATATAGATTTATAGAAAATGTTGGACCCCTGTGGATACGCAAGCAAAAGATTTCGCATTGTACCTTTTGTATCGATTTACCTGTTTCAGTATTTTTGTGAAATATTTGCAGTACATATTGAACGCTTCTGATGTCGCCTTTCCCATGCTTCTTAAGTTTTCATCAAATTAAATTAAAAGTTTGTAAAAAATCGAGGTGAAATCTTATAACACGAACTATCATTTACCTGTACCGATTGGTCCAAATTGGGCACTTTCTTATCGAAACACCCTTTATTTTAAGAGATAGAGAAAAATGGACCTGGGTGTCTGGAGATCAATTTTAATGTGAAAATCACTGGCGCAAACATATTTCAGGTATCTCTAATCGTTTTGCCCCTAGGAGGCGTTTCTCGAATTTAGTCGATTTCATTTGCTCCATGGCAAAATCTTTCTTAGAGCACTTTTTTACGTAGAATCCATCGCGATAGACAGTTTTTATACAGAGTGTTTGGTTTTTTGTGTACGACCCTAAACTACATTTTTTTATACGGACCACATATTTTGGGGTTTTTGGAAATGGAGTAAAATTCTCCGCGCGCCATTGTCGAATTGCAGAAATTATTGTAAAATCATTAACACACAATAATTAACACCTGTGAAGCTTCACGTACACAAGTAACGGCTAAATAACATGTTAATGTCAAAATCAACAAAAACTACAATACATGGCAACTTTCATCACATTTCTTTTAAGTACGAACTTCATTGGACTCCATTGGAGCAATTTGGTTGAGGTAGATACGAATTTCACTGAATCGGACACATAAAATTGCTTTCAAGTTTATACATATTATTTACAAAATGGCATTATAAAAAATTGTTTTTTGTATTATATTATAATTATGTAATTTACATTTTGTGAAAAGTTTTATATTAATTTGGTAAAGAATGATTATTTGTACGGTGTTAAAGTAGGTACTTGTTTAGAAATATAATTGAGGGGTACGAACTTCATTGACGTTGGGCTCGTCTATGTCAGGTCTATGTCAACTGGTTAGCTTTAAGCGGTTTCAAAGCCTGACTAATAGGTGTCGACAAATTTAGAATGAAAAGGGATATTTAGCTCCTCGCTCATTGGTCTCGCATTCTAATTTAATTTATTTCACTTTGACAGATGTATCCAATACATGTGTCAAAGCGAAATAAATTAAATTAGAAAGTCAAAGTGAAATAAATTGAATTAGGACGGCGCGGCGGCTCACTTTGTTGGATATATCACCGCATAACACAAAAACAATGTTATTCGGTAAACACAAAAAGATTTTGTAATATTCGTCGCACGAAAAAAATCTCCTTCTACAATTGTGGGGAATTCTGTTATCATAAACGAGGTTCGTGGCGAAAAAAATTGATCTGCTTGCGTCTTTATTTGGCGATCAAGTAAACATCTACTACCCCTACTACCTATTTATGTTAAATTAGTCCACGTAAACTTCGTTCATTTATTAGCTTCCGCGTAAGTACTTGGTGACGGAATTTAATTGAATGTATACATAATAGGTAGAGCAACATTATCAAGGAAGCTTGCTTCTAAATGAGATTTTTGGAACTTTGAGTAAAAACAGACTGTTCAGTGTTCACTTTTGTGGGTTAAAATTTATCCACAGCGTTAATCAGCCATACTATGAGTACTTGAAAATCATAATGATATCTAGTAAGCTTTCAAAACGGGACATTTACAATTTTAGTCTTAATTATCTTATTTGCTCTTCTGTTGCCTTAAACAGATATAAATTGTAGTTTGCGAGGGTGTATGGATGATTATTATTTTTCTAATACTAATAACAATAATACTCCGCCATCGGTAGCTTTGAAATTTAATAATTCTTGGCGAGACGCTTTTTTCCAACAGTTTCTTGTAACAATAGTAGAGGAGGTGTAGGTGAAAGGTCACATGTTCACTTTTGTAGATATAATCATTGACTAAAGAACAACGATATAATGTATCATTTGAATTTGTTGATGTTACGTAAAGTTAAGATTATCTTATTTGCTGTTGATTATTGTGAAATCTCTATTTTAGATTTTCCAATTATTGAGCTTGAATTAGAATTAGATAATGCACTCTTCCTCGATATTAAAGCCGCCTTTGATGGTGTGAATAGAGGGATGTTATGGGAGAAATTGAGAAGAAAGAGGATAAGTGAGGAATTGATGGAAAGGATGGAGATCTATAGAGAAACGAGGTGTAGAGTGAAAGTGGAGGGGAAAGTCGGAGAGTATTTGAAACAACAAAGGGAATGAGACAGGGCTGTCCTCTGAGCCCGAGTTTCTCCGCGGTTTATATTGAGGGGTTGGTGGAAACACTAAGGAATAAGCAAAGTGGAGGAGTTGTTGTTGGAAGTTACAAAGTGTGGGCGATGGCATACGCAGATGATATAGTGGTAATGGCAAGAACGGAGGGGGAGGATAAGGGATATGATGATGATGTGGAAAAGACTAAGATAGTAGTGTTCCAGGAGGGGAGAGGAAGAAAGGCAAAGGAGGAGTGGAGTGGGGTAGAGACAACACAGAAAGTGTGGGGAAGTGAAATACCTGGGATATAAAATGACATATAACAATAAGGACGAGGGTGTAAAGTGTTGGGACAGATGTGGGGGTTAGGGGAGAGAACATTTGGAAACGATCTGATAAAAAGGGGGTGGTTGTTTGAAAAACTAGTGAAAAGTGTGGCGTTGTATGGGGTAGAGATATGGGGTGAAGGGGGGCGGGAAGTGCTGGAAAGGATGCAGGACATATATTGGAGATGAGTGTTAGGCCTAGAGAGGGAGCCACCGGCATACATAGTGCAAGAAGAAATGAGAGGAGAAACGATTAGAGTGGAGATGGGGAAGCTGGCGATGAAGTATGAGGAAGCAATGTAGGGGGGAAGAGAAAGGAAGATACTGCAGAGCCGTTGGAAAGAGGTGAAGGAAAAAAAGATTAGTAGTAGTAGTTAGAGGAAATGGAAAATATATGTATATTGGTGGGAGGATGTTAAAAGAGAATGTAGCTTGTGTGAAATGGAACGGGAGAGTCTAATGCATATGTTAAGAGAATGTCAAGAGCTGAGGGAAGAGGATGGAGAGAGATCTTAGGAGAGAGGGGAAGGAATAGGATGGATGGAGAAGGTGGAAGAAAGAAGGAATTGGAAAGGAGGGGAGTGGAGGGAAACGGGGGACAGTTAGGAGAGAAGAGCTATGGGGACAGTGAGGTCTTTGTGAGGATTTATGTTTATTTTAGTTATTCAGTGGTATTTGTAAAAATATTAACTTATTTAGACAAATAAAGTTATACATACATACATTATTACCCGCACTTCTATGCCCTATGTTCCATTTTAACTGATGTGTTGATCTCAATATGTGTGAGTTCAGCCTCATTACATGATTTGGATGATGATGGATTTTTTGCAGTTTTAGGTTTAAGAATTCTGACTCCCCCAATCATTTTTCCTGCCTTCAAGTGCCTACCTGGCTGATCTTATCATATGGAATCAAACTTTTATACACAAATAAATCTAGCTAGAAAAGCGATTTTTGTCCGAACGCATCCTGCATTCGGGTAGGCCAAAAAGGCATTAAGAAAAAACATCCAGAAAAGCCAAAAGGACACCCAGGTCCTCATTCAGGGGGACACCAAGAAAACCCTCAGTTATCCAGGAAATCATCCAGAAAGTCAAAAGGGCATCCAGGAAATTCCCGGTCATCCAGAAAATCATCTAATCATCTAAAATGTCGTCCAGGAAATCCCTATGGATAAATCACGTCTCCCACGTGCCCCCCCCCCGTGACGTAAAAACGGGGGAGGGGCAAATGTCCGTCTTCTACTTCTATACAATATTTGAGAAGTTTAATATGGCATACTTCCCATAGTTATAGATAACATTCTAGTAAGGGTAGTTATATTATAATGGATCATTACGTTACCATTGAATAAATAATCGTCTTCTGTATTACAAGTAAATTTAGTTTTTTTAACGAAAAATCTAAGAAATGAGTTAAATATTAATATATTAACTAGTATGCATTACGAAATTATAACATTAATTTGAGGCTCTTATTAATAACACAGCGAATCAATATATAGAGAATTATAGTTACAACCTGTTGCAAATTTTGTTATCTATGCTAGCTGGTGAGAATTTCTGTAGTATCGGCAACCCTCGGAGGATATATTCCGTTTACTTTATAAACAAAATATTTCATGAAGGGATGCTGCACAGATTCGATAAGTATTTTATAGCAACTGTAATGGGGTTATAAAGTATATTCAAATATTAAGCGTCTACTAACGAAAATTTATTTTTAATGCCGCAATTCTATGAAATTGCTTCGAAATTCTAATGATCAGTATTTTTAGGGACGAGTTGACAAATATGACTACAAACAGTTAATATGCTACCACAATTAACACCCAAATTGAGGCAGTTCAGTTGTATGTAAATTGAGTGAATTCCGTGTGTAATCAAATGAGATAATTTTATGCTTATGTTTAATTTGCATTTATTATCATTTAGATTGTTTTACAGCGTCAATTAATTTTTGCACGCGGTAGTTGCTAATTCGATGATATAGAAAATGTTGAGATCCTTTAGCATGAACTCGAGTGAATCTATTTCGAAAATATTTGGTTGTTTAAGAACAGTGGTCCTAAGTTCGATCCTTGCGGTTCTCGACACGTGTTCCCTTTTATAACTAGCTTATGAAATCTGGAACATCCTTGAGTTATGAGTAGCAACTATATTTAAATTACTGTATAGTTTAGTTTAGGGGATGGATAGTGGCTTAACAATAGGATGGCAGGACGGGCAAAATGCCTCGGGCCCCCAGCCGAAGGAGCCCCCAGTCCGAGAAATTATAAAATCCATAAATGACAATAATATTTTTCTAAATAAGTGGGGTGGACAAGGATATATGATGCTCCTAATAACATGAAAGACACTTATGGTGGCATTCAAAAACTCATAAGATATATATCGAGCCAAAATAAGTTACATCAAATACTTTTTGGTTACATACATAATTGCAAAAAAATTTTTTAACTGTGCCAAAAATTTATACTTTTGTAGGGCATTGTATCAAAAGATGGAATATATTCTCAAGTTTTATGTCTAATAAAGAAGGAGAGTCAGGAGACTCTTCAAATTCAGTAACATTAAATCCAACTAGAGGGCCAGGACGTTTCGATGCTATTTTTGCTTTTCGAGGCTCGGTTTCTTGAAGTTTAAAAAGCGCCGAAAACTTGCCGATTTATTAATTATTATAAAGTCTCATTTTATTTCTTCAACCTTTCCTGAAGTGTGCATTGCATTTCTGTTATTTTTAACCATTCATGTGCCGAGCGATCATTTTTAAAATTGAAATGAATTAAAACTTATTCAAGAAATTGTATGGGACAAGAAAGGTTACGCAACTTAGCTATTCTATCGATCGAATATTCCATGGCCCGAAATTTGAACTTTGATGATGTCATTAACACTTTTGCTGAACAGAAAGCACGAAAAAAGGAATTTGAATAATTAAAATTTTGTACGAAAACAGAAATTGTGATTTCAGTCCAATACGTTCTTTAAATTAAAAGTTACTAGAAAATCAACTAATTATAATAGCGTAATAATTTATTAAAATTAAATTTATTAAAAAGTAAAAAACTATAACGTTGGTTGAGCTTCTTTACATTGAGGAAGGGCCCTATCTTACTTACTTACTTACTATCTTACTCGATTTTTTGGACAATAAAGATATGCAACATATCTGTAATACCTTCAAATGACGCAAGGGTAAAAATTGCGGTAACATTAAAAAATTCGAAAAATCTGTTGATTAACTTCCACTTGGTGCTATGTATATCTATGTATATGAAATCGATGACTAAAGTAGCACAATTTAGACGTTAATTGATTCAGGTAGGAAACCTAAGTTAAAAATAGTGTTCTTTGCGCGAAAACGATACCAAGAAACACTTGATGAGTTAGCATAGAAAAAATAATTTTTGCGGGGATAGAGGCCACGAATTGAAAGCAACCCCTCAGGCAGAACGATATAAAAAAAGAGAAACAACACTTAATTTTACTAATTAAGTGAGGCAAAATGGTTTACCTCGCTGAACATTTCACAAGCCTTCTCACAAATGGATAAAGAGCGTTTCACGTAATACACTATTGCTGCACCCTACTCCGAACACTTCTTGACTTCCTTAATTACATTTTTGAGAGGGTGAGGGGGGGGGGGCAGGAAAAATAGAATACGATGTTTCCTATACCTACCTACCTATCTGTAGCCCACACGTATTCCGTATAAGGTTTTTCAATCTTTGTACCCGTTCAAAACAAATACTTGAGGCTCGTGCAGGAACTTTTTAATGCCTCGAAGACTCAGAATTCAAAAAATTATTGTCTTTGTCATGTTTTTGAAGGGGCGGGTGCACCCCCCCCCCCCCCCCCCCCCGTTTACGCCCATGTCCAAAACTAATGGCCATTTAATCTCTAGCAATAGAGTTTCATGTTCTGTCAAGTCATCATCGTACCTGGTGATTGAAATAATTAAAAATATCACTGAGACGCATCAAGACAAGTTCGATCATCATTAATACGTAAATATCGACGCTTATCAATTCCGAATGTTCTACGCATAGAAAATTTAACCAAATTTTCTATGGTTCTACGGAACAATTTACATTTTATTTTTTAAGATAAGACGTATTGCATTAATTATTATTGCTTCGTGTACGTTTTACATGTTTATTTAAAATAGCTTAAGTTGGAAATTAGAAATAATTTGACATAAATTATGATGTCCCTCTTTTATCTGCACCAATTAAGATACTATCTACGCAGTTACATCTACATTATGTATTGCTTTTCTTGTTTAGGTCCTATTTTTATGAATAATGATCGAGGTTTATCACTTATAACGAGGGTATACTAAATAACTACTTTAATAATAAATAATGGTAGAATGTATTTTACACACACAGTCACATTCAATGATGGATTAGGATAAACCAATTACGCACAGTTAGATATTTATTACAGTAAGTATAAAGGACTTGCTTTGTGTACAGTCTGATTATCGACTAGGCATTGTTATATTATTATATAATGGCCAGGGCGTGACGCTGAAACAATAAAGTTCACGTTAGTAATCGCTAATCAATAGATATATTGTAGCGTTTTGTTTATTTATGTTCGATATTGTAACAGTAAGTTGTAAACTTATTGGAGCGTTAAACCGTAGTCGAGATTTTTTCATCCCATTGTTTCTCTATCCTGACACATTTTGGGACATCCTTCCTGCTGATTCCTGCTTTTCCAACCATCCCTTTCCACGTCTATCTGAGTCTTCAGTCTACCGTTTTTTCTTGCTGTAGTAATGAGAATAACGTCATAATTGACAGATAATGACAAACGTCATAAGTATTTCAAACACACAATTAAGTCTACAACATACACAAATTTAGTGTAATAAATTGTAAGCATAAAACAAATTGGTATGTCACGAACGATATAGGTAATATAAACTAAAATTTATTTAATCTATTTAAATACGGTAATAAATATACCAGTAAAGCTAGTTTCTGATTGTTAAAACTCCGAAAACGGTTATTCGTAACAAACGCTGTTTAGCATAGGTTAGAGGCCAGCCAGATCGAACTTTCGGTATCAACGTTGGGTGAAGGGTTATAATAAGAGTAATGCGATGTAGATGATGGAGCCAAGTGTTAATTAATTTTCGACAGGACTAATTATTTTACAATTGCAGTCTATTAAGTACTACAACAGACGATGGAAAATTCTATGGAAAAAGAGAAGGCCGAACAATGACAAGAAGAAAACAAGAAATAGCAGGTACGGAATACAATTAGGTTGAAGAGCAAAAGAGAGAAAATTTTTATAACCAGAGAAGATGGAGAAATGGAAAATTTATATTAGTCTATCTCTATCTATCACAACACCAGAATTACAAGGGTAGTAAAGTAGGTTCAGAATCTCGTGGCACTCGGAATGCGCGGCGGGATTTACAACAATTTCGAAAAATAGGCACGACATTATACGTCCAAAAACATTGGTAGGTAAAATGCCATCCTAAATATGTAGAGTAAATAAATATAGGTGTAATTATTTATAGAACATCATATTAGTATCGTAGTATCGCGTTTAAATAAATCCCGCCACACATCTCGAGTGCCACGAGATTTTGAAACTACTCTAGCAAAAAAGAAGGGAAAAAGGCATAATAATACTCATGGAGAAGATTTGGTGAAATTATAAACGTCAACTGTAGAGAAAACTCGACGCCCTCAAACGACTAAGACGAAAAAAAGAATGCAATATGAAAAAGGAGTAAGGAGAATTAGAAGCAGCGATAAGCAAACTAGGAGCAGCAAAAGCGGAAGGTATTGAATAACACTGGAGATGGTAAAATATTTTATTTCACACTAACTACTATCGGAGTAAAAATGCAAGGCCTCTGACTTTAGAAGCTTGTATCTCAGTAATTAGCAACCATAATTTAATGAAATAAAGTGCATTTAAAAGATCATTTATTCCTACAAAAAGGTGTACAGTTTTAGATTTTTGCAACACATCGTTAATTTTCTGTATCAGTGTATGTGAGAAAAAGCGCTAATTATGGCTCAAATCGCACAAGCGCTCCACTTTAAAAATTAATTACGGCTATATTATTGAAACTGAGTGGTAGATACTTATATATTTGAAAAATGTATACTTTTTTGTCAATGTGAGATGCTTTTGAGGCCAATTGGTTTATTAGTCTTAAAGCTATAATGAAAAAACGACATCTTATGTAACTCAATACCTGAACGTTCGATATTAACAATTTGACAGTAACATAACAAGGTTAACCCTTAAGTACGGACGTGTCGTCTCTCAGACTACTCGTAATATTTAAATACAGATATTTTCATTACTAATTTTTTTAGAAACTTGTTACTCGGTATACTCTCAATCGAAGACGTCTAAATTACACTGCCGAAGTAAAACTGATTTGGGTCGAATAGTACTCGTGTTACTGTAGTTAGAAAATCGTCCGTCGTCTGCCAGACTACACGTCAGTACGAATGTTTTACTTTTAGCTATTGTAATACCTATTTTACCAAAAAATTTTGTTTTATTTATTTTGTTTTTTGAATTTTATTTTATCTATAAGTGCTTATGTAACCCCCCAGGATTGAAATAATAGCCATATTTTATTTAGTTTTGTTTTAACTTAATAAGTTAAAAAATATGACTTTTTCCTATTTTTTTACTACCGTCGTATAATAAATGGTGTTACTAAAATGGTATTCTGTTATTTTGGGTTTTCTAAATAATTTCGACTATTGCAAGATATGTATTGAGCGTATGTAGCAACATTAGATACATTATTTTTAAGTTTTTTGAAAAAAAAACAAACAAATCATCAGGTAGTCCCACAGACGACACGGCCGTGACAACGTACTGAAACTGGTACGACCGTACTTAAGGGTTAAAGCAATTATACTGTGGTCTAACACGATTCACAAAAATAATGTCATTATACATCGTTTTTTTTTAAAGAAATTTTGAAAAAAGGATGCATGCACCAGTTGGAGGGGAGAAGCGCGGCCGCGCGGGGCAGCTGTTGTCGTACACTATTGCTGTAAAGCGCATGGTTTTGTACAATGCAAAAGAATAATCACATTGTTGTGGGTTGCCGCTCGCTGCTTACGATGTGGTAGATTACCTCTCGCGGGAATATGTGCGTCTTTATTTCGCGATAAACAACACATTTTACTTGGAATTACAAGAAAACAAATTTTATTTTCAATAAGAGAATAATGCAGTTAGATTTAAGTAATATCAAATTTAGCATTTAAAACAAGAATTTTTTCTTTAACTTCCGTAAATTGCGAAATAGCACATTTTCGGTTAGGGCTTATAAAACCAGTTAATCATATGAATAATCAATATTTATTGGCTGTCGACTTTTCAGAAGTATGTGTGCTACAACATTTGTAAATTTGGTAACAATTTATGAAACAATAACAATTTTATGATAAGTTAAAACTGACCGTCAGCCAGGAAAATACTACATACAGCGTTTTTATTGCTGTTAATTAAAATAAAAGTTAAACAACTGATTCTAGCATTTTGCTTTTTACACATGTTAAACATATATAAATGACTAATGTACTGCCCAAAAATGAAGAAATTTCACCCCTCAGTTTTTTTGTTATGATCACTTAAAGTCAGAGGCCTTGCATTTTTACTCCGATAGTAGTAATCTGTGTTTTACCATAGTCGTAGCGGTACATCGAGAAAATCGCAAATGTCTGTCAAATTGTGCGGGAAGTGTGAAATTAGGGACACTTATTAATTAGATTAAAATAAACGATTTGACCCGCAGCACCCCTATTTTCAACCCTTAGTTTTCAAAAGTGCCCCGTATTTAGTTTTTCACATCCCCTAACGATAACTCTTTTGTTTACAACTTTTCGAAAAAAATATATTAATAAAAGTTTTAGGAATTCTTATAAGGAACATTTTATATAAGAATAGAATTTTCACAAATATCAACCCTTATCGAGATATGTGGAAAAAATTGATTTTTGCAGTTTCGTTACAAAATCGGTCATAGTTTTCTTGTTTATCGTTTCTCAGAAAAATTATTCAAGTAAAAGATGTAGATATTAAGATGGTCAATATTTTAGATACATATAATATTTTCACAGAAAGCAACCCTTAACAAGTTATTTCGATATTTCTGAAAGTAAGCAACCCTTAAGTATGAAATCGTTCGTATCTTTTTTATTTGTAACTTATGAGAAAAAACATGTAAATAAATATTATAGAAAATTATCTTTTAGGTATTTTATGTCGTATGAAAATTTCTCAAAAGTCAACCCTTAACGAGATATATCGAAAAAACCAGAAACTGTCAATTTTCACATAAAATCGAGCATAACTTTTCTATATTTCACTACAGTGACATTATTGTTATATAATTCGGTAGGTATATGGATGTAGAAAGTATAAGTAAGGGATAATTTTTTTACAAAAACTCACCCTTAGCGAGATATTTTGACAAAAACAAACTTTCGGCACTTTTTAGAAAAGTCTTCGTAACTTTTTCAATTACGATGGTTAATATTATTTCTTCGCGGTTAATATAATAGCCAATTACAGTGTATTTCATGAAATCATAGTGATTTTGCACCATATCACACTGGTGCGGGGGTTTTCAACGTACAAAGTGTAGGGTTTATTCGCGGTAATATAATTAAAAAGAAACAATCTAGTTGTACCCAAAATGCAAACATAGGTCGATTTTTATATCAAGGAAGACATATTTTGATGTTATTTTCTTGTGGGGTGGTTCTCACCTCCAGCGCTTCACAGGGGGTGACATTGAAATTTCAAATAGGAAGGCGGGTCATGTGATACATCATTGGAAAGCTAATTCCTTGGCTTTTTCATTTTGGCATTTTTTTCACTTTATTTCTATCAGTAGCTAAGTAAAATACTGAAATATTTATTTAAACACATTTGCCTTAAGTGTGCGAGCTCGTTGTCGCGGGCGTCGCCGCGTATGGTTTCGCTCAGGTGTCGCATCTCTTTTAGACATTTTACATGCGAAAATAAAAGGTAAGCACTTCAACAGCAAGTTAGTATTATCTCACCGACTCGTATTTCAGTGAGAACAACCAAATAGAAGACTAAAAAGGAGATGCGACACCCGAGCGAAACCATACGCCGCGCCGCGACGAAATTTCAATGTCACCCCCTGTGAAGCGCTGGAAGTGAGAACCACCCCCAAGAAAATAACATCAAAATATGTCTTCCTTGATATAAAAATCGACCTATGTTTGCATTTTGGGTACAATTAGATTGTTTCTTTTTAATTATATTACCGCGAATAAACCCTACACTTTGTACGTTGAAAACCCCCGCACCAGTGTGATATGGTGCAAAATCACTATGATTTCATGAAATACACTGTAATTGGCTATTATTAACCGCGAAGAAATAATATTAACCATCGTAATTGAAAAAGTTACGAAGACTTTTCTAAAAAGTGCCGAAAGTTTGTTTTTGTCAAAATATCTCGCTAAGGGTGAGTTTTTGTAAAAAAATTATCCCTTACTTATACTTTCTACATCCATATACCTACCGAATTATGTAACAATAATGTCACTGTAGTGAAATATAGAAAAGTTATTCTCGATTTTATGTGAAAATTGACAGTTTCTGGTTTTTTCGATATATCTCGTTAAGGGTTGACTTTTGAGAAATTTTCATACCAACATAAAATACCCAAAAGATAATTTTCTATAATATTTATTTACATGTTTTTTCTCATAAGTTACAAATAAAAAAGATACGAACGATTTCATACTTAAGGGTTGCTTACTTTCGGAAATATCGAAATAACTTGTTAAGGGTTGCTTTCTGTGAAAATATTATATGTATCTAAAATATTGACCATCTTAATATCTACATCTTTTACTTGAATAATTTTTCTGAGAAACGATAAACAAGAAAACTATGACCGATTTTGTAACGAAACTGCAAAAATCAATTTTTTCCACATATCTCGATAAGGGTTGATATTTGTGAAAATTCTATTCTTATATAAAATGTTCCTTATAAGAATTCCTAAAACTTTTATTAATATATTTTTTTCGAAAAGTTGTAAACAAAAGAGTTATCGTTAGGGGATGGGAAAAGCTAAATACGGGGCACTTTTGAAAACTAAGGGTTGAAAATAGGGGTGCTGCGGGTCAAATCGTTTATTTTGATCTAATTAATAAGTGTACCTAATTGCACACTTCCCGCACAATTTGACAGACATTTAGATGTACCGCTACGACTACCAGGCTCATACGAGTTTGGTAAATGAAACTTTACCGTACTAGAAATTTTGTACCCGAATACAAAGGTTGCCATAGGAGCAACATAAAGTGACATGACTATGGAAACGTCAAATTTTATATAAAGTAAATAGAAATGAATCTATGGCCAGTATGAAATAAAATGTTTTACATTATTTGTACGTTAAATCAGATTACGTTATTCGTTTCGAAATTCTTGCCTCGGCTACGCTTCGGCAATAAACATCTCACTCGTTAACGTAAACCTTTATTTACCGTACTCATATGTAAATAACTATAAATGAGACGAATAAAGAAATGTTCAAGACACTATTAGACGAGGTTATCAAGAAAAATGCTAGCAAAAGAATTGAATAAGAAAGTAATACTACCGTTGTATAATGGAGGGAGGGGGCGTGAAATTGTAAAAAATGTAGAGAAATAACTTTGATGAGGCAAAAGGAAAAGAAAAATTGGAAAACTATGGGTTTAAAAAAGGAAAAATCACTTTAAAAAAGACTTTATACTAAGACAAGCTATCAGAAAGACAATCAGCAAGGGAAAGGTGATACATAATTATAGGTATGTTTTGTAAACTTAAAAAAAGAGTTCAACAGAGTAAAGAGGAACCAGGTGTGGGAGTGTCACATTCGACCCAGGAAGGATGTGTTTCTAAGGTTCCTTTTATTCTCAATAGTAATTGATGTAATTGATTAAGAAAACAAAAAATAAATGAAACCCCTAACGTTAGGATATTGGAACATCAAAAAAGTATGTATAATGTATCGGAATTGCTATTTGCGGGCGATATGGCTATTATGGCAGAGACAGAGTTCTTTTAATAACTCCTGTTTATTTTGAATAGGAAAGGACAGGAAATAGGATAGAGAATAGAACCAGTTGGAGAATTCAAATATTTGGTAACTATAATCGAATTTGGAGAGACTGGTGAAAATTGAAGAAAGTGGCTGGGACACATACACAGCATTTCAAAAGACAGACTTGTCAAAAGGACGTGAGACCAAAGTGGAGGCAACAGGAGAGAAAGGCCGAAAGGGATGGAAAGAGGAAGTTGAAGAAGCGGCGTTAGCGAGAGGATAGACAAGAATGGAATGGTAACGGTAAGAACATCAACAAAGTGAATGTGAATTAAGATATTCATTATAATTAATTATAATGGTTATGGTACGTCTCGTCATTATATGATGTAACGTTTGGTTTCTTTCGCCTCCTTTAAGTGACGTATCCGTATTGAAAATTATGACCGGCGTAATTTAAAAATCTGTTTCGTTTTTTGCAGGGCCACCCTGTACATATATTTAAAAAAAATTATATTTTAAAAAACTCATTAGATACATACAGAACATAACGAGCAAACTATATTCAACCTTTAAGTTGATATAGTTAAAACCAAATTTGTAGATTATGTTACTGCTAATGAGCAGTAAGTAAATGTACTTAGCTAAAATTCACTTTTAATTAACGTTCAAAAGTTCAACAGAAGATAGATGTTACAGCATGCAAACTTTGTGTAAAATTGTTTGTTGCTTCATTATAAATCAACTCCGCCAAATTTCCAACTTTAATTTAACAAAAAAAAAGTATTAAAGCAGTTATAACTTTGTTTTTACACGATTTCGCTTTTGAAATGTTTCTTCATTTTCGTTTTGTTTAATATACAATTAGATAGAAAATTTAAGTGTACCTACCGAATTAAACACAAAACTCAGTATATTCATGTTGTTATGAAATGCCTATCGCGTGAGCAGTATTGTGTACACGGATATGCCATCCTCCATTATAACAAATGTTTGTGCTTTATATCATTGTGTGATATTTTTTTACCTTAAACTTAAAGTTGTTCAGCGGATAAAAGCAATCAATGTAATGCTCCCTTGCCCTTTCTTGATATGGCAATTTTGCTTATTCGTATTTTGTTGAAAATGTGGAAAAGTGAAGATATGTCTCGAATGAAACTGTATCGTGCAAAGACGGGAAAATGCAACATAATCTATCAGAAAATAGTAATACAATGTTAAGTTGTTCATGTCAAGGGAGATGACAAAATCAAATTCTGTGTGGAAATTATTTTGATAACGGTATGTATTTGTATGTATATATGTATAAAAGAAACACATCTCCGCAAAGAGATAAGTATCTTTTGCAAAACAGCTAGAGAGAGAGAGAGAGAGCGACTCTTTTCTGGGCAAAAATTGTACAAAACATATTCATCTCTATATTGTAGGGAAAGTTATAGCGACCAGCTAAATCAGATATTAAATACATAGATACATGAAATTTAATTTTAAAACATGCTGGAGTTATTTGAACTACGCATAGACCGGGGGTTAGTGACAGATTTTCAGCCGTGATTTTAGTCAGTATGCCTTTTGAAGGATATTACGATATGCATATTATTATGATAAATTAATGCGTCATACCGGGTTCTTCATATATTAGTTTGGTTACCAATTACGCGTTTGCATACGATTTTACTCGGGCTGCCACGTGATCCAAAATGCAAGTGTATACAGTATACAGTGACGTGGAAAAAATGACATACCGTTTGCGCATGTCCAAGTACACTACATTAAAATAACGGAAAATGATTCATTATCTTTCGAAGATGTTTTAAATGTAAGGTGTACTTGGACATGAGCAAACGGTATGTCATTTTTTTCCAAGTCACTGTACAGCACAACCATGTATACTTCTTAAGGACAGTCTGTTCAAAAACGTGGAGGAATTATTTTTTTAAAATGATGTACATCTAACCGTGCGGAGCCTATGACTTACGTGAACGGTATGCCAATGGCTTTGCCAGTAGTTTGTTACTTGCATTTCATTTTGGATCACGTGGCAGCCCGAGTAAAATCGTATGCAAACTCTTAATTGGCAAACAAATGTTACTTAACTTTAATATATGAAGAACGCTTTAATTTATCATTCATTATCATAACAATATGCATACCGTAATATCCTCCAAAAGGCATAATGATTAAAATCCGATAGTGCCTTCCAAGCTTCTAGTTATGTCGTTCACTCCTGTTTTATACGAATGTGTGTTCGCTGTACTTTCTCTTGTTATAAAATCTGGTCATTGTCAGGAGAAAAATTTCAGATAAACTATATTTTAATCAAACAAAGTTTTAAGAAGCAACTGCAGGAGCTATCCAGGTGCTGACGCCGACTGCGACCAGAACCCGGTTATGATGAGCACTAAAACAAGGATACACTAAAAATGTAACAAAGGAATGAAATAACCTTAAAGTGTAAGAAGGGGAATCTTGGGACAAAAGAGGGAAGCAAATCTTAACGTTGACATACAACGATACTGGACGAAAGTAGAAGACACAAAGATAACCCATGAAGCAAGAGAAGGAATAGAAATTTGTGGAATACTATAAACAGAGAATATAAAAAAATTAAAGAAACATACGTAAACAAAGAATGAGAGGAAATTAAGAGTTACGTGCATAATAACAATTACGATCAAACATACTTTAAGGAACCAATCGCAAAGATATGGAACAAATATGAGCAGAAGTTATAACACCGACACAGAAGAAATCAACGACAGCGACACAGATTACAACGAAAAAGTAGGCAGCACAGAAAGAAGGAAGAAGCCAAGTATGGTGAGTAAGCCGCATGGGTTGCCACTTTCCAGCCGAGTGCTTCCAACGTGTCTCGAACCGGTTTTGCCGTATGTGATAGAGCATTGTCATGGAGAAAAATGATCTTGTGTTGCCTTTTTCGTTATACTGGTCATTTTTCGAGTAGCGAACGGTTCAAATTGATCCATTGTTGTTGGTAGCGTTGGCAGTGGCGTAGGCAGAAAATGTAAAAGATTATTATTTAGTCAAAATTTGAAACAGTGACGTTCAAAATCGGGTAGAAAGGCTAAGGTAAAAACGCGACAAACAATTTTTTTGAAGATTTAATAGCATAATATAAAGTATAATTATATTTTAGGCTACCTAGCTCTAGTTAGATTATTAGGTGTATTCAACAGAAAAACTAAAAACATACACTGTAATCTATAAACCATTATAAAAATATTGACAAAAAATAAAATTAAACCAATTCGATTTTAAGTCACATGACAAAAAAATGAAACAAAATATGTTATAGTAACAAAATTTTTCTTTTCGATTGACTTCTGATGAAATTTGAATTTCTCTATGTATATTGATTAACGAAAGTCCATTCAAACGTTCCTCGCTTGTTGTGCTTCTTAAATATGTTTTTAAACGACGCAATGTGGAAAATGTTCGCTCATTTGAAGCTGTCGTTACTGGTATGCTAACGTATATATCTGCAGCAGGCAGTAACATTAGGAAAATATGAGTTTCTTTCATATCGAAAAATGAAAGTGAGGCAACTCAAAGCATCAAGCGGAGGCTCTTCAAGATCTTCTAGGAGTTGACGCCAGAGTCGTACTTCTCCTTTTAAAATGTCCAAGCTGTACACCTCTAATAATAACAATGCTCGATAAACAATTCGGGATTTTTCACTGAACCGAATGGAGTGCTGCTGCTACTGCCATTTACCACTGTAGAGAAACGGCGCGAACGTTGGCAAAGCTGCATTGTTGGCTGTCAATACTTGTACTTTGAACAATGTACGAAAGATTTTATCTTTTTTGGTTTTATATTTTATTTTTTCCGTCTCAATTTGGTTTTTGCTCTTGAAAATCCGCATATCATACTTGTACACCTGGTAAATACGGCTTTAACATTTTATTGCAAAACGTGGACAATAAACAATAATGTGGAAAGCAAATTACAGGCATGTGAGAGGAGGCACTTACGGGCAACGGTGGAAATAATCCGGCGGGGTTGTATCCAAAACACTACAGTGTGCTTCAATGTAGTTTAGTCGGAAGACATAATCGAGCAAAGGTTCGGCCGCGTGGTGCTGATGATGACGGAAGACAGGCAGGCCAAAGCTTTGCAGGAAAGAGCAGAGCACAAGCATAGAGGAGGTACATCCAAAAGATGGTGAAATGGTATAATTATGAAGGTGTTGCAAAGCTGAAAATAAACTGAGATCCTGGCAGTCACTGCTCCTCTACACCGTAAAAATAGAGGAGTTCCATATTAAGTGAGCAAGTAAGTAAATCAACAATGGATAAGTTATTGCAGAGGAAGTCAATAGAAAAACGACCGTGAAAGATTATAGATCTCATTGCATTGTTGAGAACCGTAAATACCCTGACTAGAATGAGAATTGCTCATACAAATCTAACCAATCTGCACTTACTGTGGAAGATAATTTGAAATCTACGATGTACAAGCATCCGCTGCACACCGGAATGAGACAAGTCAGCGCCGCCGACTCATCGCGGCCGATTTATCGCGGCCATCTCATCGCCGAGCCATCTCATCGCCGAGCCATCTCTGCGCCGGCCAACTCATCGCCGATTTTATTTTCGATAAATTCAATATTATATAAAAAGTTTGGAAACAAAAGTAATGCTAAACTTAAACGTAGATTGCCATTAAAGCGCCTAGGTTATTTGCAGGTTTAGTATATTTTTTTAAAATTGATATAAAATGGCAACACTATAGTTGAGTCAATTTATATGATTTTGGTTCGGATGATGATAAAAGCAAGCGGCTTGGTCAGTCGTTAGGTATAAACATACACATGAATTTAAGATAAGGAGACCATGAAAATTGTTCGCCATTTAAAAATGGCGGCCATTCAAAATGTGACAAAATCAGTTTTTCGCAAATATCTCACTTTCTATGGCTTAAATGGTATTAACATCTATTAAAACAATTGTAGAGCATAAAATTCTCTACAATTTTTGTTTCTAATATTTTTTTATACGATTAACCGTTTTTGAGATAGAGCGCGAAGAGAGCGCAACGCTCAGCCATATAAGGGAGAGTCAGTAATTTGGAATAAATTCAATAGTTCAAATACTAATTTATTTTTAGAAAAATGTTCGGACTCGTCAATTAGTATTTCAAATCTAGATTTTTAGTCATAACACACATAATGAGCATTTGCTTAAGTGAGATAATTACATGCAATATTGTTTTTCATAACTTTGTTATTTTTTATTATCTTTTAATTGGTAAGGAATAAAAATTTTATATTTGGAAATTATGTACAACTTTACACACCCTACCAAAAAAGCCATCAAAATGACAATGTTGTCGTTTAACAAAATCAATGATGACGTCATATCTCTAAATTGGGACATCCTGTATACATTATTATTGCTGTAAAAAATCGCGATTTGAAATACTAATCGACGGGTCCGAGCATCTTTCCAAAAACAAATTAGTATTTGAACTATTGAATTTATTCCAAATTAGACTTTCTGTATAGCATATAGGTAATGCAAATAAGTCAATCGCGAATCCCAGTCATTAGGCGAAAGCGTCAAAATACTTGACACACTCGTTTTTTATATAATTCGCAGCTTAAATCAGATATAGGCATCATTAACAGACAGAGAACGTTGTTTAATTACTATACCTACCCTTCAAATAACATATAGAACTATAAAATATAAAAGCCTCACAAAGCGCTCAAGTACCTTGAAGATTCTGTCCTGTAAATACTCACATGGATGTGATAATTCGGCAAATGCCTCTGTTGCCTCAGGATATGATAGCCATGTTTTCCACTCGTCTTTTTCAATCTATTTGAAAATGCAGATACCATATCGCCTCCACTGAATGCATGAAACCCCTGAAGTGCATCTGCTTTTTCTGAACCTAATTTAGTTGCTATTTCATGGGCAGCAATATATCTCAAGGTTTTACTGCTACCAACTTCCATCCATAGCTTCAGATGATCTCTGTGCCGACCAGCGGTTGCAATGAATAAAACTACCTACATCTGAATCAACTGTTTTAAATAGTATTTTTCTTCAACCATTCATCATGATGCTAGTGACATGGAGGATTAATCGAGTGTCTGCTTCCTCTTGGCTACATGGAGATAAATCGTCGAGAGTAAGTTCAGGATGGTTAGAGCGCACACAGTCTTCATACGTTGTTACGACTGTTTCGAACTACATATGAATAGTTCTTGCTGCTTTGGCAAGGTACATGAACAGATCCTTCTTGTTTTCATTATGTCGAAGAAAATCATGCAACTTCCTTGGTATGGGTGTTGAAGAAGTCACGTGTGTAGATACGTATAACAAAACCACGCTCTGTTCGAGCCTTTTGTTTTAATGATTGTTGAACATAATGTGTCCCACACAAGGTCGATTTTATAGTTCTATATATCATTTGAAGGGTAGGTGTAGTAATTAAACAAAGTTCTCTTTCTGTTAATGATGCTATATCTGATTTAGGTTGCGAATTATATTTAAAAAACGAGTGTCAAGTATTTTGACGCATTTCGCCTAATGACTGGGATTCGCGATTGACTTTGCATTACCTACGATTATATGGCTGAGCATTGCGGTCTATCTCAAAAACGATTAATCGTATAAAAAAATATTAGAAACAAAAATTGTAGAAAATTTTATGCTCTACAATTGTTTTAATAGATGTTAATACCATTTAAGGCATAGAAAGTGAGATATTTGCGAAAAACTGATTTTGTCACATTTTGAATGGCCGCCATTTTTAAATGGCGAACAATTTTCATGGTCTCCTTATCTTAAATTCAAGTGTATGTTTATACCTAACGACTGACTAAGCCGCTTGCTTTTATCATCATCCGAACGAAATTGCTTATATTGGCTCATAATTGACTACACTACTAAACAAAATTTGGAAGTAAAAAAATGCTAAACTTAAACATAGATTGCCACTAGGCGACTTTTTGTATGCTATGTTGTTCCACTACTAACAATTTTTAATTTTAAAGAGATGGGTCGGCGATGAGTTGGCCGGCGATGAGTTGGCCGGCGATGAGTTGGCCGGCGATGAGATGGCTCGGCGATGAGATGGCCGCGATGAATCGGCAGCGATGAGTCGGCGGCGCTGACTTGTCCTAGACCCCTGCACACATACTATTGGAATATCCGTATTATAAAATACTTATCTGGAACAGAGTTACATAGATAAATAGACAAAGGAATTTTGTCAAGGTAACACTGATGCAATTAACATTAATTAAATTACGTAATGTATTTAAAAACTGTAACATAAGAAAATTAAAACAAAAACAAGTATAAACACTTCACAGTACGAGTACGTGGAAATAACACTTTTGACCAATATATAAAAATTACACTCAATGCTTTTAGACAAGCTTTTATCTTAAATTACAATTTACTGTTGCGACTGTCAGTCACACAATGGCGACAGATATTGACAATATATCACTAATGGAAGTTTAAAAATAAAATTAGAATTGAAATTGTTGAAAAAATAAGTAAAAACACTAAACACAGTTGTATATCGGGACTTTTTAAACACATCATTATTATACAATATAATATGTATATCGTAAATACATATAAAGGAAATAGTGTAAAAGCTTTATTATGTAGCTCACAGATTAAATTTTTAATTCTATTACAAATTGTTTTGAGGTAGGTACATTAAATTTGAATTTAAATTGAAATGGTCGATTGCGTTAGTTACTTTTTTTTTCATTTCCACCGTTCCAAGTAATTAATTATTTGTAGCTATAGTAACGTCAAACTTTTCCATCTTCACACAATCAAGCTATAAAGTTTCCATAATTTCCTATGACAAGATCGGAGCCTGCACAATTTATTCTTTGAACGTTTTACAAATCTAACTTCCTTGCCATTGACGGTTGAATATAAAGTCTTCGTACGTGAACACATTACGACTTTATGAAATACAAATATTTCAGAATAAGACATACTACTGGAAAATCTTCTTATACGATCGCGTATAAACGTGACTTTTTTGTTATTGAGGTAAATGCAGGAAGAAATTTTATTACAAAAATCTTATAGGTTTGTAGAAAATAAATCACGAAGAAATATTTTGAAAGTGAGGAATATCAGACGTCATTGTGAACGTTAAATAATGGGTTTTACAAGAAATTACAAGGTGAAAAAGGTGAAAAACATCTTAAGTATTAATTTATAAGTATTATTAACAAATTGGAAAATCTTTACTAGATTCATAACAGTAAAAAACCGGAAATCATAAAGTGCCGCTATCATTTTTTCTCCTTCTGAGAGAGTGATTATTGTTTTAGCGCTTAATCCACTTCCTTCATTCCTTCCGGTTTTGTGTTAAAAGTGTTTCATTTCAGTCATGGATCGTTTTCTTATTTTCTCATTCTGTTTATGTATTTGTGATATTTCTGCAATATCAGTATTGGTTCTTACTGTAACTTTTTCTTACTTTAGCCTTTATTCTTTCCAGGAAACTTCCTCGTGTATTTCATCTTTACTAAATTCATACTACTTTCATGTTTTAGTTGTTGTTTCTCAATTTGTTTTTTGTACTCTGAAGTGATTAATTTTTTCCAAATCAGTCTATGGTAGTTTTTTTCTCCAATATCTTTCTATGATTTTGGCTTGGTCGTGCCTCTATTTTATTGGTTTCCTTTTGATTCTCATGCTTTCATTGCTGTTTATTTATTATCGTTATATATTTGTTATCCTTATTCTACTACAATGTTTGCATTTATACCTACTTCTCCAAAACCTACTGTACATTATAAAAGTGATATAAAATGTACCTTCAATTGATTCCCGTCTACCACCAAACGAGACCTTTTTATTATTCACATTCATGAGTCTAAGGCTTATTCTTCACCATAAATCTCCCACCTGTTCACACTACCATTTATGAACGATGAATTTACCACCCCATTCACTTTAAATTTTTATTTAAACGACGCTTTAGATCTTTGAATATATCATGGATGATGCACAATCTCCCACTCTTACATCATTCCAGCAATTCTTGAGTTTTACAAGTAATTTGTTGTCGAGCATTGTCGTGCTAAAGCACGACTTCCTTGACCAACACTCCCCTTCCTTTATTCTGAATATTATTATTCGAAGGGTCTCACAGTACCTATGTCTGAACAATAAAAATTCAAACAATAATTAATCAATCATGATTCTTCGAGCTATCAACGAGCCAACTATGTGAAGATCCACTATTTAAGAATGTTGGCCTCTTATATAAGAGAAAACATAAACTGATTCGTGAACCATCATAACTCGGCTCGATCACACAGATTCACTAAGTACTTGCGACACACTCAGTTGGATAAGAACTTTACAATTTTAAGCTAAGGTCACATATCCGATAAGCTCAAGACCGTGAGATGTTCTTTAAACTTGACCCAAGTTTCCGCTTCGATGATAGGTATGTACACAAAATTTCTGTTTACCTGACCCTAAAAAATTGATTACTTACAGGAAAAAAACATGGCATTTGAACAGGTTTTAGATAACCTTGAAACTCTGAAATTTTATTATCGTTTCATCAATCAAATTACTTGCGGCTGCTAAGTCTCATAAAAAGGATTAAAAAGTCATTAAAAGTGTAAACTTATCAACAGTAAGATCATAAGTGCTCAACTATTGTCGGAAAGATTTTTTTGTATGAGCACTGGTTGCTTGGCAATTAAACGAGATCAAATTGACGAAAAGACCCGAGCGCGAAGCGCGAGGGTTCTTTTCCCAAGAATTTGATCGAGTTTAATTAAATAATTACCTTTTAGCAATCAATGCTCATACAAAAAAATCTTGCCTGACAAGAGTTGAGAACGAATGATCTTCGGTTGGAGAATTAACTGAATGAAGCGTTAAATACGTCAAATTTTTTACTTTTGTCAAAATGACATTTGATTTTTTTAAATATAGGTTGCTAAAACAATGAGGTAGCGGCAAGAAAAGTAGCATACATTCTTTTCAGTTAAAAAAACTTGTGATTGGTGCATGTGACACTGTTCTTAATGTCTGATTGGTCTACAACACTATGAGGTTAATTATCATTATAAATGTACTTGTATTATTTTTACCCAAGGGAACCTTTTGGTTTACCCACAACATTTTTTTGCAGCTTGATCCACTTGTGAAAAATACAGACAAAAACCTGATTTTTGGAAAAATCGTGTTGCGGTGCCATCGTTGTCGGTATCGTCGCCAATTTCTTCTAAAGGTGTCTCGTAGATGAGCTTCATTAATTTTAAATATAGCACAACATGTCGGTACATAAGTTGCTATGATTTCCGAAACACGCATATTCGGTCATCTTTCTTGTTAGCACGATAGAGCAATTGGAATACATATGAGTTATAGATTTTACGGTTGAATATTGTTTATGGTGTTTCGCAGATGAGCACATTTTTTAACCATTTTTGTTAGAAATATGAAATTTCGGTTCTGGTTGATTTTATAAAGTATAAGGTAAATTAGTGCCCATGTTAGCGTCGAGTTTGTGCATACGCAGACTAACTATTTTATTTGTTAAGATATTTGTATGAGATTTTAATTACAGGTATTTCTAATAAAAGTAGAATTTGTGCCCTTACCAAACATTAGATTTACACATAAACAATACAAATCATCTTCTTTATTTTGATATGTTATTGTTCAAAGAGTCTCATAGATGAACCCTATTCATTTTAAGTACAGCATACAGAAAACCTGGATGCTGAAAGTCACTGTGTCCAAGATAAGGAGGGTCACTATGGGGATTTCGGAAACGGTAAGAGATAGAGTTTTGGTTAAATGGGAGAAAAGTTGCGTAATTTTGAGTTTAGTAAAATGACATTTTTAAACTGACCAAATTCCGAACCGTTCCGAAGTTATGCGACAAATAGCGAATTTTCACGATTTCGTTTTTAACAAATTGTTACTTTATCGTTGATGTTAAATAAAAAGTAAAAGAAGCTTCTACAGGTATGTACTTTTAACGTTCTTTAACATGGCATACATCAAATTGGAATCTGACGTTTCGTTTTCGAGCAACCATCATCACCTTTGTTTTTTTTAATACGGTCCTGTTTTTTTATACATAATATTAGATGTTTATTCTGCATTCAAGCATGTACTTATTCTACTTAAATTTACTAGATTCTACTTTGGAAGCCGCCCTTGATATTTTATCCTAAGTCGTAGTACGCGATTGTTGGTTTCAGCAGGATGGTGCACTTGCGCACAATTCACAGGTGGTTAAGGATTACCTTTCAAATAGGTTTGACGAAAGAGTTTTAAGCACCATTTCTGAAACACCCTGGCCAGCTCGTTCTTCCGATATAACCCCGCTGGATTTTTTTCTTTGGGGGTATATAAGAAATTATGTTTACAAAGATATCTTTCAAATAGAAGAACTCCGAAGGTTTGTACCTACTACGCATTCCAAACTGTAACATCTGCAATGTTAAAGAATGCTTTGAATTCTACAGATAGATGATGCTATTTATGATTGGAGAATGAAGCAGGGCTTTTTGAGCATTTATTATAATTTTTTTAATTATTGGTATGTGTCATGTTTAAATTTTCTTTTCATCAAATGTTATCCGTTCATTTTTGTGTTGTTGATTGTTTGTAATTACTTGGTTATAAAATTTGTATTCAAAATCTAAAATTCTGTCATTTTATTAATTTGATGAGAAAGTACAGTTAGCAAAAGCCCATGTATGAATAAAATTCAGTTTGAATGTTATTGGGAGGTTCGTACTTAGATTTTTTTCGATAATCGTAAAGTAACTATAAAATCGCAATTAAACCATAAAGTGTCATACATGCTTGAATGCAGAATAAAAAGTGCATCTAATATTATGTATAAAAAAACAGGACCGTATTTAAAAAAACAAAGTTGATGATGGTAACATGAAAACGAAACGTTGGATTCCAATTTTCTGTATGCCATGTTAAAGAACGTTAAAAAGTACCTGTAGAAGCTTTTTTTACTTTTTATTTAACATCAACGATAAAGTTACAATTTGTCAAAAACGAAATCCTGAAAATTCGCTTTTTGTCGCATAACTTCGGAACGGTTCGGAATTTGGCAAAATTACCCAACTTTTCTACTATTTAACCGAAGCTCTATCTCTTACCGTTTCCGAAATTCCCATAGTGGCCCTCCTTATCTTGGACACAGTGTATTTCAGGCACTATAAAAGGGTTAGTTGTTATGTCTTTACTTTCTTATCTCCTATTCTTCTACTTCGTTTTTTGTTCGGTTCCAGTCCATGTCTTTTCTTTTTCGTATGTTAGCTATTTCTCTGTTCCATGTTTGTCTCGGCTTTCCTCTTTTTTCTTTTCTCTTGTTTCCATTTCCCATATCAACTTCACTGTCCTCTCGTCATCGGTTCCTACTGTCTTGAGAAAACTGTCCGAACGCATTGAATCAATGCTTAATAAGGGAAACCCTCCAGTTTAAGCTACCACGTGTGTTTTATCTAAGAGATGCCAAAATGGTTACCTATTTATGCACAAATTTTGCTGGGAATAATTAACTATATACAGGTCCCGTCACGACAGAAGGCGAGCGCGCCAATTTCTGTTCGATGCGCACTAGTCTTTCTTACGCGGTTCCCGCGCTTACAGTGGCGTTTCGTGAATTCGTACTTGTTTCCAGGGTTGCAAGGTGTCGACAATGTCACGTCGACAATTCAATTGTCGACGCGTCGACAATTGCCACGTCGAGTAAATCATTGTCGACGTATATTGTCGACGCCATTGTCGACACCAATTATAATCATCTCAAAAATTACATATTAATGTTGCAAGACATATAAACGTCATTTATTTGATTCAAAATACAACAAAGTAAACTAATATGTCGATAAAACATAGTAGTGTAGTACATTCAAAATCTTTCATTATAGGCATCCAAGCATTTATACCATCGCTTAAATAACAACTTGTTAAGCTCGTTTTTATGATGAGATAACAACTTATTATTATCATAACTACTAACCAGGATGAAAATAGTACCTAAGCTACTAAACTGTAAACGTTGAGAGCCGTTTCTTGACGATGTTTAATATTTCACAACAAAATAAAAAACAAACATAACCTCAAAACAACTGGTATTGACTTTGTTGACATACTCGACATTGTTGACGTATTGTTGACATTCACTCGACGCGTCGAGGTCGACATTAAAGTTGACGCGTCGACAAACAACTCTGCTTGTTTCTACAATATAAAATATTATATATTTTTATACTCTAAGTTTAACGACGCCACTGAAGTAGCTTTACAACTACATCGTGTTCTGTCGTAACACCTTCGCGATGCGCCGGCTGCTCGCCTTCAGTCGTGACGGGACCTGTAGGTACTATTAAAAATCACTCGAGGTACGTTATGGTTTTGTATTACCCATCCACCCGTCTGTCTGAGTATACGGTACAATAACTCTTTCGAAACTTAGCCTCAAAAAGCCTAATATGCCTATAGGGAGCAAAGTTAAAGAAATTAAAATAAATGATCACCAAAATAAGTAACATTTAGAATCCTTCGATATTCCGTTGTATCGGTTTATTCTAAAACGTTAGCATTATAACCTACTTCAAATCAGCAACTTGTCAAATATCGCAACGCTTTTGTAAGCATAGATAACAAAAATAGTATATTAAAGTATAAGTGGATAAACAGGTCTTTAAAACACGAGCAAGTGTTTTAAAGACCAGTTATCCACGAATACTTTACGCTATTTTTTTTATTACTTCACTTTGAAATCTGGTATTAAAATGGAAATAAGAACTGATAATGTGAAATGGTTGAATTCGTATGTGAAATCAGTATACCTTTCGTTGTCATGGAAATGAGAAAAATGGAAATTAATTTGCAATCTGTCATTTTATTTGACGTAACAAAGTATTCCTGTCAGATCAATAACCAATACAATTCACGTTTTTCAAATTGGTGATGCAATCTGTCATTTTATTTGACGTAACAAAGTACTCCTGTCAGATCAATAACCAATAGAATTCCAGAACTTTAAAATACGCGCATTTTAAAAAGTGCGATTTAAACACGCTGGGGCATGGTTTAAAAGGCTAAAATAGGACACCAATAAAAAAATATATTTAAATGTCAATTACATTCTGCCAATATTACAAATAATGGAAAAATTCCATATTAGGCAATAAAATAAGGGACAAATAAATAGAATTATAGGTAATAGCGTATAGTTGTATATAAATACATTTAGCATTTCGAATGTTTGTTTGTGTGTCCTTTACAGTTTCATAATTATCGGTTTGACTCATGAAGTATGTTGGCTTTTTTATCGTGGCGTCATTTTTGGCGGTCACTATCTGTTCATCTTTTAAACATTTCACATTATGTATTTCTCTTCATGGATACTATCCATGTTCGCACTTTGCTTTTAATTAATTAATTATTTACCCGTTGCCTAGCCTTCACCATTGGTTTACTATTTAATTACATTCACCATCACCCAATGATTTTTTATATTTATTTCTGATGATGATATTGCTTAAATATATCGAAACATGTCGCTAATAATATTTTCACTGTCATATTAAAATTATTCAAAATAATTAATCATCATGGGGAAGGTAATGAGTTAATAATTACCTACAATTAGAAGATATTTATCAAAACCCCATTTAGAGCCTTCCATTTTTTCGTTAACATCTATAATTATGGACCCTATGAATTTACAAAAGGACATTAGATTATGGACCGGCTTCACAAAAACGAATAAGGTTTTTTGTGCAAAACGTTCATTTTAATTGAGGGATGAATATTATATTGCAGGGCAGCAAAAGGCAAGTCATTTTAAAAAGCTTGCCAGCTTTAATCATTTATTTTCGTTTCTACTTCATATTTATTATGTACGCACGCATACATGTTTGATGTTAGGATACCTTTCCTATGTATTATTAATCTAACGAAATAATAGTATTATAGTAGGTACAACAACACGCATAGACATTTTATTAATGCCACGTTGTGCAACTGGATGACTTTAGAGGGGTACCTATTACTAATAGATCGATTTCAATTAAAAAGAAATTAGAAACCCTTGATTGTGTGCAACATAGTTACAATAAATAATTGTCGAATCAATACAGTACCTATTCATATTGTAATTTGTAATTGAAATTGAAATTGTAATTTCATTATTATGTACATGTTTCGCGAAATTTCTATATTTTAATAAATTAAAAAAGAGATTGATTTTGCATTTTTCATCTGTGAATGTAAATAAGCAAAATGAATTTTAAACGTATAAAATCTCCACTTTCAAACCAATTTTCTACGTCACTTTAAAGTATCTTTTCCATATTTTGATGTGTAAAACGTGCTCGGTATATTAGTTTGAAGCTTTTATATAAGAATTCAGTTTTCATAAAGAAAACGTCGGGTTAAATTTTAATATTTTGAGCCTAGAATACGTATACAAAAAATGTATGCGAACAGCATTTTCAAATTATGTTTAGTCACGCGATAAAAGCCAATAAAGTAGATAGGTATATAAAGAAAACAATTTTTTTTAATTTCATGAAAAAACAGATTTATACGTTATTCACACTCTTTAGTATTTATGGTTTTTAATAAACAAGTGTCATAGTATTTTACAAGTTGAAACAAACACATTTATATGTGACACACCATATTATGAACAAACATGAACGTGGTTTGGACACAATGATAAGTAATAAATTTTGCCCGCAACTCGCACAGATTGAAACAGTGAAAAGCACTTTACATATTGAAAATGTCGTATTTACATTTAAAATCGCTTTGTTCCAAATAATATTCGAGGCGAGTAACCAACTTTTATTATTTTAATGTATTACGAGAATTCAGATGCCAGTTTCTTGTATGGCAGAGCCCAGTGTACCTCGCACCCTCTGTAGTCTGTATGCAAATATACGTTGATCTTGCTTAAGTCGCTTATGGTGATAATAAATATACCGAAGATTTCCGTCATAATTACTTTGTTACTGTTGAAAACTCTGCAAGATCATAAAAAGCAATGCCGCCACAAATTTGTAGCAAATATTATACGCTGTGTCCAGTATAATATAAAATATAACGAAATCGGTTAAGTGGAAGAAAAGTTGCGCATTTGTGTGTCCAAAAATAATCTAGGTTTATCTAGGCCTACTAAGTTGCGCACGGCCAGAGTCATTTTCTTTTGGGAGCCATATTGAATTTTTACTTTTTCAAAATCCTCATTAGAAATGCTCTTCAACCATGTATAATATGTTTATGTTTGGTCAAGATAAATAATAAAAAACAACAAAATTGAGATTTCGTGGTAGTAGGCTTTGTTATACAAATTATCCGCCACCCTCTCCGCCCCCATGCCCAAGACTCACCTAAATCTAGCACCCCGGATTCTGCACAAATGAGCTTTACTTTTCTTTCCAACGTTAAGGGAGGGGGTGGCGGACAATTCGCAAATCACAAAAAAAATGTTGAGGGAAAAAACGGTGTAAAAAAAGATCGTTTTTCTGCGGACATGCGCAATTTCACCTTTTTCCACCCCCAAAAAAGGTGTCGGACGTGTGGGGGGGGGGCGATAATGTGTTTTCAAATATCACACCCGCCCCATACCCCAAGGGGACGAGCGTCATGTTTATATATCGTGACTGAATAGGTTTCAAATTTTTTGTAAGGCCTTACATTTGTTCAAAGGCCTTTCATCGATCGAAATTTTTCACTATAGCTCTGAATTCTGGGAGCAGATGTTTTATTTACCTTCAGAGTTAACAAGTTATACAAACATTGATTCTTACGACAATGCAAACGAATGTCTAAGGCAGTGGTTCTCAAAGTGGTGGTCCGCGGACCGGTGCCGGTCCGCAAGTAGAGAGTCGCCGGTCCCGCGGTGTAGCTGAGAGTATTGCAATCCATCCCTTTTATATATGTATAAAGTATTTACCAATACTTTTAGCAAGTTTCTTGTTATGGATTTTAGTTTATTAAAATAATACCGGCCCGTAATATAATCAACCAAAACATACCGGTCCGCCACTCCATAAAGTTTGAGAAGCACTGGTCTAAGGTACATCCTACTAAAGTGTTATGTTATGGTTGTGTGGGCATTCAATTTTAATTCATTTTTGTCGTGCATCATTTATCAATTCTGCTAGGGGTCAATCAATCAAAATTAGTGTGGCGCCATCAGCTTACAAGATGCATTTAATCTTATGTGGTAAGAGGTAACGTGTGTGTAAAAACGACAAATTGCAAGGAAGCTAAATCAGTCGGTGACATCTATCGGACAAGTTAAAATGTGTGAAGAAGATGGAGTTCGTCCACTTTTTCCTATCATGTTAGGCTTGGTAGTCCATGAAGGGGTGGTCGTAGTCAGTTCACATATTCTTTTGACATGCGGACTAATTCTTTCACCGCTCTATGTCCTGATGTAGATGCAGAAATGCATCAAATTAGTTATACTACTGTCGCGTTGAATCCAAGGGAGCTCAGATTTTCCGGAAGGAAATCTCCTTTTTTGTCACGCTTTTACAGGATGCGAAGTCGTACTGGGCAGGCAACAGGAAAGTTGTGAAAATTATTCAAAAAAGAAACAACCTTCAGAACTGTGTTGAACTTTTTTTTTAACCTAAATTTTTTGGCAAGACGATGCCATAGCTGCAGGGTTGTTGACTTGTGGCAAAAAATAAAGTCTTCATAACCTGTTGAATAAGATCTTGGCATCATTCTACGTCAATTAGTTTCATCGTGAGATCACTTCCACAGTTTCATACACTTTTTGAGGTTTCCAGGACTTCCAGATCCTGAAACTTCATACTTCAAGACTTTTTATATCTCGTGTGCCAATTTTCAGCTTTATATTATTTAATTGTTATGGTCATATCCTAAAACTCGTGGGCTATAAAAATGTTTTCCAAAATTAATCATAGTTTATACAACTAATATAATTCCATTTCATTCAGTCAGTGGGTGTGAATAAATAAAACAATCATTGTGATAAACAGTTGCTTGAAATTACCTACGTTACAAAACAACAGACGTAATGGTTTGGTACAGCATTTCTCTTAATGCGATTCTCTCGTATGCGGAATACGTTCGAAATACTGTTGTAATTTAACATCATGTTACACCAAATTTTGTTCAAAAGACGGTAACACTATTACCTCTAGTATGTTGTACATGGAACAACAGGAGTTGATATTGTATCCATTAGAGATTTGAAAATGTCTAGAACACTACACAGAATTACATTCGTGGCTGATTTACGATTTAGTGAAGTGAAGGATAAATAATCGAAAACGACAAAGCATATGTTAAGAAATGAAACTTGTCATGAAAATCTCTAAAGGGCTTATTTCAACCTTTTTTCTGTTTTAATCTGCGGTACCTATTTTCTTTTATTTGCTAGCAGATAAAATAAAAAATGTGAAATGGAGCAGATGAAATATAAAGAATTACATAAAAGTTCTACGAAAAGAAAAACATTAGATACACCGATGTTGGTAAAATTATTTGCATTTCAATGATTTATGTTCACACGTTTCATGGACTATTTCCGACGAGACAAATTACTGGAATCTCAAACCGAATTTATCGTCACATTTCCCACAGCGTGATTGACAAACAAATTCTATAAAAAAAAATTCTGGCATGTATTGCCACGAGACTTCCCTCGTATTAACACTTTTTTCAAAAAATAAGTATAGCACAATATATTGCTGAATTCAGAAAAAACTTAAACTTAAACTACATAAAAAACTGCAACTTTATCTTATAAAAAAAAGAGTGCCGCCATTTTAGCTTATACCGGAAGTGACGTCATCAAAGGTAATATCAGATTTTTCGTCCTTGGCCCGAATGCAGTCGATTGGCGAAAACCGCATTTCGATAACTTTTATAGTTTCTGAGTTTAGAGAGTTGCAAGGAATGTATACGGACAGACTACAGACGACAGACGGAATTTTTTTTCATATTTTGAATCTACGTATTCAGAAACGCAAAGATATGTAAAAATTTGCATAGGTCAATTTTTTTTGGAACACTAATAGGTACAATACTTCCCTTTTACTTCGTACTCGGGAAGTAAAAATGTATGTCATACGAGGGACCAGTCATTACCATTAAAAATGAAAGAACCAGTGTAAGTACCTACCTTTTTCAAAATTTTATTTTAGATATATTCAAAGTAGTTGCCATTCTTTCCTTCCACTGCTTAAATCCTCCAAGCCAAGCAGCTTTAAGAATACTATTAAAATAACACCGAACAGCAGTTCAGCAGCGTCCGATCTCTTCTTCTGAAAAACAACTTCTTCCTCGTAACATCTTTTTTAACCCAAAAAATAGCCCAAAGTCGCACATTGCCAGTTTCGGTGAGTAGAGAGGGTGTTTGTAACCTTGTTTGCAGCCAAATACTTACTGCCGAGTTAGCTCTGCATTATCGGGATGTAGCCTTTCATTGACATACCTATTATTAAACACTTCCGGGAAACCGTATCG
Source organism: Pyrocoelia pectoralis (assembly GCA_036250285.1). Classification (NCBI taxonomy): domain Eukaryota; kingdom Metazoa; phylum Arthropoda; class Insecta; order Coleoptera; family Lampyridae; genus Pyrocoelia; species Pyrocoelia pectoralis. Next base: position 22,390,361 of record CM070077.1, on the reverse strand, counting down.
ACGTACCATTTAGCTGTGACAGTCTTCTGCTCCTCTAGCTTAATAGCGCTCACTAGATCGGTATTTTTAAAGAACACAGTGTACATTACTTTCTTCATTGTTCGCTTCTTTCTGATGGTTGTTGGTGCGGCTTCGTCTTCAAGGATCCATACGTGGCTCTCTTGTCGAGTGGCATTTCGAAAAATCGTATGTAAGTTTGATCGACTGTTACAATTTTCGACAAAATGTGATTTGCAGTTGAGCAATGTTTTCCGGAGTCCTTGTACCATATGTAAATTGTTGCCAAAGAAGGCGCCTGATCGCCAAATGTTGATTTAAAACTTTCTTCTTTTTCAAATGTCAAGTAAAGAGTTGCTCTTACTGAGGCTACATTTTTTGTTTTCCATGGCCTACCTAATTTCTTCATTCTCAAAAATAATTGCTTGTCCCTCGTACTTAAACAAACAAAACAGACGAATGTATTTCCTTACGCGAGTGCAAGTAGAAGTTGTCTCCCAAAGTTTTCAAAAATTTATTAGGCAATCACGTATTTGTTTTATAATCACATCAAATACGGCAGAAGAACAATACATATTAATGAGGCCTAGTGTATCTAACTTCAAAATGTAAAGAGAAAAAATTGGAATGGAAAACATTATCGTGACAGACTTTTTCATTTAAATGTACAGATATTTTCAAAGCAGCAGCTATTTAGAGGTGTAATCGTAAGTTCGTAAGTATTAAATAACATAATCCATTTCCTTTTACTTTTAAATTAAAAGTGTATTACATTAAGAGAAAATGTAAAAAAATGAAAAAAAAAATGTGAAAAGTTGATAAAAAACATTCTCTCAAATTAATGTAATTCATTCACTTGAAAATTCATATTTTCTACTTTAGGGTATATTTTATGCTCTGATCAGTGAAATATATTTCCACATAAAAATGTTTCCTACTTAAGAATAAAACCTTCATTCGTTGCGCGAATTAAATTAAGACCAAGAGGAGCTATAAATTTGTATTATTGTAATTAAAGGAATTAAATGCGGTTCAAGTTAACTGTTTTCCGCACTGTACGTACGCACAATCGTATATTGCCATCAAAAGGGATAAAGCACACGTTTGTGCACAGTAATTAAAGTCCTATTATTAACTTCATTTTAGTGTCCGCCGAGAATTGCGACGAAGTTGTAAATGAACCTCGGTCACCCAATGTACAGGGTGTTAAAAATTGCGTGGGCGGCTTTTAATAGCAAATTCGTCTCATTAAAACATGTTATGCGATACCAACTCTCTGATATAGCGATCTACTGACTGAAGGGTTTTTGAGATTGAAAGTCTACATTTTGCATCGGTACAGCATACGACATCAGTACCTACATCATCCTGAGAAGCATGGTTTTGGTTTAATTCTTTGAAAATGTTTGTCTGCAGGGAATCGATGTGATGTTTTCCAGTTGTACTTCATCATTTATATTTTTTAAATATCTGCAGTTAGCTTAGAAGAGCTTAGACCAATTTTCGGTTCTGTTCCACACAGAACTTGATATGGGCTTCGTCCTATGACGGGATGGTGCGACATATTCTTCTGCGACTGAACGTAATAACACCCCATTACCCATCGGGTAGAATTTTTAAAAGTAAAAAACAACAAGAATGCAACAAAGCTTGATATATAAAAATACAAACCGTTATCTTTCATCCAGGAACAAGGTGTAGGAATCGTGCATATGCGAGAATGCACGAAACCGCATCGGTCACGCGAAGCGCGGTTGGCTGACATTAGTTTCCCACGCCAAGCACAAGCGCCAATGAGAATTCACCTAAGATAAGTTGGGTAGACACGCCCACTCAAATGGGTTTAAAAGCGTGCGCGCGCTGCAGAAAAGGACTTATTCTTTCGACGTTGATAATAGCACAAAAGGATCAAGTGTCTCTGTCCGACGTTGATAATAGCACGGGCAGTGGGTCAGCTACCCTAGTCCGACGTTGATAAAAGCACGGACAAAGGGTCAGCTATCCGACGCCGACGTTGATAAAAGCACGGCTAGGATAAACCGCTGGTAATGGTTAAACTCTCAACTATCCGACGCCGACGTTGATAAAAGCACGGCTAGGATAAGCAGTCACAGCCAGTACCCCGCATCGATCGCCGGTATTAGCCAGTGTCTCACCGCTGCCGCCGACACCGACCAAGAGGCCGCCGTGGAGATTGGTACCGTTTGAGCTCGATAGCAGGCCTTGTTACGCGAGCCCTCCAAAGCAACCCCTATATTCGCTGGATACCAGAAGGCAATGCGTTACGCGCCATACCTTTACGTTATAGTTCGTGTTTAGAGTAAATTGTTCATTTTCGTTATTTATCTATTATTTCATTTCATGTATTTAATTTTATATTTATGTTCATGTACTTACTTTTATGTTTTTGTACCCCGTGTGTAAATATATTCTGTTCATGAAAAATAGCAAAGTCGCTTCAACAACACGATAAAGGCATTTGCTCGACCGACGCCTTGATTCGCTCTACAGATCGTTGGCTTTGTGGATGTCTCGGAGGTCCGTGAACAATCTAGCACTCTGGCCATAACTGCACCTCTCCTGCTCCTCTATAACAGCCTTAGTACATTGCCTTCCGTTATCACTTTGCAAAATTGAAGGTGTCCCTCGAACGAAAAATATTTTGCACAACTCCATGGCAACTTCTGCAGCCCGTTTTGATTATAATGGTCTTAGATGAAGAAACTTGGTCAAGTGGTCCTGATAATTCAAAAGCCACTTGTATTTTCCGCCTGGAGCTGACTGCAGGTCTATTAAATCGAATATTTCGACAGCAACCCCACGTAATAATAATTAAGATAACTAGGGCGTTATGAACTAAATAACGCCCGTGGTACCTTCATAACTTTATGTCATACTTGCAAGAAGTTGATTAAGATGATAAAACAGATTATAACAATAAAATCAGTATAGACTACATTTAACATCCTTGATGAGGCATAATTTTACATTTGCGAGCGTTATAAGCAGGCGTTATAAAAAATAACGCCCGTTGCTATCTAAAATCCGGTTGTCATGTAAAGAAGCGTTATTTAGTCATTAATGTTTCTTGTTTCAGCAGTTGTTATGGTGAAATAGTAAGGTAGTATGATTGTATAAACAATATCATCACTTTTTGCTTTAGAATAACGTTTGTTGCACCTCGTAGGTATTTTCTCATGTAATAACTCTATTGTCACGGTTCACTTTCCCGTTGCGTTTTTTAATGCCCGAGTTTATTATTTCAATTACATTTTCATAGGGGTTGCTATCCAAAGGGGTCTTCGTTTTACTCGTAGAATACGACTTGTGTAATTCTTCGTAAAAAATTTTGCGACACACCTCAATTTTGTTATGAAGTTAACCAGAATCCACTTCAATAGCACTACACCTTGTTCGTAATATTTTGAGGGTAAATATCACAAAATAATCTCGACACATACACACCGCCGAGGAAACGATAAACACAAGTTAACCTCAAAAAACAGCGCACGAAGCCACTGTCTACTTACGCAGCATTTTCTGTATGACAGGTGCGGGCAAATGTTAAATGACTAGACGGATGGCAACAGATTGCCCAGGCAAATGATCATTTACCTTTAATTCTACGCGGCATTTACTATATGACTAACACACAGCTGGGCAAATGTTAAATGGCTAGGCAAATAGCAGAATAGTATTAATGTTGAGTTATTTCACTATTTGCTTTGGCATTTAACATATGCCCAGGCAAATTGCCTTATGTCTACAACATATAGATACACTTTTAGGTTCTCTTCCCATAATAGTTTCATTATTTTATATTCATAATTTTTCTAATTCTTTAGATGTTAGTTTTGTTAATAATTATTACATTTATATAATGTACTATTTTTGTGGAGGGTTGGCTAGCAATGAGGGAATGACAAAAAATGTAATTTAATACTTAACTATAAGGTTGACCATTATTTTTATTTTTTGCGTAGACACTGTGTTGGAACTAATTGGTAATTGGAACCTCTACTTTTACTCAAAGTTAATTAATTGACGAACATAAGAGCTATTTAGCAACTGTACAAGTGTATGGAGTACTATGATATTAAATTAAAGCTGATAAGGTACTGATAAGGAAATAGCTATACTACAGTGTCACCTAACTGTACGTTCCAAGTTTACGGAATCATTTAAATTAGAAAACTTTACAGTATAGAATGACATATCACATTACTCGATCATTAACGTTATAAGTTATAACTTATAACAGTGAAAACTTTGTGCTTCTGAAACTTTATACATTCCTTCAGGGGTTGTTCCTTTAGCCTTTCTATTCACAATAACGAAACTTTTAACGAACATGACATTTACACTGCTGTTGACATACTAAAAGTACACAAAAATTGTTTGCAGCGCAATTCTGGGAAAGTGGCACACCGAAAGATAAAACGCTACGTTTTGTAATACATGTGTAAATACAATCTAAGATCGAAAATCACGAGTCGAAAATATACCTAATCGACCTTCACAGAAATGTATTTAAGGATTTGTCTCACGAGAACGTAAGAAAGATATTTACATTTGACACATTAGAAATGCATTTAACATCGCATAGATTGAACGACATTATTAAAGATACAAAAATAATGTTGGGTACAGGTAGAGAGCATTGAAGATTTCACAAAGTACCAAAACAACACAAAAACTATGAATCATATATTTTGAGAAGGTAGCAAACGTAAAGCTGCTTAATAACACTGAAACCATGTGTTATGCTGATATGGCTGATATAGCACTGATAATCAGCAAAAAAGCGAACTAAAGAAAAACCGAAGAGGCAATGCACAAAACATAATATGTTAAAATAGCAAACAACCATGTCCAACTAGCGGTACAAAAACGAAACAGGACTATAAGAAAGTCAACGGACCCAAAGCGAGCAAGAGATTGGTGATTGGCATAGTGGGACATCCCGATAGTTATGCGAGGTACACAATTTGCGAAAAAAGTAGTAGTAAATAAAGAGACAGAGGAAGAGGCAATGAAACGATATCCAACCAGATGGAAATAGAACACAAGCAAAGCTGCATGAATAATCAAACAAACAAACTATTGGTTCTCCCAGTGTCTATCACGGCACAAAAGCTTCACAACACGCCAGACAACGTAATAGTGATTATAGTAAAATACTGGAACATTTGAATAAATATTATTCCCGTTTTGGAAAATCTTTCGATGTTATACGGCTTAACCTGAAATATATCCAAGGAGACAATGTGGCAAGCAATGCGCTCCTTAGCCACCCCAGAGAAAGTTCCCAGGCACTCAATGGTATTGAGTTTAGCGTTCTAATCACTACACGACCACCTCCTCTAATATGTGAATAATGTGAATTACAATTTATTAGAGAAAACCATAGGAATGGCTAAAAGAAATCCTAATTCGTCAAGAGATATCCAATCATACGTAATTAATTCTTTGTTAAAACTAATGAAAAAGTAGCCAATTGATGTTTGATTAATATGAATAAAACCGGCACTTCACTAATCGCCGAAAGATAAAGAAAAGCCAATATGAAACACCTTCAACGAGAAACTTACTAATTTGACGTTTTCCCCTTATATGTATAAAAAGTCATTCTAATCGTATGGAGAGGAACAACGATACCAGTAGAAATATCAAGAAATCTTGCAAAGCCTACAGATGAAGCAGAATGTAGAAAATGAAATTGTCAAACAAAGAATGTAACAAGATACAAGAAAGAAATGTAAATAAAATTAGTGTAAGGGTATCAAGTTAAACCGATATGCCGTATCCTCAAAGTATCGAGTATGTAATTACTAATTAATATTAATAACAAAGCAAAACCAAGGTGATCCCATTAATAAAACTCCCAAGGATGTAGTCAAGTAGAGCAACGTTGATAGCCATTATAGACCGGAAATTGTGAAAAAGAAAATCGACTGAAAATCCAAAAAATACATATAAGCAGTCTTCAAAAATCAAACCCGTGGAATTCGGCAGATGCCCAAGAGCCTTTTCCGTCCATTTTGAAAAACCCTGCCAAAGAAAACTTGTGTAGATCTATGTACGTATGTATTTCACTTTTTTCCTAGTTACTCATCGATATTTTGCGCACTTTGTGATCGAATTCGTTCCAAAGTTCCTGAATGTCCTGGCGTTCCGGTCATGATTCCAAAATGCAGGGTTAAAGAAATGCTTTTTTAAATTCAGTAATAGGTAAAATTTAAAAAACTTGGTTTATTTATTGTGCCTATTATTTATCATCACCAAACCCATATGCTATACCGACCCCAAATTTATGTCAGAGATGGTGCTCCGATACCGCTGTAACGTTTGGCTTTGGCTTTTCCCCATAAGTATTTTCCATCACAGTAACAAAAATCATGTCGACTAATTCATTTTTATTGAAATTCATTGCAAATAAGAATACTTTCCACTACAACTGAATCTGAAATTCATAACGTCAAACAATAACCGTATGACGAATTATTAAGGAGGCGACTTGATTGAATGTTGACTTTTGATAAAAACTGGTCGTCCATTGGCGAAGAAATACAGGGTATTCCATTAGAAAACTGAAAAGAATTCGTTGGAAAAATTGTGAATAAACAATTATTTTTTGACCATCCTGTACAAAATAAAAATTCAAAACTTACTCAAAAACCTTTGTAAATTTCAAAATTGCAGTATTATAAATTTGCCGAAACAAATAGTTTTTCTCCGCAACGGGTGGAAGAGTAAAAAAACATTTAAGGGCAATATAATTGACACTACACAGGTTCTAAAAATGTCAAAAAAGTCTATTTTAGTGTTAAACCCCCCTTTATACTTGAAAATAATTTAAAAATATTTGTAGTTTTTTAAAGGAGATGCAATAGAACTACGACAGAGGTTTACCCCATCCTGTATATCGCTATTTGAACTAACTTATTTAAATTTTTTGTTATCATTCTCATTTCCTTTCGTTCCCATTTCTAAGCTAAAAAGAACAATAATAGTTTTTTTGTGTTGCAAATTCTCGGACTTTTCATCTTTTTTCCTGACATTCCATGTTTTTAGATGGAACTACCGTCTCCCTCCTCTCATTTTCGTACACTTCTTCACATGCTGTTCCCGTCGTAGATTCGGCAGCGAGACTATTTCACCTTCGATGTGAATTAATAACTCATGTTTCGTTTTTCCCTCTCGCATGGCTTAATGGGGTAGTTTTCAAAATCTTGAACATTTATTCCGTGAAGGTTAATGGATTTGGGAGGAGAGACTGTACTTATTAGTGATGCGAAGTCTTACATTAGAAATTCTGTACACAAAAGTAATTTTACTTAGTAAAATTGCAGAAATATAAACTTTAACAGAAGGTGTTGTCACAATAAACTATTTGTAACAGCTACGTCTTTTGAATTTACATAAAAATATTATAACTTTTGAAGAGAAATCATAAATCATATCATATAAAATTTATTAAATCTGCTTTTCATTACCAATGACTAATGACCCACCCTTTATTAATTCGAATTGCATAATTAATAAACTAATAAATCACTGTTATCAAAAGAGCTTCATTTATTTTCAACTGCTGTTTATTAGAGCCGTCAACGAATCTTTTCCAAAATTCAAAAGGAATTTTCAATTTGAAAGTTGAATATCTTGTACTTAATTACAAGACTTTATCGCATATTTGCGTTACCTCATTTTCATCGCAGCGACATAGTATTATTTGTATAGCCAAAGTACAAAGGGTTTGGAGCCCTTGCTGAGATTTATTTGCAGCGACAGAAGGGTTCTTATTTCATTTAAGATTAGACATGATTGTTGGTTAAATTAATTTAGGGGTGAATATTTTATGCTTATTGTATATTCTCATACAATTTCTCGTTCGCTTGAGTCTACATTTATGATTTGCATAATATGTTAGTTTACCCTTCACATCGTCTTTCTAATGTGCTCTACAAGTACTATTAGCAATCAAACGCAGATGTATGTTACATGTTAAATATGCAGACAGCTAATCTTGGCAATGTACAGGGTGTACAACTAAGAAAGGAGGCCGGCCATAACTCGGAAACTATTTGAGATAGAACAGTGAAATAAAAAATCTTATAATAAATGTGCCCAAGAGAAAATGCTGGAAATTATTTTCAATTTCCTACCATTGCCGCCAGAGGGAGTTTCACTGATTTCAATTTGAAATTCCCATTTTTTGGGCAATTTTCCTCAGTAAAGTATTTAAAAAAATATATTCGTGGTAAACTAGTGATCAATATGTAAAACTTTGTTTAATGAATTTTTACGATTGCTGTCAAAATAAAGGGAGGGGGAACTAAATTACGTGTTACTAGAAAAAATCGTGTAACTTCGAAACGGGTTGCTTGAATTTGTCAAGATTGGTCTCGATGTAAAGAGAATGCTTGATATTACCCAAAAAATCCAAAACCACAACAATTTCTTATCTCCGTCTACCAATAGAGGGCGCAATTTGTTGAAAGAACAAAACGATCGACTTTCCTAAAAAAATTCAAATGGTACCAAATATTATTTTCACTGCTATTGGAAGGAAAATTAATAAGGGAATAATTAAAAAAAAAAATTATGTCCATAGCTCTCATAGTACCAAAGTTATAGTAAAAAATGTGGTAATATAAGAGACAATTTGAGGTATAAACAAATGAAAACGCTTAAAATGAAAACTTTATGTCAAAGCTGTAAACTAGATAACAAAATGACATTAAGTGTATTTCGGTTGTTGTATTATAAGCAAAAATGCAAATTTCCAATGGAGAAGCATTGCAACATATCTTCGGTACTATAAGAGCTATTGACATAATTTTTTTTAAATTACTCCATTATTATTTTGGAGAATGTCCTCAATGTACCTGGCAGCAGTTAAAGAGCCTCTCGGAAGGATGTACAATTCTGTGTGTGCGTCCAGAGAAATCCCGCCCCACACCATAACTGAGCCTCCTTGGCATCGTGTCGTCTTCACCATACTCTCTCGCGACCATCTGGGGACTGCGGGCTAAATCTGGACTCATCGGTAAATAAAACGCGCCCCCATTTATTTTCACCCCACTGTTCTTGAAATCTGGCAAACTGAAGTCGCGCAATACGATGACGCCTAAGAAGTTCTAGGCCTGTGGCAGGTCTACGATTAGTAAGATTGGCTTCTTCGAGTTTTCGTCTAACTGCCCGTTCGCTTACGAACTTCATTTACGAAATTCATTTCTTCCATCTTGAAGCAACGCAGCAATAGCAGCCGCTGTTTCGGGATTCACAGTCATATTTTTAGATTAACTAAACGCAGCCCAACTTTAATACGTTTTTCGATCTGTCAGATTTCTCAAAACAATGAAAACAACAGCATTGTTGACATGGGGTCATGGTAATGGTAAAGTAATAAGATTTCTGGAATTTACGATTTTTACTTAAAAACACTTTTTTCTTCAAATAAATGTTCAATTGTTGTTAAAAAACACTTAAAACATGTTGTTTTGTTTGTTTGTAAGATATTATAATAAGAAAAAAATCGCAAAGCGTTAAAATTTGAAGTTTATTTACAAAAATTCAACTGCTCCGTTTTTCGTGCCGGCGAGTGTAGTATAGATGAATAGTGAAGCTATCAGGGGATTTAAAAAAACGTAAAGTAGGGCATCTGCTTTATAAAACTGCAGTAACCAATATATATTGTTGTCAATACAAGATCGTTTAATATTTTAATTAAATTTGCTGTAGTTTAAAACAACTTTTGGAAACAGAAGTTTAATTTGTTCATTGCAAATTTTATGTAATCACAAAGTTTTAATAATATCGAAATTTAATCAAACCGGTTGAGATAAAAGATACTTTACGCTCCTCACTCTACTACTGAATCAATTTAAGTACGCTGTATAAGTTAATTAACCATTAAACCACATAAAGCTCGTATTTCTATTTCTGTTCATTGTTAGCATCTCTGCCGAACTGATAATTCTACATTCTCTATAATTAATTCGTAAACTTTTGCAATGTTCGGTTTTTGAAAGAAAAGTTTTTTCATGAAGTTATCTTCTTGCGATATTTAGTATGCTGACACCGACTGCTGTTTATTTGTCACAAAACTTGACATATTTTTACGTTGAGATATGTTGTGTTGATATTATGACAGATGTCCAACAAAACACAGCCCTAGACTAGACATGCATGTTGACAACATTACAGTGACTCTATTACAAACAGTGGCGACAAGCGATGTATCGATTTTTATTGGCCGTGGCATATTTTGCCTCATAATGGCGACCTTACTGTGTTTACCTTTGATTAGCGTGTGATTTTTATTTGGATTTAGCACGTTGCTAGGATACCACCTTTGATTTCGTAGAAACACGCCCAAAATTTTGCCTCCTAATGGCGAATGGGTGGAGCTAATCGCTGCTTGTCGTCACTGTTTGTAATAAAGTCACTGTAGACAACATTACAGTGACTTTATTACAAACAGTGACGACAAGCGGCGATTATCAGCCATTAAGAGGCAAAATTGTGGGCGGGTTTATATGAACTCAACGCTGGTATCCTAGCAACGTTCTAAATCAAAATAAAAATCACACGCTGATCAAATGTAAACACAGTCAGGCCGCCATTAAGATGCAAAATATACCACGGCCAATCAAAATCGATACCACGCTTGTCGTCACTGTTTGTAATACAGTCACTGTAGACAACATGTGTCGTTAGCGCCATCCATGTCTGAAACCCGGAAACTTAGTTGCGCACCTCTTTGTACTTCAGGATATTACAGTATTCTCTCAACCGCTCGATCTTTCCATTCTGCCTCTGCTAGATTTCTTTTCATTGTTGCTTCATCTACTTCGTCCGCTATGATCTTGTGGGCCTTCCTCGTTTTCGTCTTCCCATTGGTCTCCAGTCAGCCAGTACTTATCAACTTACTCGCGCTAGCTCTTTTAGAATGTCCGTACCATAAAAGCCTTTTTTCTTTAATGTGCTTGATTACATCTGCCTTTACGTGTTCATTCTGTTCCGTATTGCTTCATTTTATATCCTGTCCACATTTTTCAAGTACTTCTACCAAAGAGTATACTCTTTGCTTCTACGGTGCGTATTTTGTTCTTAGTTTTTCTATTTGTGACCCAAACCTTCGTTCCAAATGTCATTATGCTTCGTGCAACTGAATTATAGATGTTATGATTCGTGTCTTTATACATGTCCTCATTCCATAAGACTGGATGCAATTTTCTTGTAAGTAGTTGTTCTTGCTTGGTTTTTATTCCTTCTTCCGTGCTTGCGTTTTTTGTTATTGTAAAATCGAGATATTTAAAATTGTTATACTAGTCTTTTGTCACCAAATGTTCTGTCTTTTTGTAATAATTGATATCAAACCCCACTTCCATTTTCATTCTTCCTTGTTAAGTGGCTCTCTCTAGCAGCGTCCCTGTTTTCTAATTTCACGGCTTCTTTCACGACGTGAAAGCAAAAACGGTTACTGGTCGAGTTAAACAATAAGGCCAAAATTTTCGTTTTCACTGTGGAAACAATGGCGACAAACCACTTTGGAGGAGAAGAAATCCTAGGTGGGAGACGGTGGCCGTATCTGGTGGTTATATACATAGATACATATTTACATAATCAATAATTTATAGATCCCTTCCAGATTCAATTGAACGGAATAAAAGAAGACTTGAGGTTTTGTCACGCTGAACTGAATAATGAATTCAAAACTTACGCATTCGAGCATATTTCGTTCTCCCTGCTTCCCTATGGCGAAAGTACCTGGATTATTTTTGGGATATCCCATCCTGTCCTGACATTCTGAAAAGATCGCTTACTATAGATGTTATATGAAAGGTTAGCATTGGATAGACGGGACCGCAGTGCTTGTCACATTGTCTCCCTATATGTATATTCCAGGTATGACTGGGCTACAATTAAGTGGCTCTAAACACTTGACCCGCGTAACATCTTAAGATATTTAAAAAACAGGACTATTGTTATTATTAACAATGTTAATATTAATAAGCAATAAAAACTATACTTTGTATTGGAATGGGTTTCTTACTCTTCCAACCGCACTATACGGAAACCTTTTAACATGAAATAGGAAAACTTTTTATTTTCTTTCAAAATAAGGAGGGCAAAGTGAAAGATTTGATAAAAGAGCAAATTATAGATAATCTGAAAAGCACTGACATTAACGTAAGTGCTTCAGTAAAAAGTAAGTGTGGGGTAGTAAGATAAAAAATTAGAAATAAAGTAGGTAGGTACACAAATAAATACAAATCTCACACTGCGCCTATCTGTTTTTGGTAATTTACACATGTAGGAATAATTAATGGAGTTGCAAATTTTCGTAATGGCTCCCTTTCACCAACTCCATTTGTAACCGTGACGGGTATTAATAACAGGATCATTTTAACGATGTCATATTTTTTTTAGCAGGTTGAATTTTTCAACACCCTAATGGACTACTAAAGTTGGGCATTAAGGGATCGAAAATTTAATTTTTCAATATTAATGTGTAGATTTATACTCTACTCGTCATTATTTTCAAATCGCTCTTACTCAACGTCACCTCAACAAACCTAATAACTGCCAAAGTGATTGAAACGTTATCACACTTTATTTGTTAAATTAGTTATTTACTAAGCAAGTTATACGTCGGCGGCGTTTAAAAAATGGATGAAGTACATCACCTTTAAAGCGTTGTTAGCTCTTCATAAAAATGTGTAATGGACAATATCATACTTTGTTCTTACTATACGTTACAATGCGGAATGGGACAAGTCAGGGCCGCCGACTCATCGCGGCCGATTCATCGCGGCCATCTCATCGCCGAGCCATCTCAGCGCCGGCCAACTCATCCCCGATTTTATTTTCGATAAATTTAGCACATTCTTACCTATCCTCTTTTACTTGCTTGTATAAATACCGATACCGATCATCAAGATATTACATTGACATATGACATTAACATTCCCTTAAATCTTAATCAATTGATAATCAGCTTTACAGAGCTTTAAGGTAGTTCCTCCGCGGAACGATTTGCGACAGAATTTGTTCAAACTTGGCGTATACGTTATTAAATACGTTATCCAAACATCTGTGGAGTTTAAATGAGGTTTACCGTCCCTAAGTCGAGATATTTACACCTAAAATTGGCATAATTGACATATAACCCATATACAAAAAACACCGCCCACGTAGCACATATCTTTCAAAGGCATCCCAAAGACATTCTAAGGACTTCTATATGTCCACATAAGTCCCCAGGACATCCGAAAGACATTCTGAGAACTTCTGAATATCCGCATAAGGCCACAGGACATCCCTTGCAGATCTCGTGTTATGTGGGCACTGACACATTATCAATTGTACTGTCAAAACTAAATGTCAGAATTTAATGAAAAACTAAAGAATGCTAGAGAGGGATTATACGAATATTGTGAAAACATTTGAGAATTGTTTACCGTCTACTTTGAAGATATATCCTTGAGAAATATGACGTTTTTGGTATTATTAGATATGTTTAGGCAAGCGAATGATTGTATACGCTATCTGTTCCATGACAACGCGGACAGTCCGAACAAAAAGTGTACTTCCACCGGCGTGACAAAAATGGTTAATAATAGAAGTTACTATGGTTACATGGGACGAAACTTTTGGTTGAGATTGTCGCGGAGGAACTACCTTAAATCGATAATGATAGCGTTAATACTAGACAATGAATTATACTTACCTGATATTAACATTCATATACAGGGTGACCCAGGGCTGTGTGATCGGTCCATAACTTTTTTGCTATTTAAGATATCGACCTGCGGTTTTCACCGCCAAGTAAGCACACTTATACTGCACATTATAAAAATATTTTGATTATATACAGAATGTTCCTATACAGGGTGGTAAACCAAAGTTATGTTTTTTTAAATGGAACACCCTGTATATTTGTACATTATTAGTTTTTACATGAAAAAATAATGGCACTTTGTATAGGTCATTATGGGTCTAGCTCTCTCCGTTTCGGCGTTATTCAACGTTTTGTTCGAAAAAAGGCTCATATTTGATGGATCACTGCCCAGTAGGCCATGGATGTTTTTCGAAAAACTTGCCACAGAAAATTTTAGAATAACTTGGAATTTTAATAAATAGTCGACTTTTGGTCCATGTATGCACACACTATACAGGGTGCGCTGAAACGCAAAAAGTCGAATAACTCTTTTTTTATAAATGGAACACCCTGTATTTCTGTTTACGAGTCGATTAAGTTTTTTATAAGCTTTCCACAGATATGAAATTTGTATGGTCAATTCTGAATAGTTACTGAGATTTTCCGGAAAAACTATTGTAATTATGAAGAAGTTGTTGATTTTTGCAAGTAGGCTGCTGTTAGTGAATATCGCAAGTGATATGACAGTTAATTTAGGTTTCTTGCAAGACGAGTAAAACATCCACTTGAGTTTCTTCATCAATCCTCCCTCCCAATATCTCCTTCTTTCCATATTTAATGCTGCCAGATTCTTCAAATCGGTTTCTAAGTTTTGAAAAGAAATGACTCGTGGTACTCTCGCATCGGGAGATTTTTGATGGTATATTCTACTGGCTAACAAAACATTTCGATCGGCTTCACCAATACAGTCACAAGGGCGCCGCCAAGGGGGGCCATCGCCCCCCTGGAAAAAAGAAAGGCAAGTTATTAAAAATAAAAATAAATTTTGTGCGAAATTTTGAAAAAACGCCAGAGCCACGAACTCCCAATAGTGCTTGCCCCCACTCCCCTGGGAAAATTTTCTGGCGACGCCCTTGTACAGTAATCCATATTTATAATTCATTTTAGTGTCGAGAAAAAATGTGCAACAGTAACAATGTAGATTATCACACTAGCATCTAAATTAACTTTCATATCACTTGCGATATTCGTTAACAGCAGCCTACTTGCAAAAATCAACAACTTCTTCATAATTACAATAGTTTTTCCGGAAAATCTCAGTAACTATTCAGAATTGACCATACAAATTTTATATCTGTGGAAAGCTTATAAAAAACTTAATCGACTCGTAAACAGAAATACAGGGTGTTCCATTTATAAAAAAAGAGTTATTCGACTTTTTGCGTTTCAGCGCACCCTGTATAGTGTGCGCATACATGGACCAAAAGTCGACTATTTATTAAAATTCCAAGTTATTCTAAAATTTTCTGTGGCAAGTTTTTCGAAAAACATCCATGGCCTACTGGGCAGTGATCCATCAAATATGAGCCTTTTTTCGAACAAAACGTTGAATAACGCCGAAACGGAGAGAGCTAGACCCATAATGACCTATACAAAGTACCATTATTTTTTCATGTAAAAACTAATAATGTACAAATATACAGGGTGTCCCATTTAAAAAAACATAACTTTTGTTTACCACCCTGTATAGGAACATTCTGTATATAATCAAAATATTTTTATAATGTGCAGTATAAGTGTGCTTACTTGGCGGTGAAAACCGCATATCGATATCTTGAATAGCAAAAAAGTTATGGACCGATCACACAGCCCTGGGTCACCCTGTATAAACAGTTTGGAAATAAAAGTACATAATGCTAAACTTAAACGTAGATTGCCATTAAAACGCCTAGGTTATTTGCAGGTTTAGTATATTTTTTTTAAATTGATACAAAATGGCAACATGACACTAAACAAAATTTGGAAGTAAAAAAAATGCTAAACTTAAACATCAATTGCCACTACGCGGTACTTTTGTATCGTATATGATTATTAGTTATAAGTAATTAACGGATATTAATGGCTTCTTGTATGATATGCTGTTCCACTACTAATAATTTTTAATTTTAAAGAGATGGGTCGGCGATGAGTTGGCCGGCGATGAGATGGCCGCGATGAATCGGCCGCGATGAGTCGGCGGCGCTGACTTGTTCTAGACCCTTACAATGTTACATTATACAAGGACAATTTAGAGAAAGGCACACAATAGAAGCTATTAAAGGTACACGTTCTATATCCATCACCATCAGCAGTGTAGTTACGGACTTTTGGATGTAGAAATAGAGTAAATAAAAATGTATGTAAATGAAAGTAGACGTTTGTATAAGACGATCAAGCTTGTTAAATCCTCATAATATGATGAGTTTAAAAATGAAAAATGAACAAACTTGTCCGTTCCACTAAACTTTAAAAATATAAGCGGCTTCCTGTCGTTGCTATTTAGTTCTTTAATTATTGTTTCGACAAGACATAAGAAGAATTGAAAAAATTGGTATCTGAAACCCAAACAGAATTTAAATAAGATTTAAAACGCTTTTTTAAAATATTCCGTGTCTGATCCTCGAAAGAGCTCTTTAAGTTTTGGAAACAAATAACACAGTAAACTAGATGTTCTATAAATTGAAACCCGTTCGGTACTATCAATATTTTACGAAATACCTAGATTAGTAACCGAAACTTCTGGTATTGAGTTTGGCCATAAATGTATAGGTAATAAATAATAGAATCCCGAGGACTGATCCCTGTGGTACATCTCTTGAGACCATTGCATTCTACAACTTGCTACCGATGAGAAAAATAAGGTACTTATAGTAAATGAAATCAGTAATTAAGATAACATAGGATGGCTATAGAACAACGATTATCTGTGAAATGTTTTAAAGAAAGTACAAGAAGGGGTTGCTTAACCTGCGGTGATGGTACCATCAGTAACACCAACATAACAAGCTAGTATTGTTAAGATACTCATCTTTTTAGGTTAACTTTCACTAAACTATTCTACAACATAATTTGTTACATGGTTCTTTAGTTAGTCGAAATATTAGTCTACATAAAACGTAATTGATAATTGTCTTGTGAATTTAATGTTCACTTCAAGTTCCTTTCCCATCGTTTTTCACCCATTAACAATGGTCCAAATCGAAGAACACCTGTTTTTCTGAAAAAAACTTTTTCGCTTCGGCACTTTGTAGTTTTTCCCGAGTCAGAGAGGCGTTACTTTGTTGATAACAATGGCACCGTAACCAAAGAGGTTTCACTCGTTATAAGCAGCTTAACAGAACGCTTGCAATCTTGTGAAGTCAAGCAGGCGTATAAATAACAAAACAGTACGCCGTCTCCCTCAGCGCCTTAAACAGAAATTTTCCTGTTAACAGACAAGCAACAA
This sequence comes from Pyrocoelia pectoralis, assembly GCA_036250285.1. Lineage (NCBI taxonomy): Eukaryota > Metazoa > Arthropoda > Insecta > Coleoptera > Lampyridae > Pyrocoelia > Pyrocoelia pectoralis. Next base: position 22,373,211 of record CM070077.1, on the reverse strand, counting down.
CTTTTTGAGAATTACGTAGTTACTTAGTATACCAAATCATCCATCTAAATTATGGTGCAAAAGACGAAATGTTATAATAATGACACGAAATAAACAACTTCCCAAGTTCCAGTTGGGGATCACAGGTATTACTACGATGACAAAAAAGTTTGTAGCGGGAGCACGTTATTCTCCACCAAGACATAGTCAGAGAGAATAGTGTATCGGTACTAAAATACATCGGCGACGGATTTACACTTGGTGGTAATTATCACACGAAAAATGTTCAAAACAACCAGGACACGCAAGAGAAAGCAACGACAACGTTGCAACGTATATTCAACAAATAAAATAATGTGTTAATCTCGGACTTTTTTTATTTATGAAAGGATTAGGATTGCGACAAACTTCATAGACAATGCGAGCTTTAAGCTCGAGCGAGACTAATGCTAGTTTTAGAACTGAACTACACCGAGGAATTAACTTGAATGTACAATGGCAATTCAGATTTCTGCATGGAATAACACTCCATTATTGGCAGAGAAATTAATTGGGGACAATCATCTACTACAAAACTACTACATCTTACTGACGCCCTTCGGAACGTCATACGTATAACAATTAACCGCTCAATTAGTTGCAAATAAATAGTTTAACTAAACTGTCGAGTACATGCAGACCCGGCCGTTATTCCAACCCCCCACGGCATCAGTGGGTATCGGAGGAAGACTATTACAGCAAATTGAAGCTGCGGAATTCATGTTATTATACGCTTTACAAGCGATAATGTAGAAAGAATATTTACATTGTACATAAACTGGGTTTTGTTTTCTAAAGAGAACCTAACGCCCAATTAAATCTACTGTAGGTATCCGACCCTAAATAATAATTTTACTGCGTCCCATTTTCTTTTATTTTATTTTAATCTATGTGCAGATAGTAATAAGAGCGGAATGATACACATACTGGCGAGTTCACATCTTTCCTTCGTCTCTTTCCAAATGTTCAACATAAATTTTACGGCACGCGCCTACCTTATGAATAGCTAAACAGATCCTACCTATTTGTATTACACTATATGGACCGCTCTTATCCCTTTGTCTTTGAGGATCATTTGACCATATACGAATCTAAAGCAAATAATAATCTTTCTAGTCCTATTACCGTTACAAATTACACAATACTGCAATTACATTTGTAAACCAAATATACTAGATAAATGTTGTTCCAAATAAATAAGCAAACAGTTGGCTCCTGAATTACTTACAATAAATTATTTGCAATACTTGTAGTTTGTTAATCTAATTGCAATTAATAAATATAAAAGACAAAAACAAGTTAGCTTTAATGTTAAAAAGGAGTTTGATCTACATGATTTTTGAACACATTCAAATTAAACATTTGCATAATATATCTAACATTATACATAAAACAAGCAATCTGTCTTTACGAAAAATTGTATTTATAAAACGCGATCTACGTAATTTATGATAAATATGCGTATAGCGTATACAATCGATTTTCAGCAGCCTTACATAAAATATTAGGCTCTTAGAGACGAAACTATACCTAAGTAAGTGTTGCTTTTACAATAAGGAGAAAAGAAGCCAAAGTTAAAAAGGTAAGAAAAAACGTGAAATAATGGGAAGCGAACAATAAACTATTTGCGTACAAAACATAGGTACAATGAAGTAATTCAAAATTTAATGATTTGATATTTAACAATATTCTCAAACTGTAATAAAAATACGTTATATTAGTATAATAATTGAAATTCACTTTATTGATTAAGTATATTCTTGGTTTACGTACCATTGTGTCGGGAAACTAATTATGTCCAACAGTAGAAAATTGCACGAAAATGTTGAGTGTTTATACTGTAGGTATAGGGTGGGTCAAATGAAACCGAGTCAGACGGCAAAAACGGTATTGAAATATTTCATTTTTCAAAAATACTCGCCATTGCTGTTACTACATTTATCCCACTGTGTGATGAAGCGGTCGATTCCATTCTTGAAAAAGACTCAGAGATCCCATTGCGCAAATTCTGTCTCATACCATAATGTACTTGTACTTAGGTTTTTAGCGACGATGGATGGTTGCTGGGGAACCCAGAGCTTTAGCGAATCAAATCCTACCGTTTTGACGATTGTACGATTGTTCTACGTTGAAAAACTTCGCGTCCGTGCAAAGAATTCGTTCCATCACTGGTTTTCGGCCCGTATTTTAAGTTGGCGGCATTTAGTGGAGTAAAAAACAAGGCAAAAGTCGCTTCCTTCTCGATTATTTTTTTTTACGTTAGAACAAAGTGATATACAGGGTGATTCATTAAGAATGTCCAATCTCTGAACTGTAGATTCCAGACCTCGAAATATGATGATTCTGCCCAACATGCCTTATACAAATATTGATAGTTTCCGAGATACCGGGTGTTTAAAGTTTAAATATGAATTTTGATTTTCGCAATAACTTTCTATTTTTTCACAATTTCTTTTTGAAAATTGGCAGTTTTACCTTTTTTTGCATGAGGATTGCCAATTTGGACTCTAATTTAGCATTGCTAATAGAGGGCGCTAGTTATACTTGGTTGTGTTTAGTAAATCTAAGCAAAAATTTTTTTCGGCTGAACTATTAGCAAACTAATAATAAAATATGGAAAAGCGTTAGATTCTACAAAAAAAAGTTACTCTTGTTTGATTCGTGTAACTCGATCAGTTATCGAGTTATTTGCTTCTAAACAGTTCAATAAATTTTAATTTAAAATAAAATTTATTCTCTAAATGTGTAACAACAATAAACTATTATTTATGATCCGTTTTCGCAAAGATCTCTTCATATCAAATAACCCTTGTCTATTATTTTTAATCACATTAATTAATTGTTATTGCGAAAATCAAAATTCATATTTAAACTTTAAACACCCGGTATCTCGGAAACTAGCAATATTTGTATAAGGCATGTTGGGCAGAATCATCATATTTTGAGGTCTGGAATCTACAATTCAGAGATTGGACATTCTTAATGAATCACCCTGTATATCTCATTTTATTAGAGAGATTATTGTTTATTAGAAACTACAAAATATGACCTTTTTTTGTGGTCACGACTTTTTTTATTTTCAAAAAACTGCGAAAACTTCCATTTTCTTAAAATCACGTTTTTTTATATTTGTTCTCTAATATCTACTTACCTAATTGAGCTATCGATATGATTTTTTTTTTATTTTAAAACAGACACTTTAGCGCTTCTTTCCAAGTATAAAATAGTTGATATTTTTTATTTTAAATGCACCCAACATATCGATGACCTTGGCAGTTCAGAAATTGTGCAGGTAAATTTTAACTAATCGAAAAAAAATTTTGTTTTTAAGAATTTCATATAACATGCTGCGAAGAAAATGGAGACAAATGACCAAAAAAGTTTTTAGTAACATAATCGTTGTTGTCACTTTTATAGTTTAGGCGCTATGATTTTATTAAAACGCGCGGAATTTAAAATGCGGTTATACTCAACGAGGAACATGGAGCGGTCGTCGGTCTAGTCGCAGTGTTTGTACTTAGGTACATTATTATTGTGATAATTAAAAACAAGTAAGTGTGAATTAATTGTGTATACTGCTAAACAATATTTTAGTAAATTGTAGTAAACCATTAACATGGAGTGTTTATTATGTGATGTAATTGTGAACGAAAAAGATAAACTTGTGGTGCAGAAACCTTTGAAGCAGGGTTTCGAGACAATAATAAAATTAGTACCGCGGAAATAATAAGCGATTATTTTGGACAGGAAAGTTTTAAAATTAAGGATGATATTTTACGCGGAAAAAGAAGGTGAAATAACATAGACTGCAGGAAATGTACACCTGCAAACACAATATATTGAGGTACTTCGCCAAACTATAGTAATAACTCAAACGGACATAGAAACATTCCCGGTCCTTCAAAAACTAGGAGTAGGGAGGTTCGCCTAAAATGGGATAGTAAGGTAAAACGGGATAGCATCGGTTTTTAGAGACACAGGTGTCGTCATATAGCGAAATATTCATCAAACTGAAGCTACAGTGCATGGTGGTTGGTCAACGCTTGCTAGTGTTAGTATCAGTGTTCTACGTTAATTCAGGTAAGTTTTCATGTTTTTTGCAATTCTGATGTAATATTTGTTGCTTCTAATAGTAAGGATTACATACGCAATTAATGTACAAATGAAGTCGTTAATTTTTTAGACATTGTCTAAATATAGGGGGTTAGTTGGGCTATAGCGGTTGTGCATTTGATTTTAAGGTTATGATTTTAAAAATATTTTAATGCCGAGTTATTCATATGGGTAAAACGGGATATGAAGCCTTCACCTAAAACGGGATATCCCATTTTACCTCGTAAACTGATTTTTTACGTGTTTTTGTTACTTAGATTAGTTTTTTTCAATTAAGTTTTTTTTTGTTCCAATGGAGTATAGTTTTTTAATACTCAGGTTTTTTTTCTGGCTTTCACCTCAACATAATATCCCTATCTCATTTTACAGATACGTAGTATCCCATTTTACCTGCATGTGTCCCTAAAATGGGATAGTTGCACTTTAAAGAAAAAATGGCGTCTAATTCTAAAAGTTGTTTGTGGATTTAGAAATCCATTTGGAGTATAATAGAAGAATATTTAGGGAATGTATACATATATTTTTTAGGGCACTAATACGACTTTGAGCATTTTTTTATTGCCGCCAAACCTTAAGTATCCCGTATTAGGCGAACCTCCCTATGGAATCTTTTAACATACGTGAAATGTGTCTTATTTTGTAATGAAAAAGGGACAAAGAAAAAATTGACATCTATACAAACAGGTTTGTAGATTAGTATCTATTTATTTTAGGTATTACCCCACTCAGATATTGCAGTAATTAATAGAAAATTTGGTTTACCTCTTTTAGGAATAGGAAAAGGTACTTACAAAAAAATAATTCAAGCTGCTAAAAAACGGGACGATATTGGAATGGTTTCAAAACTGGCTGGTTATAATGATTGTTTGCGCACGGTGCAAAATATTGTAGGTTGTATTATAGCCATTACATTTCAAAATATAACATACAAGGCTTCTGTAATAAATAAAAAATTAACAAAAAACCCACAGCCCCTAAAGGACCCAACTTTTTTATCAAAGTCTGATAAAGTTGAGACCAAAAAGAAAATCGCAGTCAAATTCAGAATCAGTCAGATTCAAATTATTTCTTTGGATCTGAAACTAGTAAGGATAATGTCTGTAAAGAACAAATTGCTCAAAACAAGTAGGTATCAAATTTTGCACCAAGCAGCTGGGATATTGGAAAAACAGATGCAAAATTTTAAGTCTTCGCAAAAAAAATTTCCTGCTCCCCATGATATTAATCAGGATGAGTTTTTAAAGCAAGTACCAAACATATTATTGGAATTTATTTCTTTGCTCCTATTTCTCGCAATATTATTATGACCCAGTTCGACAAGTCATATAAGAAAAACTTTCTTCTAATGATATCAGGCAATTAACAACCAATATTGCCAAACAAAGAATTAATCTGACACAATTTATGTACCTCCCTCCAGGTGTACAAGGTGTTGATAATAAAATCAAACATTTCGATTTAAATGAGGACACGATTGATGGGATGGGATTGTGTGGGTATGGTAGATACTACAGTGACTTTATTTTAGAACAGTGACGACAATAGAGCGTAAGTCCCGCCTCCGCGCCATGTTGCGACTAAATTCAAACAGTATTAGTAAATAGTCCAGTAAAATAAGACCAAATTTAACGATTTGGATGAAATAATGGTTACAGCTTTGCAAATTTGGGAACAGGCTTGATTTGTGCTCCCTTTGAAGTATTCAAAAGTCCCCACCCGTACCCCCCCACCGAGATAAATGGAGGGGGCGAAAAAGTGTCAAAAAACAGATTTTCGTAAATAACTGGAAAAGTATCAATTTTATCAAAAACAAAAACGTTAAGAAAATTGTAGCTGACAAAATTCCGCACATTTTCGTGTTTTATTTTTGTCTCTACGACCAATAGGAGCCGAGATAGATTTGTTTTAAAATGTCGACTGTTTTGCGGCGAAACGGTAACACGTGCGCGCATCGCGCGTATTTCGCTTATATCTCGAGAATAGCCATTCGTAACGCAAAATGCTTCAAATAAAAGTTGTAGAGAATTTAATTACGAATAATTTTCTTTTTTAAACATTTCCATACGATTAATATTGACAGAGATATAATCATTTAAACCTTTTTCTAAGACACAATCGCTGCTCGTTTTGCATAATAAAATCAATAATAAGTCGTAAACTATTGATTCTATGTACTTAGTGCATATAATAAAAGTTGTAGAGAATTAAATTTTGAATCTATATTAATACACGAAATATCATTGTGGTAATTTATATAAGGCGATAGAGGAAGAAATAATGAAAAATTCTCCTCATTTTCCAGCGTTTCTTTGCAAATAGTTATGTTTTGACTACTTGTAGACAGTAAAGTGCCTTATTAGTTTTTTAAAGATATAATGGACCTGTAAAACAAGCGCAGGTACGTACGATAAACAGTTCGCTAGTTACAGCTCTTTAAAGGTATACCTATTCAAAAATTGACATTTTATTAAGAATCCCGATTTTCGCTAAAAAATGGCCGTTAAATTGTTGTTAAAAATTGGTTTTATCCTATTTTCAGTACTTTATATATACTAAATAGTATATACAAAGGCAATACAATACAATAAATCGTTCGTAAGTTGCACTTTATTGTAAAAATACATCTTTGAAAACTATACATATATTTTCACAGAATTTAACTAAAATGTATATTTGTATTAAGTTTTTCTTAAATATCTTCGTTTCCATTTATTTTACGACAAACTTTTATATAAACTAATTGAAAGCTTACAAAATTTGCTATAAAAAACACTGGCTTGTATGTTTTTCTATAAACAGCGGCGAGAAACTGACGATTGAAGATGCAGGTAATGTTTAATTTTTACAGAAATTGTATCTATATAATTGTATATGATATTTAAGCATTGTTTGTATTTTCTTCTGGAGTTTCTCCGTGTTGGTTTTTATGTAGAAAATGCCTACGTTTCGATTCCATCTATGGAATCTTTATCAAGACTTTTTTATCAATTCTGAAGTTTTCAAATTTAATTTAAGGTCTGTGGAATCGAAACGTAGGCATTTTCTACATAAAAACCAACACGGAGAAACTCCAGAAGAAAATACAAACAATATATACATCCGTGGAAACCTTAACGAAAATATTTAAGCATTGTGTATATACATACAGTTCCTAATTTTAAGTTAAATAAATAAAATGGAGTAGGTAGGTGGGAAATAAAAAAACAGCAGATACTTAATTTTTCTTATAAAATCTAAGTTAAACTTAAAAAGGTCCAAACAGGTGATAAAACATAAACACCGTTCAATATCCTAGCACTTAAAACCACATTATATTGTCTAGATTTTAACAATTTACACAAAAACTAAACCGACACTATAAGAATGTAATGCAAACTATTCAAATTTTAGTCGCAACATGGCTGCCAGGATCACAACCAATAAAAAATGAGACACCCATTGTCATCACTGTCCTGTATAAAGTCACTGTAGTAGATACTATTTTAGCAACGTTCAGAAAATATTTCATTTGTAGGGGAAAATATGACTAGAAAAGGTCATTTCATTATTCATTAAGCTTAGAAGATCTTGATTTTTCTTTTAGACACATATTGACATTTTTGAACCCTCCAACCCTACCAGAACCTGTACCCTTTAAGTCTTTGAAATTTAAGAAAGAAAAGTATGAGAGGTTTTCAAAAATAAACTTAGCATGGAAACTTTTCAACATTTTAAAGGCATAGTCCATTTTTAACTTGGTCAGGCTTCAATAAGATGATATCCGAAAATGCTGTCTTTATGTTATTTCACCTTTTTTTTCCGCGTAAAATATCATCCTTAATTTTAAAACTTTCCTGTCCAAAATAATCGCTTATTATTTCCGCGGTACTAATTTTATTATTGTCTCGAAACCCTGCTTCAACGGTTTCTGCACCACAAGTTTATCTTTTTCGTTCACAATTACATCACATAATAAACACTCCATGTTAATGGTTTACTACAATTTACTAAAATATTGTTTAGCAGTATACACAATTAATTCACACTTACTTGTTTTTAATTATCACAATAATAATGTACCTACAAACACTGCGACTAGACCGACGACCGCTCCATATTCCTCGTTGAGTATAACCGCATTTTAAATTCCGCGCGTTTTAATAAAATCATAGCGCCTAAACTATAAAAGTGACAACAACGATTATGTTACTAAAAACTTTTTTGGTCATTTGTCTCCATTTTCTTCGCAGCATGTTATATGAAATTCTTAAAAATAAAAATTTTTTTCGATTAGTTAAAATTTGCCTGCACAATTTCTGAACTGCCAAGGTCATCGATATGTTGGGTGCATTTAAAATAAAAAATATCAACTATTTTATACTTGGAAAGAAGCGCTAAAGTGTCTGTTTTAAAATAAAAAAAAAATCATATCGATAGCTCAATTAGGTAAGTAGATATTAGAGAACAAATATAAAAAAACGTGATTTTAAGAAAATGGAAGTTTTCGCAGTTTTTTGAAAATACAAAACGTCGTGACCACAAAAAAAGGTCATATTTTGAGGTTTCATGTGTAGAATGTTATTGTTGACAATATCCAATAGGTGTGATCTTGTTCTAAGCTCATAAAAAAAAACGACACAATTTTATCCATTATTTACTCCACTAATTATTGTCCGTACATTCTGGCGTTTGTAAGGTTTAAGTTCCCGCACTTCTTTTTAACAATTTGTCGTACTGAACACTATTACGAGTTTCGCGAGAGACTTTTCTCATGAAGTTCTACGGATTTTGCCGCACACGCTCCTTTATGCCTATTTCCGACTATTGACAGTGCGGTCGTCTTCATATGACTAAGCTCTTTGAACTTATTAATCGCTTTGGCGTTTCCCTTGACTGACGAATGATCTCAAAAATATCAATACGTTTGCTTGAAAAACAATACTAAACTGTAATGACAACGCTATCTGAATTAAAAAAGTGTAGAGAATTCAACAAAACAAAAATTATTTCGCTGTCTAGGATCCATTAAACTTTAACTCCGTTATTTCCTTCCTCGCTGCATAAGTCATGTTGGTTTATATTTAAATGTGGGTCCTTTTGTTAATGCTAACACGTATCATCCACCTCTTAACAGTTTATTCTAAAAATCAAAATTTTCCCGTTAAATTCAGCGAGACCAACTGACCAACCAGTGTAATATGTTTCCGGAATTTGTAAACCCAGTTGAAAATTATAATTCAGTTATTGCAGAATAGAGCAGAAACACTACAGGTCTACCACAAAGTTTAATGATACTCGAACATCACGCAAATTAGATACACAACGCCTCAAGAAGCAGAATAAAGGATTCTTTAGTACCTACTGTTAGTGTTAACTGTTACGCGAACATCACATAACATGTGCCTGGAAAACGTTTCGAGAAACCTATAGAAAGGTTTATTTCTATAAGTAAATTTAAAAAGAGCAACGAAACAACGCATTTGCAAGTTGTACGAGAAAATATTATTCGAAGGTATACTAAAAACTTTATTATATGTACTTATAATCAATTTTCAGAAGTCCTGAAGTTAAAAGGTGTCTATTGTCTGTTTGTATATAAACTCTGCCATTTCTAACAGTATCGACTAGACAGTGAAAATGTAATAATAGAAATAAGCCGTTCTTACCGAATAAGCATTTATGAATTGGTAAAGGGAGCTCTGAACTAATCTCTTTTGACTAATTGAGTTAATACTAAAGTGAATACTGAATAGAGCCATGAACAAGTGGGAGTACAAACAAAATCGACACTGAATTCTACTTACATTGGAGGAAAGTTAGGGTTATAATATTCCTTTGACAGTAAATATTTGGACTGTTGCCAAAAGAGTTTTTATCACTTTATCAACATGGACACGCTTTCAGTGGCAATATTAAGTTGTGTTATGTACTACTTAATCCTATTAGCTGTGGAATAATTCAGAAAAGGGGGGTTATGAATCAAATTAAGTATCCTCTTGCAGGGGTTGAATACAAGAACTTCAACACTCGTGAATATTAATTTATTAATTTGCTTAGTTTTTATGTTATGGGAAAGTACTGATAACGTCCCGCATCTGTAATTAAAAAAACCTTAGGTATTGTGTGATTTATGGAGAACTGTGATGTTCGAAATTAAAATTTCATGAGCAGTACATTAATTTTTGAGATTTTTGAGATACAGTTACGAATGTCGTTAGCCTTAACTTTTTATCAGTTGGAACGTATAAATCACGCAAGTACGTCCTCTAAAGCAAAGTCGAAAGTTAATGCCTTTTCAAGTTGACGTACCTTACAAAGTCATCAATCAAATACCACCAAAAATAAATTGGAAGCTTTACAACGAGAATTGCAGTAGCAATCTCTTCCAATTATCAAACTGCAAATTCTTTGATTTTACCGTTTAATCATATCCTGGGTCCGAGACCGAATATAATACAAGTGGCCGTCCTCACGTAGGTATGGAAATTAAAAAGTTAATTTTTTGGGACAACTGTCGTTATAAGTCTCTATGTATACACTTTTACAAAATCACACCATAGAAACTTGAATTCCATTCGCATAAAACCTTCTATTAAAAGATAAGCAACCAATCGATCCCTTTTAGTTAAACGTTCAATCAAACTTGTTCAGTATAAGCATTGAATAACGAATAAGTCTTTCACTCAACGGTATAAGTGAAGCTAGTTGGCCTGGCCGTTTATATTGAGGTTGTATTGTATAGAAATTAACTTATTAGCTGATTAAATCATTCCTCCGAAGGATCACCTGAAATTAACAAAGCTTTACCTACGTTAAGAAAATAAGGGAGTTATTACTTTTGGAAATGCACCTAAAAGAAAAATCTTTCTTTATTTGCTATAACATTCCTGACCTGCAGTTTATGTTAAGGTATACGACGAGTAATATTAGATCCTGTAAAAGAGAACCCCTAATCGGTTATTGGAGCGCCAAAGTATGCATAATTACATGTACTATTTCTATACGAAAATTAGGTCTGCCAAACTTTTCTCAAAATGTCAGGGGTGTACAACCCTTGACATCTCCCCTTATCAATATTTTAAGATTATTCAAAAGTAATTGGATGTAATTCAAAATTAAGTAATTTATGGAATATTAGAAATGAAGAATGGGGAGATAAAGAAAGATACGTCCCGAGCGTGTGTGATAATAGGATGTACCACCAGGCGACGCTTGGTCCGAAGAAGGCGCTGCTGGCTGTACAGAGGTTCCTGAAGATTATGGAGAAGATGTCTCATCATGAGTGTGAATTGGCGGTTCAAGATTTTGTTGAGGTGGTGCAGATATGGATCCTTGCAGTCGGGAGTGGCTAAAGGTCTCCATATGGTTTTGTAGGATGAATGAAGTGTCGATTTTCCCAAACATTTCTGCCATCCTCCATATGCACATTATAAGATATTTCTGATTTTCGCTCAGCAACCACATTCTGACGCGTTCGTCAATATCTAACTGTCGATGTGGAGTGGCATTACGATCAGCATCTATTCTGCTATTGTGTCACGAATTTTAAGTGCTCAGAGTTGTCAGAGGTGAGTTGAGGTTTCAAAAGGTTTTTGCTGGATTGCGTGTCCTTCTGCTAAGGAGGCTTTCCGCTGGGGATCTCAATTGCGATCCTGGTGTATTGCGTGACAACAGTAAGGCCATCTTTATGCCCTGCTTATCTTCAATGCATTTTTTCAGCATTTGCTTAGTAGTTTGAACATAATGCTCTGCTAGTCCGTTTGATCTTGCAGAGTATAGGCTTGGCATGCAATGATTGAAGTTGCACTCTTACGCGAATTTTTTTAATTCTCTTCAGTGCAAGTGTCTTTTTGATTCGCTCTTTGGTGGTTCTCGCAAATATTACATGCCTCAATTGCCTTTGTGATATCCTCCGTCATCCCAGGCCAGAATCGAAACTCTCTAGCTCTACGAAACGATGCCCGAATGCGGTAGTGACCTGTAGGAATGTCCCGCGGTACACGTGGTATTTCTTCTTTATGAGCAATCACGCGATCTCCTTTAAATAAAATCCCATCTGTAAAAAAATGTCAGGAGTGTACAACCATCGACATAAACTAGAAAGCAACATACATATACCTGGAGAAATGAGCTGCACATTAGAGTGTTTAAAGCAACACATGACTGCAGTAGTTGAAATTCCACCCATTGTAGCAGTGTAGGAAATCTGCCCAGAACCCCTACCACACCGTGAGCTGTTAAAGGACACCCAAAGAAGATTCAAATTTATTTTATTATATTTATCTTTTACATAAAAATTACGTTAATTAAATGAGAAACTCTCAACCTCCCCTTAGCAATGTTTTAATGTAGACGAAGATGAATATTTAAATATAAACGGGGGTACACGCGATTCTCGCGTTTTGCGTGCTTTGGGGGGGGGGGGGGTATCTGTGATTGTAGGTTATAATAGCTTTTGTTTTAAAATATCAGCTGGCTTAGTTGTTTGAAAAAAGAAAAAAATTACATTTTTGTACCTTTTCAGATTTTTGACCCTGTAGGTATCTGTAATTTAGCAAGTTATTAAGGTAACTAAAATAAAGGATTACATTTACTTACATTTGACGTAAAAATCACAAAAATGGGTTGATATTTGGTAAAGATATAGGTACGAAATCGTTCCTACCTACTTATAGTAAATTTTTACCAATTATTAAAAAAAATGTAAAATGCAAACTTTTTGGAATAGATTTGAGACCAAAAATACATAATGGCCCTTTCACAATGTTAATTACGTCTTTGCACATAGTCTTTGCCCAAAAATTAACGAAAATATAACAAATTCCGTGTGAACTTCATAAGGATAGTTTAGAATGAATTTGGAATGTAAAAGAACTCAATTTGGACACTGGCAGCTTTTTGAGAATACGAATGGCCTTAGGGAGAACGTATTAACATTCATCTTTAACTATAGTAAAACTAAAAATACCATAAAACATAAAATGTACAAATAGAAGCTGGTCTAACGTTGCATAACATCTGTTTTATAGAAAGACCTTCTCTACCTTAAACAGTTTCAAATTTTTGTTTATTTCACTAACTAAAGGCATCATTTACACGTATATGTACAGCAGTAAATACGGATTTTACTTCCTCTTAATTAAAATATAAGTTATATATTTAGAAATATAGTCAAAGTAGGTATAGGTATTCTCTTTGGTATAGTGTAACGTAACAATACACTTGCCACCTACTTTCATCAATAGATATTAAGTTAAATATGTAGACAAAAACATTTTTCATTCGACTATATATGTTACCTACAACATCGTCCATCGTTCAAAATCTCTAATTTCGAAATAAGCACACAAACATGTACAGTTCGAAAGTTACCGAAAGAAGGTATCGGAACACATAAAGTAGTCTACGATGAACGCTGTTACTACTTTTTACATCATTTTAACCATGAAAATGTTAACGCGAGGCATAATAGAATCATTTTTCATCATTTGAATAACTTTTGAACTTGAAATAATTAAATTTCCATGTTACCGAGAAAAAGTTTCCGATACTTGTCATTTTGAAAATTTTTGCGAAAATACTTTCTGCCATTGTTTTAATGTTCGAAATGGGTTAAGGACCTCGGACAGACAAATTTTGCATGTTTACACAAAATTTTCACCCAAAAATAAGCACAAATAGCGAATTCTATTTTACACGTAATCTCCATAAGGAAGCTTTGAACGTATTTTCTAAATAAAGAAAATATATTTAGACACAAATACCGCTTAATATGACGGACTTTTACACTAAAATGTTTAAAACTTACTTTGAAAAAAATTAGTGCAGATATTTACGTGGTTTGTGGGGTATCTATAATTGTAGCATTAATTTGTAGGTTATAAATTTGTAATAGCTTTGGTTTTAAAATATCACATCCGCATTCGTCAGGATTCGGCGACTTTCGGAAAAGTGCACAGCAACACAAACATATACACATCTTTCGGTTATTATATAGTGATGATTGTAATTAAACTGCTACAATGCAAAATTACTATCATATTTAAATATTCATCTGCGTCTACATTAAAACATTGCTAAGGGGAGGTTGAGAGTTTCTCATTTAATTACCTTTTAACCCCTTTGTGAGGAATCCGAACCTTCAGAGATGTCAGAAAATTACGTTAATTATAAATTATAAATAATTAAGTCTTGCACTAATATCCTCCACTGTTTCCGCTGACTACCACGACCCAAAACAAGGGTAAACTATCCCTTAGTGGGATGAAGGTTTCTGTAACATTCTGTGCATGTTTTGTGTTTGGTACCTATGTATAGGTACATATCAAAAAACTCTAAGTGTGTTAATTCTGTACATTGAACATTTTTTTAAAATAATTATTGCTGGCTAGGTACTACATAAGCGATATAGTTAACAAAAATGCAACTTTTGGAATTGGGGTTTTCACTATTGAGGCCCTGAGAAGCACATACGTGTATTTCATCGCAATCGGTTCACAAGAAGCTAAGTTATGATCATTTAAAGTTTAAAAAATACAATGTTTGCATGTGTATAGGTATAAAAGCAGGGCCGGACTGGATAGGCGGGATACCGGGAAAATCCCGGCGGGGCCCTCATCAAAAATTTTTTTTAGAATAATTTGGGTCGTTAAGGGTCTATCACCAGTTGGAATTGACACTGATTGAATGGGTTTTTATGTATACATAAAATTAAAATAATACATTGTTGTATAACCACAACAACTTGTAGGGCCCTTCTGATAGGGATTTTTTAATTTTTTACAAAGTTTATCAACGCACTATGCAAATTTTAGCGCTTGCATGGGTTTAGAAATATACATAAAATTTGGATAATAAATAGTTTTATCGAAATACAAAATACGTCATTGCAAAGAGGAAAGGTTCTTGTAGGGCTCTCGTGTATTAGAATTTTCCATTTTTGTTCGTATTTCTTGTAAAATATTCGTGAAATTGAATGAATATTAAGCAACTTCAAACAAATTTTACAAAAAACTTTGTGAAAAATATAAAAATCCCTATCAGGAGAGCCCTACAATAAACCTTCCTCTATCCATTGACACCTTTTTTGTGTTTATACAACGATGTTTTATTTAAAT
Source organism: Pyrocoelia pectoralis (assembly GCA_036250285.1). Classification (NCBI taxonomy): domain Eukaryota; kingdom Metazoa; phylum Arthropoda; class Insecta; order Coleoptera; family Lampyridae; genus Pyrocoelia; species Pyrocoelia pectoralis. Next base: position 22,357,984 of record CM070077.1, on the reverse strand, counting down.
TTTATGTATACAGCGACACCCATGAAATCAGTTTCAATTCCAACTGGTGATGAACTCTTAACGTCAAAAATAATCATTTATTTTTCCTTTGTATTGCAAGGAGCATTCAAATATAAACCGATAGATTGGTGTAACTTTTTATTTAAGGGGGTTCTCCAACGGCCGCTTGAGATGCGTTGCAAGTCTCTACAAATTTCGCTTTTCCGTTGAAAGTGTAAGAGCTATGCTAGACACTTAAAAACAACTAAAATAATTAAGAAGGCTAGTTATATGTATAGTGGTCTTAAGACAAGACATTTTGAAACCAAAAACATAAAAAATGAGTAGATAACGAAACAATTTTCTCGTCGTGTTGCGTTTCTGGTCTTGCCATAAATTTTTCAATAATGGTTTTGATTTCATATAAAAACTATATATTTATAAACTAAAGACACGTATCTAGGGCACACTTGTGTAACTTTTTGCCAATAATAGATGGTACGTTTGCCTTGTGCCTTCCACTTTCGCCTATAATTGTTTCGTTTTCTACTCATTTTGTAGGCCCCTTGAGCAATTTAAATTACTTTTCGTAATAAAATCATTTTTTTATATTCACCGGTCCTTCCTTTATAGCCAATCGGACGTTGAAGAAAAACAGTCCTCGTATTAATAATGTACGTTTGTGTTATTGAGAAATGGTATTATCCGAATGAAAGTGACTATATGTGGTGGGGCCCTCCTAGCGTACATTTTTCCCGGTAGGCCCTAACAAACCAGTCCGGCCCTGTATAAAAGTTCATCAAAAAGTATTGTCTACACCGTACGCTCAAACATAAGGTATCTTTAAATAATCTATAAATAATAAATATAGGTATATAAAAAGTAATAAAGGACCCGGGGGATCAAACCCGGGACCCTCGCATGACAAAAAAAGCGTTAGTCTTGCCCCACGAGCAACTTTAATTGTCGTTGTCGTCTAGCCGTCGTAAAAACACAAAAAAATTCCGTGTGCATTTCCCTATCTTCCATCGAATGCGTACCCAGGTGGCGAATTTCGCGGAAAATAATTAGAACAATTAAAATTATCAATAGAGCTGTGGATATTAGTTGTAGAAAAGGAGAAAGTGGCTTAAACATTTGATTTTTATTTAATAATGTAAAACCAGACATTTAATTAATTGAGTCGTAAGCTTGTATCTTATTTCGATAGAAAGGAAAATGCTTCCAAAAATCTTTATTTGTGTGTGTCCTTCTTTCCTAAATGTTGATTTTATAAAAGCCCTTTATAAATGCGAAACAGTAACTGACGCTTTCTGTAAACTTAGAATTTCGAGCAGAGCAACTTTACACAAAATGTTTCGGTGAATTGAATTCGATAAACATTCCTTGATGGTTCCGTTGAATATGAAATAAAACGAGAACAAACGTAGCTTTCAAAGGATGTTCATATCCTTACAGAAAATCGTCAAAATGTTATCACCATTTGAAAGGTATTTCAACTGTGTGGGCAAACTAATAATGGTGTGCTTTGGTGTCTGAAAGAATTTCGTTTATGGATTTAAGTTCATCTGTTTATTGTATCAAAGAGGCAATAATAATATTATATTTTACAAATCCTTCACAGAATCTTTTGAAAGAGCTTTTATTAACCACCACATTGTGTTATAGTATTATCTTGGTCTCTTGGTGACGTATGCCTTAATTTCCATTGCATTACTAAAATTGTGATCTTTAATTTCAGTATTAACTGAGAGGAATAATATTTTGTAAACCGTCATGAAGCTCTTTATTACAACGTTAAGATCGTAAGTCTATTTACCAGAATTTAATTAGTCTACAAACCTTTATTAAAGCTTCCATATGGAAGAAATTCAATTCTTTGTTAGTATATAAATACCTCATTCGTCAAAAATATGCTAATTACAGGACGGTAAAGGTAAACATTTTTAATCAACATTTACCACGTTCGACTTTTAATAACTACACAATAAACCTCTTCGCTTTTACTGTGTTTTAATTAAATTTTTTCACGAATTGGACAGTGTTTTCAAAATGAATTATTCAAGAGTTGGGATTGCAAATCCAAACTATACAAAAGCGCTGCTAAACTTCATCAATGACATAACTTTTTTTGAATAAAATCTTGTTTCAAAAATAATTTTATTTTAATCAAGCGTTCTTGGTTTTGTTTGTTTCATAAGGAAGTAGGTAGCATAATTTTAAAAAAATTAAAAAACGTAATAGCTCATTAAAACTTGGCAAACAGATGTAAAAAAGTCCTCATTTTATACCTCGTATACTCATAATTGCACTCTGTAAACAGCAATCGTTACAGCTTGACAACAACATTCAATTAACTTTATTAAACGATAAACAGTCCCCCAATTCACTGTTAACCACAAGTTCGTTTAAACAGGTTTAGTAAAATTGGTACTACTGGATTGCTATTAAGATTTGCTTCCCTAACAATTACCTACCACAGGCTTTATTTTGGCTAATTAATTCATTTCTCTGAACATATGAAAGAGATAGTAAAGTAGTACTCAACACATAATCGATAAGTAAGGGAATTGGAGAATAATCAAAAGAGAGTGTCTGAATTGAAAGAATGTATACATGAGATGTGAATAGTCTAATGTAAATGCACGTGAGCATTGCAAGTCATATACCTCCCAGCAAACACACATATAAAATATACATACAACATATATAAATTGAAGTAAATACCCCTACATATGCTTTTTTATATATCAAGTATGTAAGTATTCTTTAATAAAGTTATATAAACCGTATGTCACACAATTACGTATATTTTACATAATAGTATAGAAACTTACGGATATTCTGTATACAGAAATTCATATAATATAATACAAATAGATAATTACATATCACTCATGAAATTCATGTGCTGTCATATTTACATGATTAGATTTATGTACGTTATATGTAAAATATTATATGTAATATTACTTATTTTTTATGTATGCCTTTTGTAAATATAATTAGAAATTATCATTACATATATTGTATGGTCGAAAATAAAGTCCGTTTCTATTTGCGCCACATAAGTAATCGCACGCGCGTGTTTTCTATAACGCCAAAAATTGTAGTTCACGTACCTTTAATATTAGATCCGTATCGACTAAAATGCGTCTAATTTATATAGAAAATAAATAATATAAAATAAATTAAATCCTGGTCATTTTTAACATAAAGTTAAAGATAGGTATAATTATTGAATAAGACTTCACTCAACGCTATAATCAAACAAAATTTAAACTAATAACGCGAAACAGCGCAAAGTTACGAAGTACGAAATAAAAAGAAGGGATGTTACAGATTAGCGCAGTGGTAGAATGTCGGATTTCAGAATTTGCAACGCCCACTCGCAAACGTTCGAATCCGGTTAAGGGACACTTTTCAAGCAAGTATATCATAATAAACTGTCGGCTTTTAGTTCAGGTGAAAACGGGTTCGTGAATTAATTTAAATACACACGTAAAATGTAGTTTTTCCATTTTTTGTATGGAACTGCTTAAATAATTTTTTACATTGATAATAATTACATTATTATGCTCGAGTAGCTGCCATTTTGGTCATCGCAACGCTTTTACAACGAATATTTTTTATGTAAATATTACATAAAATATACATAAAACGTATATAAATTCATGTAGAAGAATTTACATCTAATAGACATATATATTATTTTGAAAATTTCTGACATCCTGACATTAAATATCTCTTATTTTTCTTCCAGTTTTATATAAATCTAAAAAGCTCTTACATAATTTATATGTATTTTATATATAAATGTGTTTGCTGGGCTTATCGGTAATTAATTAAAAATAGTAAAGGAGTAAGATAAAAAACGACTTCCGGGGTTGGAAGTCGTTTTTATCTTACTCTGGCGACCGTGGAAGCATCCGCTGTGGCTAATGTATGCGAGTGATAAATAGAAAAGATTTTAGCGATTTGAATCCTCTTCTCAACCTAAGCACAGATCAACGAGTAGCATTTATTTTCGTTAGCTTAATATCGCTCGCTTGAGAATTAGGTCTACATAAGTAAAACAGTGACACATCCATGGCGGATAACCTGTAAGATCGATAACTCAAGACATTGTAGAATAATCAAAAAGGAGTGCATAACTGTTTACTATACATACTCCATCAAAAAGAAAGGTGATTTTAAGACGGTGCAGGAAAATATGGCAGTTAATAATATGGAACGGTATTTGTAAGACAGGCATGCGGATAAATATTTGTTCGAAGTATCGATCCTTGACGTGCACACGCATGCGCAATAGTATTGCCTATATCGTTAAACGTTAAAGTTTAGGTTTAAATGATATAAACTTTCATGAACCTCGCATTTATTTCTTTGTGGGACATCTTGCATAATATCAAAATAATTTTAAATTATACCTCTAATCGGCTTCTATCTATCTCCAAAAAAACCTTTTTAAACTCAAGTAGTTTAGCCGTAATAATCTATGTCGAATAACGTGGATATCCTTCTATATAAAGTTCGAAATAAATTCTTATTTCAAACATACAATGTGACGGACAAAACCAATTTACTTCATTTTAACGCCGGTTAACCGAAGCGAAGTAAAAAAGAGAGGACTTGAATAAATACATCCCCAATTTACTTTGGAAAAAATGTTGTACATGGACCCTAAACCATATTCAAATCGAGACTTTAAATACCCACGTTCTTAAGACCTTAAAGAATTTAAAAAAATAACATCCCAATTTGTAAATGGGTGAGTTTTACACGTTTTTAATAGACGAAGTAAATCAATATTCTATTCGCTGTCCCTTGACACTCTAAAAAATGTTTAATGATGCTTTCAGAGTAGTGAGCAAGAAGTGAAAAACCTTGTTCATCGAAACAAAGCTTTAAGATACGTCTCCATAATACGTGTTTATCACGAATTTATCACTATCATATACACTAATCTGTTACTAACTAATGAACATTTGAAAAATCTGTTGAGTGTAGTGTTTATGAGAAATAGAGAGAATGCCAAGGAAGATAAATTTAAAATTAATTACTTATTTTGGTAGACATACTTACCTATACAAAATCGTGTTGTCGAAAAACAATAGTTTCATGTAATTTAAATGTAGCTTTTACACTAACGTACAAAGGCTACTTGAAGAAGGTCGTTGTTTTCTTTTTATTTTAAGGATAAATGGCATTTCAGCATTATTATTAAAGTTATGAAACTATTTTTGCTTTTACTGAAGATGCATAGAATCACCGTTAGTTATACTCACGGGAATTCTTGCACATTCCTTTAATTAATTAAAATCTAGAGCTTTATAGAGAAGGTCGAAAGGATAGATACGTTGGAAAAGTACATCGATGGGAATTCAAAATAAGCAACTATTACTCTATTCGTTCCGATTATGAACTTTAGGTACTACAATTTGATAAGCACTAAAAAGCTCTCTGCTCTTTACTAAATATTTAAATCCCTCGGACTCTTTTACGAGACACTTAATGGAAAATGAATAATTAATAACGGGAATAGCAAACATTTGCAATTCCGAATATGATGAGGTGGGTCACATAGACCAGGATCCCATTACTCGCTATACGATGTATGGAGCTTTTTAGATGTACAGAACATTAAACGTGTTCTACTTCAGTACACATAGGCTAGGATAATAGACTTAGACTTTTTTACATATCTTTTGTTTTTCTTTATTATATAATGTAGGTTTGTAGAATAACTCGTTTTGTTATAAATGGAATACTTATTATGTTTTGTTACTGAACTCCTCCACTGTAATTGGGCAACTGTTGTGGAGCAGTAAAATCAATAAATAAAATAAAATAAAAATAATACATAGTTTCTTAGCTCTGCATTTGTAGGGTGGATGGATAGATGGATTGAATAGCGTAGTAACTACTAGTGGATGGTCTTAATCCATCTGGGACGTAGTTGAACCCTATCCACCGTAAAACAAACGATTTTCTTATAAAATTTACAACAAGCCTCAGAAACAGACAGAGCTAAAGACCACAAGCACTGTGCGGACAAAGATGTCATATATATGAAACATTTCCATTTGAGTACATCCTGCTTTAAGGTTTACTAAGAAAAGAAGGGCGGGCTTCTCGCAAAAAATATAAACATATGCAAAAATTAACTACAAGAAAAACAATAAAATACACTCTAACGTAATAAAAAAAATGCACGAAAACCGCTATATTTTTAGACAGAGAAAAAATGAACTGAAGCCATTTTGCAATGCACAAAATTTACTACAAAAAAGTCCGGTGATATCTCCAATATTCTGGGAAAAAGCGGTGTGCACAGTTGCGCGAATAAGTTTTGCATCACTTTGGACGCCTATCGAAGATCGTGACACCCTCTCACGGACTTTCCTTTAGTAAATTTTGTGCTCTACAAATTTGTTTATATGCAATTTTCCTCTATCTAGCACCGTTTTTGTGCCTTCGTGGCGCAAACACCATCAGATGTAAGTATGCTACTAATACAAGTATTTTTCAGGTTAACTCAGAGAGATTGAGCTACCCTATTATATTTAAGATATAAAAGACATCACAAGGAGCATATTTGATATCGTCAAATTTTTTGTATCTCTAAAAATAAACTCGGTACAGACGAAAGCACATCAAATGTGTATTCCGCAAACGAAATTCACTCTGTGAGTGACGTCATGCGCACGGTCTGACGAAATCTGAACCTCGGAGCATCCGGCCCTGATTTTGTAAGCGTATAGGGCTAATGACCACAGCTGTTGATGCCCTCAACCCCCTTCGTGGGGAAGAAATTAAAAAAAAACTGTAAATGTAAATGATTATTGTTTTGTATTATCTTTCTTAAACCTATTCATAACGCCATAATTGTGAACAAAACACTCTAATGTGTAATTGTTAGGTAAAATCCAGAAATAAGACACGAAGCCTCCCCTTATATCGTTTAATAACCATAATTTAGTTACGTTGTAAAAAAGTGTGATGACGAAGGATGAAATGAGATGTTTTTTTAAGGGGAGGCTTCGTGTCTTATTTCTGGATTTTACCTATTCATACTCCCTTATTGTGAGTCCCGAACCACTCGTTCATGATGTACAGGGTTTCCATAAAAGAACTCCGGGGTTTTGAGGCGTAATATTTTAATGAAGAAAAAAACGTATACAGGGTGGGGCACCACATACGGCACGGAAGTTGGTGCTTAAACTATAACAATTTTTAAAAATCTTTTTATATGCATACATGTAGGTCAATAAGAGCTACATTTTAAAAATATTTATAAATATACAGGGTGGTTCAAAAAAATGTGGCGTATCAAAGTTATATTTTTTTAAATGGAACATCCTATATATCATCACATTTTCGTATTTTACGTTAAAAAATAATGTCTCTTTCTTAACAATTCCCTATACCTATCTTTTATGGTTTTCGAGATATCTCGGTTTTTCTCGAACTACAGTAGGTCACAGAAAAAAGAATAACGGGAAAATGGATAGGGGTAAAAGAAATTCCTTTGGATCAGTTGATTTGAAGCCTTTTGGCAACTATTTTCAATATTTACTATTATGTAGAAATCTACAGGGTGTTCCAGAACGTGCGAAATACCATTGACTCCTGCTAACTTAAATAACTTGCTTATTTTAAATAGAACACCCTGTATTTTTTTACCCTATTCGATACAGTAAAATATTGTCTTTCAAACGATATTAGGGTTCCCTATAGCTAAGTATAGCATTTTTCACGCAACCAATGGATAACCTGTTTGAAGGTCAGCTCTATATGTCATTCTCTTAGGGTATTATTGTAAACAATACCTGAAATTATTAAATTTACTTTTATTAGACGTTTCCTACAGCCAAGTTGTTGATTTGTGCTTTACCTACATTACTTCAGTCAGTTCAATATTAAAATAGTTGAAACCAAAAAAATTACAATGAATCAACTGTAAATATTGAATAATCACTCAACGCTGTAAATAATTTATTGTAATGTTTAATAATTAGCGAAGCTTATAAAAAATATCAACAACTAAACATAACATTGCCAGTAATTGCAAGAATTTGAGGTATCGTTCAGGTATACTCCTAAGAGAAAGACATAGAGCTGACTTTAAACACGTTATCCATTGGTTACGTGAAAAATACTATACTTAGCTATAGGGAACCCTAATATCGTTTAAAGACAATATTTTACTGTATCGAGTAGAGTAAAAAAATACAGGGTGTTCTATTTAAAATAAGCAAGTTATTTAAGTTAGCAGGAGTCAATATATTTCGCACGTTCTGGAACACCCTGTACATTTCTACATAATAGTAAATATTGCAAATAGTTGCCAAAAAGCTTCAAATCAACTAATCCAAAGCAATTTTTTTACGCCTACCCATTTTGCCGTTATTCTTTTTTTTGTGACCTACATGTTGTTATCCATTGGTTACGTGAAAAATGCTTTACTTAGCTATAGGGAACCCTAATATCGTTTGAAAGACAATATTTTACTGTATCGAATAGGGTAAAAAAATACAGGGTGTTCTATTTAAAATAAGCAAGTTATTTAAGTTAGCAGGAGTCAATGATATTTCGCACGTTCTGGAACACCCTGTACATTTCTACATAATAGTAAATATTGCAAATAATTGCCAAAAAGCTTCAAATCAACTAATCCAAAGCAATTTTTTTTACGCCGACCCATTTTGCCGTTATTCTTTTTTTTGTGACCTACATGTTGTTATCCATTGGTTACGTGAAAAATACTATACTTAGCTATAGGGAACCCTAATATCATTTGAAAGACAATATTTTACTGTATCGAATAGAGTAAAAAAATACAGGGTGTTCTATTTAAAATAAGCAAGTTATTTAAGTTAGCAGGAGTCAATGGTATTTCGCACGTTCTGGAACACCCTGTACATTTCTACATAATAGTAAATATTGAAAATAGTTGCCAAAAGGCTTCAAATCAACTGATCCAAAGGAATTTCTTTTACGCCTACCCATTTTCCCGTTATTCTTTTTTCTGTGACCTACTGTAGTTCGAGAAAAACCGAGATATCTCGAAAACCATAAAAGATAGGTATAGGGAATTGTTAAGAAAGAGACATTATTTTTTAACGTAAAATACGAAAATGTGATGATATATAGTGTGTTCCATTTAAAAAAATATAACTTTGATACGCCACATTTTTTTGAACCACCCTGTATATTTATAAATATTTTTAAAATGTAGCTCTTATTGACCTACATGTATGCATATAAAAAGATTTTTAAAAATTGTTATAGTTTAGGCACCAACTTCCGTGCCGTATGTGGTGCCCCACCCTGTATAAGTGTTTTATACATTATTGGAAAGGTTGCATTTTCAAGTTTTTTATACATATTAATACAGTTCAATATGAGCCCCGTTAGTGGCACGGCACCTTAGAATATAAAAAACAACACGGCACGTATCGTAACGGTACTCAATCTCTGCCCATGTCCTGGCCAGCATGTCTGGGGGGACGGTTGCCACGCAATTATTCGTTCCCTGAGATGGCCAACATCACGGATTTTCTCCGAATACACAAGATTCTTGATATGGTCCCAGTAGAAAAAGTTCAACGGAGTTATGTCAGGGCTCCTTGGAGTCCATGGAATAGGTCCTTCTCGTTGTTTCAAGATCAACGCTCTGGAGCGCTGCGAACTGTTGATGAAAACATTCCCAATTGGTATGGGTAAAACTTGATGAGCTAATCGTTTCTGAGATATTAATTACATTTCTGCATCTTCTACAGTTATTAATATATGAATTTTTAAAACCCCGGAGTTCTTTTATAGAAACCCTGTATAATTGTTATTGAAATATGATTACCTATGCATAAAATTTGCACAACCCTTCGAAAATTGATCGCCCTATAAAAAAAATTTTATGTGTGAAACTTGACTGACCAAACTTCAATGTAATGAAAAGGTTCAATTTGTGTAACGAACTTTTCGGTTACTCAGTTAATTAACCTCTATTGTATAAGGGCTCCAAACATTATATGAAAGACTTTCTCATATAAAGATTATTTTTTAATTGAAATATAAAGTTGGAAAAGTCCAATTTTCATTAGACGTTTCGGTTAAGCCATAAAAACCTTTCATTACTATTATTTTATTAGTATCAATTTCAAAGTTTTCGTTTTATTTGGTAAAAATTACCATAATTAACTATTCTCTTTCTGCTTTTTAAGCAATTTGCAATTCCTAAATTCTCAATCGGTTTATTTAGTACTTTCTTTTCGTACAGGAAAATTCTAACTTCTTAAGATCTTCGTAATATCACAGAGTACCCTACGGTAATATCACAGTATCACAGAATAAAGCACAGTGCTTTAATTCTGTGGTAATATTAAAGTTTCTATAGACTGCGACAGTAAATTTTTATTTACTTTAGTGGCGATAAAATCTCCCTAATAAGATCCTTTCAAAGAAAAGAAGAACGTGATATGAATTAAATGCAAAATTGAAATAAGCCCCTATCTAATTTTCCAATTGTTAAGTCAAGTAAAAACCTCCCCTTAGTTAGTAGATATAAGATAATTATAGTAAATAAGTGATTAGGTATAACCAGCATTCAAGTTGGTAGATTAACAATATCGAGATCTGGGGAAATTACCCAGTCTATCGCACGCCTAAATAGCAGGGTTAAATATTTATGATTCTGCAAACTGTACTCGGCGCGAACGAGGTCGAGTTTTCCTATTTAAAATTTTAAAAAAGTAATTAACCTGTATAGTATTGTGTGAAGTAAAATGTGGATTTCTTAAATAACTAATTAGTAAAGTTTTGAAATCTTGATACATCAAAGTCGTTAACATAAAGTTGTGAACGGTTCTCTCGGTAACTCAAAACAAATTATCCTTTAAAATTGGAAATAAACCGCTCCCCGAGTTTTCATCAGTGGCGCCGCTACTAAAGGGCAAGGGGGGGGGGCTCAGGTCCCCCTGGCATTTCATTAATCGCGTAAATCCATTTTAGAAAATGTTAAAAGCTCACAATAAAGCCACTTTTCTAATATCAATATAATGTTCTATTTCATCGGTGACTGCATAGCTTATTAATTTACTAATAAATTTAAGAATAGGTAAAAATTTTCAAGTGTTTTAATTTCTACTTGAATAAATGTAACCCCCCCAGTTCCGGCGCCACTGGCTTTACGTACCTATACATTTTTCGACAAAAAGCTCAAATGTAACAATAGTCCTCGTCAGTTTGCCTTACAGTAATGATTCTATTCATCTAGTTAACTGGGTCATTCTATATTTGCATCGAATTAAGCTTCTGTTTTTCATTTTAACGTATAAACCTTTTCATGTTGGTAATAAATTTGACATACTTTTTTTACCAACTATGGATACAATCTCTAATTTTAAAAAAAACCTGCCGGACATTGAAAATTTAACATTCAGTTAAAGTTATAATGAAATAAAGCATTGCATGATTAAAGTTTCGTGGGTAATCGATAATCTTCAATCTGATAAGTTAATGCACTCCTCTATTTTACGCATTCAGTACACTAATCAATGGGCGATTAGAGTATCAAGGAAATTGAATATATCATTTTCAAGAATCAGTACTTTGGCGGCGCAAGCATTCTTCTTACTCTTCTGTCTATCGCGCCGTTTTTTATTTTCACTTGGATATCCACAGAATATTTTGTTGGACACGCTCATTCTTCAATATATTGTTTTTTGTAGTTCCTGCAATTTTTTAATGGTTTTGACTTCAAATGAGCACATTTGCATTCCATCGGAATTAGTCTCGCCCTTCAGGTAATACTCAGTGTTGAATAGTTGCATAATTGCAATCAATGTTAAATTAAATAGCGGTGTAGTCACATGAGTGATTTTTTCTGATTTCCTCTGAGTACCTTTCATCAATCTAGAGAAGCCCGTTTTATTTTATTTTTTTTTTTTTTTTTTTTTTTTTTTTTTTTTTTTTATTTAAAATTGTTTGCCATGCGTCTCAAAGGAGACTTTAGCAGCGTCATATACATAGTTACACAAATCTTACATTATTGTATTGGTAAAATAAACACTAGAATAAAATATAGTTTATAAACTTAGTGGCGCCCGTTAAAACATATCTAGTTCGGTGAAGGAAAATTGCACTTAACGCACTACTAACTTAACTCCCCAAAAAGGTGGGAAGGAAGCAAAGAGGAATAACAATAGGGAGAACCCATCAGGACCTTACAGCGTTGAAATCTGTTTGGATTAATCAAAATATACAACCTAAAGAGGACCTAAATAGTGATCAAGTACACCAATTTTAGGAAATTCTTCTAAAAACAATTAAACCAAACCATCCTATTACTCCAGCATAAGAAAACAACCTGATGCTGTGGATGGAGACATTCCAGCTTTTGAATAACATTTATATAGAAGATGCCTAAAAGTTGCCGATCACAATGACACACAAAAATGTAACAAACTACCCAAACATTTTGAGCATCTCATGGATCAGTACCTCTTTCGGACGAAGAAAGTGACCAAAAAGTTCCATCGTAAATTGCGGAATTACACGAATTGGCTCCAGTAGAATAGGGGTGCTACGTCTGCAGCTTTGAAAACCACTCCAAAATCTTGGAGAACCAGAGGCGCAAGACCAGCATAACAAGGCAGGCAATAATAAGACATGTAGAACTTCAGCATGTACACTGTACAGCGTGTACATATGTACTGCCAATCACCACTAACGCTTGTATCAAAGTTAACAGCCCACAACCCGGTTCAAAATCAAAAACTCCAAACAAATGTCATGTAAGCTTAAAGCGCTGGCGTATTGTTTTAGAAAAATGGATAATTTTCTTATCGCTTCTCTGATTTTAATATTGATCCCCTCAATTCACTAGTTTTGATATATACTATTTAATAGATTTGAAGCCGAAAAAGATTATTTGAATAAATGTGTTAAGATTGATTGCTAAAAAGATTTGTATCATATTTTATGAAAAACAAAGACACGTATCGACCGTACGCTGAGCCTTAGCCAAGTTTATGGGTGGTACAAACGTTTTAAAGATGGTCGAAAAAGTGTTGAAAGTGATGCGCGTTCTGGGAGCCCCGTAATCAGCAAAAGTGAACACAATATGGAAACAGCGTGTGCAGCTGTGTTAGCAAATCACCGAATCACTATTTAGGATCTACGCAGAGATCGGTAGTATTCATTTCGGTTCAGCGCAGTCGATTTTGAAGGAGAATATGGGTAGGGGACGCATCTCACAATCAGCCAAATTTGTTTCAAAATTGTTCAAAGCTTTGGATTAGCGAGTATGGTTCTGAAAAAATATCAGTATTCACAGTGAAAAACTCACTCGAAACTAAGAAAGCACGACAGAAGCGAAGACCATTACTCGTAACATATTTATCTAACAAAAATAGAGAAATTCAATTTTATAGTAAATTTTGCTCTCTCGAGATAAACCTTCATAAAGAAACCTTTTCTCTAAAGTATACATAAGCCATTTTTTTCTAATTTAGTTATAACTCGCAATGAGCTATAAAGTCGATTTTCTTTTAAAAATTGCTGTCCTCGAAATGTACACAGAAAATGTGAAATATGACGGGTCTCTACAGATATTTCATTAATAAACGTCATTAAAAAACCAGTAACCTATAGATTACCTATTTTTGCACATTACTCTCATCCATCTTAAAATGCGTTTAAATGAAATTACCATTCTCGTCATTCAACTCGGCTTTCAAGTAAAATGAAGTCGAATTTGGTTTCTCTGTTGTTATTTAAACAAAATAACACGCCTAGACGAAAATTACTATAGAGATAAAGAAACTACTGGTATCGAGAAAGAAATGTCATAAACCTCATCGCTTTATTTCATTTTGAGCTTGATGATGAGTACATATTTTAAAAACGTTGGAAATCTACCTCTTGGAATAGGAAAAGCTGCTGCAAATCGGCAATTGTGGAGATATTTCAGATGTAGTTGCAGATTTGCATTCCTCACGTTTAGACGCATCAGCGTGAGAAAAGTTCGTCCAGTTGCTGCAAATAATAAATTTTTTGGGCAGCGGTATATACCCAAAAACGTTGGAAATCCACCTCTTGGAATAGGAAAGCTGCTGCAAATCGGCGATTGTGGAGATATTTCAGATGTAGTTGCAGATTTGCATTCCTCACGTTTAGACGCATCAGCGTGAGAAAAGTTCGTATAGTTGCTGCAAATAATAAATTTTTTGGGCAGCGGTATATACCCAAAAACGTTGGAAATCTACCTCTTGGAATAGGAAAAGCTGCTGCAAATCGGCAATTGTGGAGATATTTCAGATGTAGTTGCACATTTGCATTCCTCACGTTTAGACGCATCAGTGTGCGAAAAGTTCGTCCAATTGCTGCAAATAATAAATTTTTTGGGCAGCGGTATATAGCCAAAAACGTTGGAAATCTACCTCTTGGAATAGGAAAAGCTGCTGCAAATCGGCAATTGTGGAGATATTTCAGATGTAGTTGCAGATTTGCATTCCTCACGTTTAGACGCATCAGCGTGAGAAAAGTTCGTCCAGTTGTTGCAAATAATAATTTTTTTGGGCAGCGGTATATACCCAAAAACGTTGGAAATCTACCTCTTGGAATAGAAAAAGCTGCTGCAAATCGGCAATTGTGGAGATATTTCAGATGTAGTTGCAGATTTGCATTCCTCACGTTTAGACGCATCAGCGTGAGAAAAGTTCGTCCAGTTGCTGCAAATATTAAATTTTTTGAGCAGCGGTATATACTCAAAAACGTTGGAAGTCTACCTCTTGGAATAGGAAAAGCTGCTGCAAATCGGCAATTGTGGAGATATTTCAGATGTAGTTGCAGATTTGCATTCCTCACGTTTAGACGCATCAGCGTGAGAAAAGTTCGTCCAGTTGCTGCAAATAATAAATTTTTTGGGTAGCGGTATATACCCAAAAACATTGGAAATCTAACTCTTGGAATAGGGAAAGCTGCTGCAAATCGGCAATTGTGGAGATATTTCAGATGTAGTTGCAGATTTGCATTCCTCACGTTTAGACGCATCAGTGTGCGAAAAGTTCGTCCAATTGCTGCAAATAATAAATTTTTTGGGCAGCGGTATATACCCAAAAACTTTGGAAATCTCACTCTTGGAATAGGAAAAGCTGCTGCAAATCGGCAATTGTGGAGATATTTCAGATGTAGTTGCAGATTTGCATTCCTCACGTTTAGACGCATCAGCGTGAGAAAAGTTCGTCCAGTTGCTGCAAATAATAAATTTTTTGGGCAGCGGTATATAGCCAAAAACGTTGGAAATCTACCTCTTGGAATAGGAAAAGCTGCTGCAAATCGGCAATTGTGGAGATATTTCAGATGTAGTTGCAGATTTGCATTCCTCACGTTTAGACGCATCAGTGTGCGAAAAGTTCGTCCAATTGCTGCAAATAATAAATTTTTTGGGCAGCGGTATATACCCAAAAACGTTGGAAATCTAACTCTTGGAATAGGGAAAGCTGCTGCAAATCGGCAATTGTGGAGATATTTCAGATGTAGTTGCAGATTTGCATTCCTCACGTTTAGACGCATCAACGTGTGAAAAGTTCGTCCAGTTGCTGCAAATAATAAATTTTTTGGGCAGCGGTATATACCCAAAAACGTTGGAAATCTACCTTTTGGAATAGGAAAAGCTGCTGCAAATCGGCAATTGTGGAGATATTTCAGATGTAGTTGCAGATTTGCATTCCTCACGTTTAGACGCATCAGCGTGTGAAAAGTTCGTCCAATTGCTGCAAATAATAAATTTTTTGGGCAGCGGTATATACCCAAAAACTTTGGAAATCTCACTCTTGGAATAGGAAAAGCTGCTGCAAATCGGCAATTGTGGAGATATTTCAGATGTAGTTGCAGATTTGCATTCCTCACGTTTAGACGCATCAGCGTGAGAAAAGTTCGTCCAGTTGCTGCAAATAATAAATTTTTTGGGCAGCGGTATATAGCCAAAAACGTTGGAAATCTACCTCTTGGAATAGGAAAAGCTGCTGCAAATCGGCAATTGTGGAGATATTTCAGATGTAGTTGCAGATTTGCATTCCTCACGTTTAGACGCATCAGTGTGCGAAAAGTTCGTCCAATTGCTGCAAATAATAAATATTTTGGGCAGCGGTATATACCCAAAAACGTTGGAAATCTAACTCTTGGAATAGGGAAAGCTGCTGCAAATCGGCAATTGTGGAGATATTTCAGATGTAGTTGCAGATTTGCATTCCTCACGTTTAGACGCATCAGCGTGTGAAAAGTTCGTCCAGTTGCTGCAAATAATAAATTTTTTGGGCAGCGGTATATACCCAAAAACGTTGGAAATCTACCTTTTGGAATAGGAAAAGCTGCTGCAAATCGGCAATTGTGGAGATATTTCAGATGTAGTTGCAGATTTGCATTCCTCACGTTTAGACGCATCAGCGTGAGAAAAGTTCGTCCAGTTGCTGCAAATAATAAATTTTTTGGGCAGCGGTATATACCCAAAAACGTTGGAAATCTACCTCTTGGAATAGGAAAAGCTGCTGCAAATCGGCAATTGTGGAGATATTTCAGATGTAGTTGCAGATTTGCATTCCTCACGTTTAGACGCATCAGCGTGAGAAAAGTTCGTCCAGTTGCTGCAAATAATAAATTTTTTGGCAGCGGTATATACCCAAAAACTTTGGAAATCTAACTCTTGGAATAGGGAAAGCTGCTGCAAATCGGCAATTGTGGAGATATTTCAGATGTAGTTGCAGATTTGCATTCCTCACGTTTAGACGCATCAGTGTGCGAAAAGTTCGTCCAATTGCTGCAAATAATAAATTTTTTGGGCAGCGGTATATACCCAAAAACGTTGGAAATCTAACTCTTGGAATAGGGAAAGCTGCTGCAAATCGGCAATTGTGGAGATATTTCAGATGTAGTTGCAGATTTGCATTCCTCACGTTTAGACGCATCAACGTGAGAAAAGTTCGTCCAGTTGCTGCAAATAATAAATTTTTTGGGCAGCGGTATATACCCAAAAACGTTGGAAATCTACCTCTTGGAATAGGAAAAGCTGCTGCAAATCGGCAATTGTGGAGATATTTCAGATGTAGTTGCAGATTTGCATTCCTCACGTTTAGACGCATCAGCGTGTGAAAAGTTCGTCCAGTTGCTGCAAATATTAACTTTTTTGGGCAGCGGTATATACCAAAAAACGTTGGAAGTCTACCTCTTGGAATAGGAAAAGCTGCTGCAAATCGGCAATTGTGGAGATATTTCAGATGTAGTTGCAGATTTGCATTCCTCACGTTTAGACGCATCAGCGTGAGAAAAGTTCGTCCAGTTGCTGCAAATAATAAATTTTTTGGCAGCGGTATATACCCAAAAACTTTGGAAATCTAACTCTTGGAATAGGGAAAGCTGCTGCAAATCGGCAATTGTGGAGATATTTCAGATGTAGTTGCAGATTTGCATTCCTCACGTTTAGACGCATCAGCGTGAGAAAAGTTCGTCCAGTTGCTGCAAATAATAAATTTTTTGGGCAGCGGTATATACCCAAAAACTTTGGAAATCTAACTCTTGGAATAGGGAAAGCTGCTGCAAATCGGCAATTGTGGAGATATTTCAGATGTAGTTGCAGATTTGCATTCCTCACGTTTAGACGCATCAGCGTGAGAAAAGTTCGTCCAGTTGCTGCAAATAATAAATTTTTTGGGCAGCGGTATATACCCAAAAACGTTGGAAATCTACCTCTTGGAATAGGAAAAGCTGCTGCAAATCGGCAATTGTGGAGATATTTCAGATGTAGTTGCAGATTTGCATTCCTCACGTTTAGACGCATCAGTGTGCGAAAAGTTCGTCCAATTGCTGCAAATAATAAATTTTTTGGGCAGCGGTATATACCCAAAAACGTTGGAAATCTACCTCTTGGAATAGGTAAAGCTGCTGCAAATCGGCAATTGTGGAGATATTTCAGATGTAGTTGCAGATTTGCATTCCTCACGTTTAGACGCATCAGCGTGAGAAAAGTTCGTCCAGTTGCTGCAAATAATAAATTTTTTGGGCAGCGGTATATACCCAAAAACGTTGGAAATCTACCTCTTGGAATAGGAAAAGCTGCTGCAAATCGGCAATTGTGGAGATATTTCAGATGTAGTTGCAGATTTGCATTCCTCACGTTTAGACGCATCAGTGTGCGAAAAGTTCGTCCAATTGCTGCAAATAATAAATTTTTTGGGCAGTGGTATATACCCAAAAACGTGTGCAGCTGTGTTAGCAAATCACCGAATAACTATTTAGGATCTACGCAGAGATCGGTAGTATTAATTTCGGTTCAGCGCAGTCGATTTTGAAGGAGAATTTGGGTAGGGGACGCATCTCACAATCAGCCTTTGTTTCAAAATTGTTCAAAGCTTTGGATTAGCGAGTAAGATTCTGAAAAAATATCAGTATTCACAGTGAAAAACTCACTCGAAACTAAGAAAGCACGACAGAAGCGAAGACCATTACTCGTAACATATTTATCTAACAAAATAGAGAAATTCAATTTTATAGTAAATTTTGCTCTCTCGAGATAAGCCTTCATAAAGAAACCTTTTCTCTAAAATATACATAAGCCATTTTTTTCTAATTTAGTTATAACTCGCAATGAGCTATAAAGTCGATTTTCTTTTAAAAATTGCTGTCCTCGAAATGTACACAGAAAATGTGAAAATGACGGGTCTCTACAGATATTTCATTAATAAACGTCATTAAAAAACCAGTAACCTATAGATTACCTATTTTTGCACATTACTCTCATCCATCTTAAAATGCGTTTAAATGAAATTACCATTCTCGTCATTCAACTCGGTTTTCAAGTAAAATGAAGTCGAATTTGGTTTCTCTGTTGTTATTTAAACAAAATAACACGCCTAGACGAAAATTACTATAGAGATAAAGAAACTACTGGTATCGAGAAAGAAATGTCATAAATCTCATCGCTTTCTTTCATTTTGAGCTTGTTGATGAGTATTTAGGTTGAAATTATTAGCTTTCAATCTTTACACCAATCGATTCACATGAATTCTAGTTCATGTTTATGATTGATGACCAATGCTCACATTTTATCTTTCAAAGTCTGAGGAACTTCTGTTTTATGCGACTTTTATGCGAACGTTAACATTGGATAGCGAATATAAATGCGTGCATAAAAACTTAAAACTATTCACAATCAACAAGTTTCAGCTACAATTATTCAAAAAGACGGTTATTGTACTAGGAAAGGCTTAGTCGATGAACCTCTGAAAACGTGGAAAAAAGCGATAAAAAGTTCGATATTGAAGCCAAATCAATAGAGTTCCCTTCAGTTTTAACTCTTCAATCATTTGTGCGAAGAGCTAATTATTATAATGTACTAGCGTGTGGGTTAAACATAAAAACATGCTTTACAAAGCTTCAATTAAAAAATTTTACCGAATAATGGTTAAAAATGCTGTTAGCAGTTCGCTAATGTTACGTATGTAATGAATGTGTAGACTAAATAGGTTTCAGTAAAAAAGATAAAAGTATAATATGTAAAAATAACTTACCTTCATCTCCATAAAATGTTTTATCCACTCGTCCCGACTGGTTCGCCCCCATTTCACCTTCTTTGTTGTCTCTGACTGTTTTAATTAGTAATTTAATTAAATCGTCCAAGTCTACATTTTGAACATGTACTTCAATATAATGATTTAATTACGAAATACCGGATGATGCTCGTAGATGCATCGACCTTCATATACATTTCAGATTAAAATCCGGCCCGAATTCCTGTAATCAATATTAAGTGTTATTTAATTAAATTACAATCTAATCATAACTTATGTACCTAGTAGCTTATTAGATCTGTTCTAGAGCAATTTTGCTGCATAGATATTTACGCTTTTAATTAAAAAAAAAGCTTAAACCTTTAATTCCAATTAAAGAAATCAAGACAATGTCTATTAAGCGCAGCGAGAAGAATGGGGTGAAAATAATTTGGTAAAGTTACCTCATTAATCAGAAAACTTTTCATCTGAATCTCCAAAGCGCAGTTCAATTAAAATTCAAAATTAAATAGCCTTTTACGATCATTAGTGCAAAAAATAAATAAATCGATCCACTATAAAAGCAATTCTGTTTCCTGAAAGCTCATCATAACCCGCGTAACGATTCGTGATCAAGTTGTAAAATTAGATTCTGCGACATCCATATCCGCATCTTATTTTTACGTACAGAATTGAGAGCTTAATAACCTAAAACGACAAAATGTTCAAATTTAATATTAACTTATTGTATTGTATAACTGGCATTCGTATCAAAATTTATCACGCAGGTGTTTTTGAAAAAACAGAAAACGGAATCTTTTTCAATATTGTTAAGTTATAATTAGAAAATAGTGTTTTATGTTTCCATAGCCCTCCTACCCTTAGAAGGCTAGGTCTTTTAAATACATAACAGTTAGATAAAACAACCGTTTTGATGCACATAGGTACGTCAAAACTATAACAAGTAAATTTCAACAGAACTTTATTTTCTTGGCAAAAATTTTGAAAAACATTAATTTGTATTATACCGAAACTGTTCAAAGCAATTCTAAGCTTGGAATTGTTAAAAAGTCAAGTTTGTTAACAATAGCACCACATCTTTACATTTTTGAATTTTATTTTTTTTATAGTATTTCCTAAGTCTAAAATGGATACCTAGTCTAGAAAATATTTTAAAAAAATTTCATCTTCAACAATTCTGAAACACTTTGAAAACAGCTTTTGATTAGAAATAAATGGTCAAAATAAGAAACTCGATATGTTTACTATGCTTTACGCAGCAAGCAACAGGTACCGCATCTGTTAGTCATTACCTCATAAAAATATATAGTGTATTTTATTTTGAAAACGGAGTAAATTAAAGCAAAATAGAATCACCTTGTTTCCAAACCGTATGAAACATCAACATCAAGTGCAATAAATACTATATACAAAGGATACAGAAATCAGAAATATAACCTTAAACGTTATATGGTTGGAAGGGAGGGGAAAAAGCAATTTAACCATATTCAAATCAAATATGGTTTCCATTTAAACAAATTTCTTGGAAAAAAATGTTAGGCAAACAATAAAACGTAGAAGATTCCATTGTCCTTGGGATGCTCGAAATGGGAAGTAAATTATGTAAAAGAAAGTTTACGCACAACCTTTCCCCATAGACTTTTTTTATTATAATTCTTGAAATGTATGAATAAATGAATAATGGCTACAAGTTTCGACAACTTCAAATATGTTGTCATCATCAGGCCGCTAAAATATTAACAATAAAAACTACTGAAGCATAAAACTAGTAATACTTGCATAAAATTATTTAAATGTGAATTACGATAACAAACAGGGCAGGGGTGGGCAGTCACAAAATACTTGTAGTTAAAATACAGTTCCTAAAGTTCCCTAAAGTATTTTGTATTTTGTATTTCAAATACTCTCTTATGAGTATTTTGAATTTTGCATTTGAAATACATTAATGTATGTATTTTGTCCACTGCAATGTTAACGATAGGTTCAGAGTGAATTCTAAGAACACCAACACATTTTCAAGAACCTACCTATAAAACTTCCCTAGAACGTCTAACTAAATCTCCCAAAAACACCCCGTATACGCATACAGGATGTTTTTTTGGGAGATGGGAAGTTTTTTTGTATTTTTGTATTTCAAATATTGTATTTGTATTTTGTATTTTTAAAAATAGCCGATTTTTGGAAAGCTATGTCCAGGGCCGGCCTGAGGGGTGTGCGACGTATGCAGCCGCACACTCGAGCCTTTTGGAGGGGCATACAATTGTCCAATTTTGGTAAAAAAAAACATTTGGCAAACTTTTAGAAATTGATTTAAATGTTGGGCAGAAATATTTAAACTACAAGAAACTTTGTCTCAAAACTATTACAGTTGAATTTCAAGGTAAAACCGAAGATCTTCCCCAACGAGTTCAGAATTACAGTAGTCTGATGTCCTTGACGCACGTCCGTCGTCCAGGGTCAGTAGAGCAGTCGTTTGCCCGTGTGGCGGGACGCGGGAACCGGGAAGGATTGTAACTAATCTTCCTGCCTCCCCTCCCAAGTCTTTGTTTATCTAGCCAAAAGCGCAAAAGTGCACAAACACTGTGTTTTTAGACCTTGAATTTCAAAATGGGATGTGGGATGTGCCACTTTTAGGGAAATGCGTAGGTTAGCGCAGGATAGGAAAGAATGGAGACACGTGTCCAACTCCAACCAGTCTTCGGGCAGATCACTACTTGATGATGATGAATTTCAAAAAAAAATCGGGTAGGGCTGGTAGGGGCATAAAATGTGAGTCTTGCACACTTGCAATTTTCGCCTTAGGCCGGCCCTGGCTATGTCATTCCTTGAGATCTGTCTCAGATCTGATCCAGACGAATTTAGCTATAAATTTGATGAATTTAGTCTACCTCTTCTTAAACGTATATTTAGGAAACAGATCTACATATGTTGTAACTTCAATTATTTAAAATATACCTACCTATAAAAGCATGATCCAAAAAAGAACAGTTAACAGTAATGCATGTTTTCATGCGTTGTAAAATAATTAAGTGTCGTGCATAGAGTGCACGTTAATTGCATTGAAGTTGAAATGAAAAAAAATATGAATACTTTTCCGACACGCCATGTTCGGCAAATGGAAATATAAACACAAAATACTGACAAAGAAATAAGTACAGCTTTCCCCACAGATTACACAGTAATCTGTGCTTTCGCTACATATTTTTTTTACGAACAAGTTTTATCGTATCGGGAAAAACTTTGCTATGAATTTTCTATCCGAGCTTGAATTTCACCTATTTATCATGAAGTAAAAATTTTTTTACAGAATTTGCAACAATATCTTATACAGTTTACTTGGACGACCCATACATGAAATTGTGAACTTGTTCATAGATCAAAATATTAGCCAGGCAACTATTTATACAATAAGATACTGTGAATGTTTTTACACAAAATAAGGTAGAAGACGCTCAAGACAGATTTCGGATCCCTAGTCGAAAGTTCTGGTGTCTTGTATAAAACTACGCAGACGATTTTGGCAAGAACGGGCATTCCCGAAAAAGAAGTAAGTGTACTAAATATACACATGCACAACTCGTAAAAATACCTCGATGTTACTGCCCTCTGAGACGTAGGCATTTTGTGAGAAGCCCCATGGTCCGCTATCAGTTTTATAAAATAGTTTTCATGTGTCAAAAGATTTTTATAAATGAAGTAATTACAGAACTCAAATTTAATTTTTTCTTATATTTAAAGCAGACTGTAACAACCGACCTGCAATTAGTATTTAATAGATCATTACAAGTAATGGGTTCCCTATATGTATTTATAAAATTATTATCATGAACTGTAAAACTGCAGACTTTTCACAATTCACAGTTGCTCCCTCGAACTGTTGAAATGGCACAAACCCCAAATTCCAGCGTAACTCATGGTGATGAGTTTCAAGGTACCTAATTAACGTTTCTCTTTGTTTACTGATAACTTTGCATTAGTTATTAATAGTTTGGTATAGAAAAGGCCAGATTACCCTCATCGGGACCACAGCACACTCTTTCGGTATGATTACCGTGGAACACTTGGAAATCAACGAATGCTACAACATTAGCAACAAACATTGTTCTTCTTCTTTTTCCAAAATCGCCGTAGGCCATACAAATTTGATAAGCAGGTCTGGAGTCTGGATTACGATGGGAGGGTGGTCAGAAGTCCACTCGCACACGCACATAGGCCACCTATTCGGGCCCTTTGTGCTGCCTCCCTGATTAGAGTCGTTCGACCCCGCATCATCACACAAGCCATCCCACACGTGAGATAAACCTGAGGATGCTGGACGGGGAAGTGGCTGTAATCTTAGCCATGTCCGGCCAGGAGTCCCCCAACATGGATCGTCTTAATTCGACAAGTACGGGACACTCACAAAGTACGTGTTGCGCCGTCTCATCTTCTGTGTAGCATCCTACAACCAGGATGGTGATTCAACCAAGCCAATGCGGTGCATGTGCTTGTTAAGTTTACAGTGCCCAGAAAGTATGCCCACAAGTAGCCGCAGGTTCTTTATGGATAGCCCTCTGCAAAAGCGCGCCAGGTTACGATATGGTCCTCTAAAGGCCTTTCTCGCGTGACGGCATTCTGACATAAAGTTCCACCTAACCTTATGCTGGGCTTGGGTGTCTTGAGTTATTAAGTTGTTTACAGTTGATACTGTAAGTGGGCGAGCCGGCTCTGGACCATAAAACAGTTGTTTTGAGGCCAGTCGGGCTAACTTATCGGCTTTTTCATTGCCTGTTGTTCCAGCACGCCCTTTAACCCATACAAGCTCAAAGGTGTTGCTGTTTGTCACTTGCTCTAGTATTTGGTGACACTCGAAAACCAGCCTGGAGGTAATTTTGTGTTGACCTAGTGCCTGTAGAGCGGCTCAGCTGTCATTGGAAATTCTGATTGGTATGGTAGCAGGTAGGAGTGTAAAAAAAATAACTTTTTCCTTTAACATTTTCATAAACTCGCTCAAATAAACCCATTGTTTTGTACTTCGGAAGAGAAAATGTCAGTTTTGGGAATTATTATGTGACCGTAAGGTGCACACTTTTCTGTAGACTCTGGTGTGGATATTTTTAAAATTAGCGGACAATTGTAAACAAATCTGCATAGCATGTACTTTTGGAAATTAAAAATTTTTAGTGAAATTACTAAGAATTTTGGCCTAAAAGGCCATTAACACGTGTTCGAACTTTAGCGTTCGTCCTTATTAATTTAGAAAGAATGAAGTTCGAAAACTCCTGTTCTTACCAAGCAACTTTATCCTCTTGGGATGGCGAACGTTAATAACTTCGAACAACGAGATTCACAAGTTGAATTGTATACAAAATTAATGTAACGAATTTGCACCTCACATTTGCTTGCCTCACCAAATTGTATTTGCTTCATTCATTAATTCTATCAATAATGTTGTAGAATGTAGACTATTGTAGTTAAGGTGCTATAAATATGGAAAGGCTTACCTAATCAATATTTTCATTTTAATAAATTACAGTTGATGATGAACACATTTTTTAAAATTACACTGCTATTGTAATGAGATTATATTTTAATTAAATTTGAACTCCTTTCTGGATATTTTACATTTTGTATTACTCTTACTTATATTTAATTACATTATCCGCCATTTCTAATAAAAACTCCATGTTCTCTTAGTTACTGTGTAATATTTTATTAATTTAATAAATTATTTGCTAATTTGGAAAATGTATTCATTTGCACGATACGATTAAAAACGGTTGCCTTTATAAAGCTTAAAGCCAAATTTTTTTATAAAATTGTTCCAAATGGGAGAGACTTATTAAGTTGGCAATTTAATATAATTACTAAATAAAGCACATGAATAATTTATAATAATTTATTTGATTATCCGTTTCACTTAGAATCGAAAATGGAAAAACCTCCGGAGAATACATAAAGATAAATTACATAATTTGCAACTTGCTATTCACAAATACCTAAAAGGCTTTCAGAGCTTGCTCCTCCATCTCTAACTCTTCATCCATAAAGTTGTAACTTTAGAAATAAAAAAAATAATTTATTTATTGTCGTTTGCTTCGTCCGAGCGAAGTAGTCGATATAAATCTGAATTAAAGTTCGATGCCACAACGTGTATAAAACGAGACATAAGAAAGGAACCCGATATCACACAGACGAAAATATCCTCTTTTCGAAATTTGACTCTCTCCCCAATCACGAACTTAAAAAATTCTGGTAAGTTGCCACGAGACTTTCTATTCCCCGTATGAACACTTTTTTTCAAAAAATAAATAAAAATGCCCTTAAACTACATAAAAACACTGCAACGGTATCTTATAAAAAAAATGAGTACCGGCATTTTAGCTATACCTAAAGTGAC
This sequence comes from Pyrocoelia pectoralis, assembly GCA_036250285.1. NCBI lineage: Eukaryota > Metazoa > Arthropoda > Insecta > Coleoptera > Lampyridae > Pyrocoelia > Pyrocoelia pectoralis. The sequence goes on along the minus strand of CM070077.1, from coordinate 22,332,058 downwards.
GTCATCAAAGGTAATATCGGCATTTTCTCCTTTGGCCCGAATGCAATCGATTGGCGAAAACCGCATTTCGATAACTTTAATAGTTTCTGAGTATAGAGCGTTGCAAGGAATGTGTACGGACAGACTACAGACTACAGACGACAGACGGAAACTTTTTTTTTCATTTTTTGAATCTACGTATTCAGAAACGCAAAGATATGTAAAAATGGCATACTTAGGTCAATTTTTTTTGGAACACTAATACAATACTTCCCTTTTACTTCGTACTCGAGCCTATGTTGATTGTGCTGTCATTTTATTTTTTACGTTGCCTTGCCCTGTAAGTTTGATAATTTTGCATTGCTCTGTATATTTGGATGATTTATTGTTTGAATTCCATTTCTGTGTTTGCAAATATGTATTGGTTTCAAGAAGTATAAGGAGGTCGGTATAGTGTATAGTGTGGTGGTTAGAGCCTGATTGCGACGTCGATGTCCCAGGTTTGATTCCCGGTCCCGTGTTTATAGGCTAAAATTAATTGAAACATCTTTGGATGTTCTAAAAGCAAAACTATTATTATTATTATAAAGAGGAGGTGGTAGTATAGTGGTTAAAGTACTACAGTACTTCGCCGTTGAGCCGGGTTCAATTCCCCACCAGAAAATCTTTGATACCTCTTCTTCCTCGATGTCGACTCAGCCTCTCAAAATGAGTGTCTGGGGTTTCCTCTGAGGTAATAATAGACGGCGAAGGAGCGCAGCAATTGCCGCACTGTCTCCCTAGATATATTCCAGATATGGCCAGGTTGGATTGGTTTTTATACGAAGATGTTGCACGCTCCAGCGGTTATGAACCGTTTGTGCTTCCTATACGGCCTTTTCACGATGAACGGGGACGGCAACATTCCAAGATAGGTATTGCATTGTAAAGTTTGACGGTACGAACCGTTATTTAAATAAGATAATTAAGAGTTTAAAAGTCCCATTTAAGGTATATGGTTATCGTAACCTGCTTTGCTCGTTGAGAAACCGGCGCGGGCAGTATACAATTTTGTATTCATATTACGGTGCGATTCGTACTGGACAAATCTAATTAAAGCCTTTTGGTTCCGTTTACAACTGTTTGAATAGTTACATACCGGCGCCTGATTTAGGTATGTTTTTTTATCTACAATTTTGGTTAGTGGTTTAAAAACAGTTAAACTTATAAAACTGACAATCACGTCCCTTTTTTAAAAAAAATGTCGCTTACTACTGGCCACTTTTTTTAATTTTTTCTAGTCCCCTTCCCCCCACTCCTGTAAAATACTGAAATGACGCCGCTGGCTGCAGCTAGCTTCTACGTTTAAATTTTTCAATTTACCTAAACACCCGGAAAGATATTTTTGGTTTTTCGATTTGAATTCCATTTCCTCTTAATTCGTCGAATACCACAAACTGCTACTATTTTTTCCCTTTCGCTTTACAATTATTTATGTTTTATCAGCAATCCCTAAAATTTCCTTCGCCTAAAGGGGAACATATTTTCTGCAATCGCCAGCAAATTATACATAGTATATAAACATAAGGGAAAATCCCATCCTTTAATGGACTTTTTTACACACAATGTGTTCAAGTGTTTAAATTCGTCTAATGAATTCCAAAATGAATATCGTTGAGTTTAGTAACACACATTTTCAACGTTATAAAATTATGGATCTGCAAGATTCCTGCCGTTATAAAGAGAGGCCATTATTGTCAATTATCTTCTGTCGAGGTCGGGCTTATATTAGAATTGGTATTTGGTAATACAGTCTAGACTAGAAAATGCATTACGTATCGAAGTTATTATTAAAGATACAAGATTCTTCTATAAAAGTTTTGACAAGTACAGCGAGTGGGATTCGAGAAACTATAGAATACAGAAAATGCATTATGGAAAGTCAATATTTTAATTCACACGTCATGCTGGATATTCAAAAATGTGTGCAAGAATGAAGTCGATTTAGGTCAAGGAGATGTTGCCGTTATAGCGTCTCTTGGACTTCTTGATGACATTAGTCTCGTCGATGCTAGAGTGGAAATTCATGAATTCTCCAAAAAAGATACAATCTGATATTACGTATCCTTAAGCACGTAAGCAAACAGTATTACGTTATTGGAAATCTCTCGTCCTCTTTCAACCTACAAATGATCATCAATTGTAATACAGGCAGAAATTCTGGTTGAAATGAAAAGGTATGTGAAAAACACATGTTTGTTTTGTTACAAATAAGATATGAATGTACACTCTTGTACAGTATGTCCACATTTCGATGGAATTAATGGGTAACTCTCTTAATATTAGAGCTAGCGACTTGTAGTTTCCGCTTTACAGAGATTTTTGAGATAAAATCAATGATCTAAACAAATGCTTGCTAACATTTTTAATTTTAAAGATACAGGCCTAAATTGAAAATTGTCCAATATGGCGAGGGTGCAAGTGCAAGAAAGACCCGTCATAATTTTAAGTACATTGCGAAAAATACTCCATAGTTATCAGTGGCGTATTGGGGGGGGGCCTAAAGATAGGGGGCGCCAAAATTGGAAAACATCTTTTTATATACGGTGTTGATCAAATGTTTATTACTTTGTTAAATACTGCAGTAATATTATTTAGAAATGAAATAAACGTTTCATTGTAAACTATTTATTGCCAATACGAAACAGATCGTGATCACCGTACACTTTTGTGTGAAACAGAGCGATGATTAAGTATTCAATTTCAACACCTTAAATACTGGGAAATTTGTAACTGTGCCTATGATTGGCTAATCTATATAGCAACTAACCGAAGGTTAGCTTAACCATCAATTAAATTTACTGGTGCAACTGCGCCTTACATTTTTATTTATATTTTTTCTCGTTATAATGTGTTAAAGTAACATACCTACTACTTTTAACAATAAATAAAATTTTATTCTAAACATTAAACTGTGTTTAAAATAAACTAGAAAGGCTATAGCCAAGGCGCCAAATTTTAGGGGGCGGCAAATGTTGGAGTTAAAAAGATTAAATAATTAAATGACATCTGGACAAATTCGAATCATATTAAAAAATACAATATTTTAGCTAAAATTACTGTAGATGAGGGGCGGCAAAATATTTCAAGCCTAGGGGCGGCGAATTCGTAAATCCGTCTCTGTGGGTTTGTGATTCTTTCGTTTCGTTATTAAGTGGGTATCTCCTCGCTATTTTCAATATGTAGGTAATTTAAACATTACCTTAACCTAATATAATTTTACCTCATTTTCAGATCCTCTCTAAAGTATAGTCTATAAAAATAAAGATGTTCTATTTCGGCTTAGCGCTTTATTTAACACCGACATATATACACTATTGCCGTTTCCTACATTTCCTACATGTAGGAAGGAAACGGCAATAGTGTATTATATGTCGGTGATAAATAAAGCGCTAATCCGAAACAGAAAATGTTAAATTTTACAGACTATAGGTGGTTTTTCCTACTGTTTCATTCTTACTTATGTTGATTTTCTACCTACTGATCATATAATTTTAATAAAAAAAAATGTATTGGCGTCGTACCTACTGATAAAATATTTTACTCATCAATTTCTTAAACTTCATATTCATAACTTTAATAAAGAAATATTAAGGGGAGGGTGGGAGTTTTGATCAATATTAACGTCTGACATTGTTGACATTGGCAATAACATCCTTCAAACTTTTTGTCAATAGCGTTATATGTGTGTTGTTCACGATTACTTGAAGATTGTGTGTCAGCAAAGAAATGAAATTAAGTCATGAAAATTTTTGTACGATGATTTATTACGATTTTCGACGTGGATTATTAATTCTGAATGTTTGCCGGAAGTCTTCGGTGAAATGCGAAAAACAAACAAGCGCCGCGCCGTCGGATCGGTACTCATCACGATAATGCGAGCTTTCACACATCTCGTTTAACACACTCAAAAAATCGAATTGATAGGTCATCCGCCGTACAGTGGCATCCATTGACTTCTTTTTGTTCTCGAATGCCAAGAATAATTTGCGTCGGCGGAAGTTATGAAGGTGTCGCAAGAAGATTGGAAAAAATGCTGTGACAAATTGTTCGAACGAATGCAAAAGTGTATTGATCATAAAGGAGAATATTTCGAAAAACAATAAAGCAATTTTCAATTACTGTTTTTTCACTGTTAGCTCAAAATATAAATAGTGATGTATATCATGGACCGTATTAAAAATAAAATGAAAAAAACATGTTTGATGGCCTTTTGAAACACTAAAACGTAACAATATCGCAACATTTGTCTTACTATTTTTATAACAGCTAAAAAGCCAACGAATAATAAACAAAAATCCAGGTCCGTATTTAATTCTTTTGACATGATGATGTTATCAAGGAGCCGAAACGTCGGAGTGCAAATCTGGCGATTCCACGTTGATCCTCTGAAAGTATGTTAAGAATGTGTTTACAGAATGTAAATATGTTTTGTAACAACCGAGATATAACACCCTCGCCAAATTGGACATTTTTCAATTTCGCCAATCTAAAAATGTTTAATGTGTCAAAAATCTAGCACAGGAAACCGGAAACTACAAGTCGCTGGCAGAGAGTTACCCATTTAATCTCCTCGAAATGTGGACATCTGTACACAGACAGTAAATGACTTAATAAGAAACTGCGAGAGATTCGACTAGCGAAATTACCAAATGATGCCTTCGGGATTGTGTAAGAAAAGCAGCAGTGGCTACAATTTCTTTTGGTAATTATAGAATTCCTAATTAAGTTATATATAATAGGATCCATTAGAGCACGAGAAAGCTAAGGTCTCTACAAATTTAGTTAATAGTTACAGCATCCTTAGAGAAATCCCCTTTTAAATAGAAATTTATATGAAACTGAAAATCATCGAACGTGTAGTAAGAAATAATTGGAGTACGATTTCTGTTGCATTTATTCTATCTTTCAGACTGACCATATCGCAATAACTATTATACAGAGTGATTCACTCCCCAGCTCTCGGATAATTGTATTCTACAACTAAGAATAAGATAAAAGTAAAGAATAGTAAAACCCCGAAAGCCTAACCGTTTTCTAAACGTTTCTAAAGCTTTCAATACTTTAAAAATGATATTAAGTCAAATAAACGTCAAAGCGCAGATGTACTACATATACATCTGTGGTCAAAGTAAAACAAAACAACAAGTAAATGCATTGCAATTTGATTTAAAATTTTGAATTGTTTTAATCTTTATTTCAATTTTACCAGAAAACGGTTAGGCTTTCGGGATTTTACTATTCTTTATTTTTATCTTATTTTTAGTTGTAGAATACATATCCGAGGGCTGGGGAGTGAATATTGAATCACCCTGTATATAAGTGCTAATTAACTATTTATATTTACTATAAAAATAGTGTATCGCTAATTACATATTTCAGGAATAATAATTGTAGTTATCCGATACTCATTTATACATTGTTTTTGAGTGTTGAATTTCAACTCCTATTGCAATCTGATCCTTTGCTGAAAGTCACGATGCAGGCGTTTGGATTATTAAATTATTTTAGGAAAGGTAATACGAATTAGATAAACTTTGCAACTTTGCTCGCTCTCATTACAAATTGCCCTTTTTCTGTTTAAAATTCACCAGCGCAGCAGCGACAGGCATATTAATTTAGATAGTTAAGGAAGAAAATACGGTAAATGATGGTATATTGTTTGGCCAATTACTCAATTTTAAATTACGCCTCATTGAAGTAAGTTGAAACATACATTGACACATTTTCGAGAAAAACAGCTATATTTTTAAGAAAATGAGCTTGTTACAGCGTGATACGTAAAAATCGACCTAGTTTCCAAAAAGGATGAGTGACGCTTTAACCTCATCCCATAAAATATGGGAAAAACATACCAACATCAGGCAACTCATTATGCTTGTAAACAGTCCTGATATTGTCAGTAATGGCTATGGACCCTTTTTCTCTTTATTAGTTATTACCACACAGTCACAAATGAGTGCTTATTTGAACTTTCAAACATATACCTTTAATATACGTGAAGATGGCAGCCCCATGTTTTAATTTCGAAACGAAAACTATTACATAATTTTGCCCAAGTTATGCCCAGTTTTTCCCAAGAGTCATTTCGTTTCGCGCAGCCATGGCTAACCCTGGAGTCATTTCTGTGGTGTGGTACAGTCGTACCGATCCGTGTCGCTGTGAATACATAGGAGACCTGGGCATAACTTGAGCAAAATTATGTTTCTAAATTCCAACAAGGGGGTGCCAACTTAACTTACTTAACACCCGTATACCTATATAGACTACAAAATTATAATACGCAGTGTTAGAACATAGCTTAGCAACAGATTTCTGGTATAAAATATAAAAATAGGATGTAGTCTTACCTGAATCGTCTCCTTGAAGCGTAAAATGTTTGTCAAAATGTTTTTTTTTCATTTTTTGCACAAAGTGAGTGTACGACTATCACTAATAAACGCTGTATCAAAAATTATAGAAATCTGATCAAAGCCTACTACTTTTGTAATCAAAATAAAACATTTCACATCTTATACCGAAACGATTTTGAAAGTCTCACCATGTATATTGAAACTGTAAGAAACACGAAGGCCTATAAGAAAAATGGAATAAAACAGAATTCATCACGAAATCTAACAAAACTTAGAAAAATGAATTAGTGATTTCTTGCATAAAATTAGTTCGAACATAGATGGTTCGAAGCTATTTATCATTAATAATCTTTGTATCAAAAATCAATCAAACGAACTATTTTTACAATCAAAATTGATTTTTTTTTCAAAATCTTCACTCCTTGTACCGGATTAACGAGACCATTTTGGATACACTTAAGTTGGAATAAATCTTCTTACTTTTATCCCAGAAGTCTGTTGTTAAGCGATGTCATAACTTTTTAGGAACACTCCGTATATTAAAAAGATGACAAACGCGAATGCCTGTAACAATACTGAAATAAAAGCAAAATCATCATTAAATTTAAAAAAAAAAACTTACAAAATCAAAACAAAAATTCATTATAGAATTGAAAATGAATTAAGTAATTAGAGAAAAATATACCTACTAAAGAAGAGGAAACAAAAAATGAATCGCCTTGTATTAAATGAATGCACTTACTCAATACAGATGGATAGTTGTTTATAAAAGATAATTGCAAAATATACTCATAAACACCCTGAAAGGAAAAGTCAAAATAATTCCCTTGCAATATCTTTGATGTCACATCGTTTTAAATATTGTCTAAATCACATTTTGTTTGTTTTCCGTAAATTGATTTTCTTAAAAAAAATGAATTTGTGTTTTTGTTAGAAAATGATCAAAGTGCAAAGTAAATCTCGGTAAGCATCGAAAAATGCTTTTGATAAAAGTTGCTTATTTTAATTTTAATTTTTTAATTAATATTAAGGTAATAGTTTAATGGAATGAATTTTCTTGTATTTTCATGTCATTGAACTGTCAACAAATATTTTTTATATTTTATTTTGAAAGTGATTTTAAATTATTCGTCAATGAATTATATAATGTTACCGATGAAAATACAAATAATCTCGGAAAAGGGGTCCAGTGCATAGCTATGTATCAGTAAATTTAACAAAAAATGTCAAAGACTACGATCCACAATCCCTTTCCAGGTACAAACAGCTGTTGTTATGCATTTTAGATTTGATATTTTAATTATTTTATCAATAAAACAAGCTAAGTGTAGACTTTTCAACCACTACAAGTCCCCCAGTTTACAAGGAACATGATTTAACTTTTTGAATTTAAAAATGAAGCGGATACACGCATTTTCCACTTTTTGCATACGATACGACGAAGTTCTGTCTAAACCCGGTCCATAGATAATAAACACATAAAATAACCACTCATGTGACACCTCTACCTCGTTCACATACACTTAAACGGAAACACACAATACACTCACAATATCGGAACTCACAATTAGCACAAATCACAAATAACACATTACCCACTCGAGTGCAACCTATGCGCCGAGTTAAACAACAAACATTTACACAATAAACATAATATGTACTATGTATTTCAAAACACATAATTATGATGTTTTTTACAGCAACTTCAAATTTATTTTGTATAGGTATATGTATTTATTACTAGGACTAATCGTTACTTGATTCTGGTCCATGCGGTTAGTTAACCAAGCTTGGCCTGAGTTTGGATAAGAACCAAAGTACAATAATAATATTTATTGAACATAGAACAAAAGAGTGAAGAAACTAATATAAAAATTTATAAAAATATAAATTGTACTACAATACTATAAAAACAAATAAGCATCGTAAATAGTCGATAATAGTAATAAATAATCATAATAATGATCATAACAATCATGTTAAAAATCATGATAATAAATAAAAGGAGACAAATCGGCATTGCCGTTTTTCACTGCCCCCCTGTTAATTTCAGACTTAAACTTTGGAGCTAAGATACTATGCCTTTTTGCACATTTAGTAAATACACTTTATATTCCATTTGGAAGATTATTAACCTTGATTATACATGAAACATATTTTTATATTTATTTAATATATTAAGAGCCACATATTCAAAACAATTTCTATATTTACATGTCTTATGGTGTTGAATTGAGTAATGTTCATCGCATCGTAACTGCATATTACATAAGTTGACATGCGAACACCGCTTTACTAATAAATTATACACTGTGTCCCAATTTCGATGCTCACCATTGGTATGTCGGTTATTAGAAGACATAGGGCAACGGTTAAATAGAGTTTTGCAGAATTTAATACTCACGACAAATATCATTTCAAATTTGACCTAACTTTTTTAATTTTTAAAATATTTTAAAAAAACCAAAATTTGCCGATTTTAATTTTCCTCAATAACTCTTTAACGCTTAATCTGACCTCTTTTAAAGTTTTACATTATTCAAACACTTTTTTAAGACAAATTATTTGATATAAACAGAAGCCCCCGATTGTAATTTGTTTTTAAGTTATTAGTGCTATCTTTTGTTTTTCATATGGCGGCCATATTGGATTTTTGGTTGGTTAGATAGTCTTTAAAAAGAGCTTTTCAACGATGTATAACATGTCTGAAAAATATTTAGTTATAGTTTGCCCCACGAGAGCTCGGGTGTGACTCATTAGTTATTATTATTACTGTGTGAATATATTTTTAATATTCGCTCTCTTTTCCATTAGGTACTTTTTGTAAGTATGACAAAGACAAACTAATAATTTCCGTTAATTCACACAGCAATAACTAATGAGTCACACCCGAGCTCTCGTGGGACAAACTATAACTAAATATTTTTCAGGCATGTTATACATCGTTGAAAAGCTCTTTTTAAAGACTATCTAACCAACCAAAAATCCAATATGGCCGCCATATGAAAAACAAAAGATAGCACTAATAACTTAAAAACAAATGACAATCGGGGGCTTCTGTTAAAATCAAATAATTTGTCTTAAAAAAGTGTCTGAATAATGTAAAACTTTAAAAGAGGTCAGATTAAGCGTTAAAGAGTTATTGAGGAAAATTAAAATTGGCAAACTTTGGTTTTTTCAAAATATTTTAAAAATTAAAAAAGTTAGGTCAAATTTGAAATGATATTTGTCGTGAGTATTAAATTCTGCAAAACTTTCCCCATTTAACCGTTGCCCTATGTCTTCTAATAACCGACATACCAATGGTGACCATCGAAATTGGGACACAGTGTATAAGTATGTAGGTTGACCAATGACGTGCTTTTCAAATCTCAGATTTTTATCTACAAGTATCCCAAGATCGCGAGCACTTTCACCGAATTTAATGACAGTACCGTTCAGAACTGGCATAATCTCCAACTTACTCAGAGTTTTATTTACCAGAGAATTAAAACCGATACAAATAACTGTGGATTGGCCTGGATTCAAACTTAATCCATTTTTTACTGACCATGAGGACAAGTTTTGCAAATTATGGTAAGTTCATTAAACAGGTCATTGACATTGTCCGGTAGACAGGATTTGTATAGCCGCGTGTCATCCGCGTAGAGATGAATATTCCATTGATGTTCCATAATGATGGGTAGATCAGCAGTAAATATAGTAAATAAAGTTGGACGCAGTATACTCCCTTGTGGTACTCCATATTCTACAGTAATTTCGCTAGATAAAGTGTTTTCGATTTTAACTACTTGGGACCGATCGGAGAGATAATTTTTAAACCATGCAGTTGTTTGAGAAGAAAATCAATACAAGTGCAATTTACCCAATAGCAGTTAATGCTGTCAAAGGCTTTACTATAGTCCAACAATGTGAGGCATGTAATTTCTGATTTATCCATGTTTTTAGTTACATCCATTTATTCTGGTCATTGCGGTACTACTATGCCTTGGACGAAAACCTGATGGTATGCTAGGAGCTAGGCAGCAATAAACTGTTATCGTTAATATGATTAACTAATTTAAACTAAACTAAAATAACGTTTCAACGTCAATGCGCTCACTCTCCTGAATAATCTCACCTATTTCCGTTTCGCAATCAACAAAACCTGAAAAACAATGTACAAATCTTACGGATTCGTGCATTTTATCAGTAAACAATCTCTTCCATTTTGTGGATGAAAGTGACTATAAAATTATCCAAATAGTCCAACAACAAATTGGTTCGATGGTTTAATTTTCAATTTATTTTACCAAAGAAAAACAAATTGGAAATGTGTACATTTGCAATATACAAGACGATGAACAGAAAAATGTAATATCAAACACTTTAAATTGTAGATGGTACTACTGCATTTGTAGCTTATGATTACTGAACTGTACACTAAATATACATTTACGTATATACAGTCAAGTAGGAATATTTGTATCTAAGTATAATTTCCGACCTTTCTACAGAAAGTATGAGAAAGAGTGTACGTCCTTTGCAGAATAATATAAAAAGAGAAGAAACAGGAAGCTTTTCCATTTCTGTAAAGCTTTGAAATCGCATACTTTAATGAGACATTTGAACACTACGAACGAAAAAGATGAGCAAAAATGATTAGCAATTTAGCAAATAGCTATACCTACGCGTATCTTATACTACTACCAATTATTACGCATTTTAGTTTGTAAAACTTATATGTAGTTTATTCATTTGTAAAGATTGAAAGACCAAAAGATATTCATTGCGATCAAATTCCTTTAAACTACGCTTTATGGCTATATTGATAAATTCTTAACATTCTATAGGTATAGCCAACAATTTCAAAATCGAAATATGCTCTAGCAAACTTGGAAATTCTTAAAGTTATTACCTGTCAGTCGGGATTATTGTAAACAAAGGCAAAGGGTCGTCTTAGACAGGTAATAAGTCAACCGCATTTTACCGTCTCTTGTGACGCACAATAGATGAAAACGAACGTTCGTGCCTTGTAGTAATAAAGATCATGTCAAATATTCTATGTTTTCTAAGTTTAATAAAGATAAGGCGAAGCATCATAAATGTGTGTATTTTCTTTCAGCACACTAAAATATGGTCCTTCGAGCCGGATATTGTAAATATAAATTAAGCCGGGCTTTAATTTAGTGATAACGTTTAATTCAAACTCTTACGCCAGTCATAACATTTCATTCACGTTTTTCTCAAGTGTAAAGAAAACTTGTTCTTTAAAAGGACATTCTAATTGTTGCAATGCAAGAAGTGCAACAAATATTACAAGTTCATTTGCACATTCGCGATGTTTCGTAATTGCAATCACATCCATATTTTCGTTCAAGTGGCAATCACTTCACATCCAACTATCAAATATAAATTTCTAGCAGATTGAATTGAATATTCCGGTTATGTGATCGATAAAAGAGGTATACATTAAATGCCTACAAAAATTGATGTGATTCAATATGCGAAAACTCCTCAAAATAAAATCGAATTACGTTCTTTTATCGGACTCGAATTACGCAAGGCTTTTACTTTTTACTATAGGTACATATTGAACCGTCAACTTCACAATAATATCCAGTTCTCATGGGATTGACAATGTTCTACTATTTTGGAAATTATTAAAAGCGCAATTCTTTAGCGCATTACAATCCTAAATTACCACTACACCTTGCTACCGACGCCGACGCTAGTCCGTATGCTGTTTCGATCATCTTTCCCGATGGAACCGGGATTCAATTTGCGTCTCAAACGTTATCTGCAACGCAACAAAAATTGTATGTCCAAATCGATAAGGAAGCTTATGCAATTATTTATGATTTTAGAAAATTTTATTAATACCTTTATGGCAGATCCTAATTTAATCACGGATCATCAGCCGCTAGTAAAAATTAGGCATACATCCAATGGGACGTAGTTGGAAAAAAACCCTGGAAAAAAGCCCGGAAAAAAAACCCAGGAAAGAAAACCCCGGAAGAAAAACCCCCGAAAAATAATTATAGATCGCTGTGAATAAATATATAAATATACAAAGTTTGGAAATAAAAGTAATGCCAAACTTAAACGTAGATTGCCACTAAAGCGCCTAGGTTATTTGCAGCTTTAGTATATTTTTTTTCAATTGATACAAAATGGCAACATGACACTAAACAAAGTTTGGCAGTAAAAAAATGCTAAACTTAAACGTAGATTGCCACTAAATCGCCTAGGTTATTTGCAGGTTTAGTACATATTTTTTCAATTGATACAAAATGGCAACATTTCCGGGGTTTTTTTTCCGGGGTTTTTTTCCGGGGGGTTTTTTTCCAGGGGTTTTTCCTAGATTTCCAATGGGAAGAGGCTAGGCTCATAATCTCAGACGAGTTCGATAAAGACTCACTTTACTGACTTGGTACATAAATAACTATTATTATTTCCAACTTTTTTTTACTTTCGCGTGAATATACACAAGTAAAAATGTAATCGAAAAAAATCGAACTAGAGGTTTTGATGAATCTCGACGTTTTGAGTCCCCTGAGTCCAAAACCACCATCTTTGAAAAATGTTTGCCTGTGGGTGCGTGGGTACGTGAGTGCGTACGTTATGGTTGTGGAGCCCAAACTGTTAGACCGATTTTGATGAAATTTAAAACTAAGGCCTACAAAAAACTTCATCGGCACAACAAGCTTCTCACCAAAATCGGTCCTAAGGGGTCCAAACTAGGGGCGTTATTTTGGGGGCAAACATTAAAATTTTAACCCAAACTAATTTCCCTTTGTGAAAAGTTAGTAGACATGGTAACAAGTAAAACGCCGTTTTTCGTTTGTTTCTAAATTCAAAATGGCGGCCAATATAGCAATTCTCCAAGTTTTTACTTTTTAGGGTGCAGCTCAAGAACCGATTAACTTAATTAAAATTTGAAAATTGGAAATTGTAGCCATAGTATGGCCAGAACTTTTACTTATAATTGATAAAGAACAAAAATTTAACGTGGCCAATTTATTGGATCCCAAAATTGGTCAAATTGAAAATCGATTTTCTCAAAATCTGCTCCCAAGCATTTTTTTTATTTTTTTAAATGTTATACATATAGTTCATGAAAAACTATTGACACTATATTTATTTCTCTGTTTTCCATAGGGAAGGGGGGATGAATGTTTGAAGTTGAAAACTTTAAAAATTCGTGACTTTTTTGCTAACAAAGATGAAGAAGTAAAATTGTACAGTAAAGTAGAGGACATACGACTCTTTTAATCGAGTATAATAAGTATACCAATTTACTCTCGGCCTAATCGAAAATTAACAAAATATTAAACATATTTATGACATACCCTATCTATTATTTCAGGAGAAAATCAGAAATCATTTTCTGATTACAACTATATCACACACTATATATTTGTTTTTTTTCTCTCCTGAAATTATCAAAATAATAAAAATATTTATGACATACCCTGTATATTATTTTAGGAGAAAATAAATGCTTATACGCGTAGGCCCGAAGTATATTATATCTCAAAGGTACTACGACTAAGTTCACTATACCTACGCGCATGTAGAGAGATTTTCAGTAGATTTGAAATACCGAAATTTGATGGGGCGGTACTTTTCTTGTGGACCTAGGCGGCAGAAGCATAAATCCGCCTCTGGTGGTTTGAGGGAACATTTCTACCTTGTGTAAATTATTTGCCTATTTATTACTGTATTTGTGAAGTTCTGGTACGCTAAAGCTTGCTATTGTAGGAATAGATTTTAGATATTTAAATTTAGCGCCATTTTGGTCGTCAGATTGGCGGAGCTATATTCAGTTCGGTTTCGATGTTAGTGTGTAAAACTGATTTTCTACTTGTTTCTTTATTTTTATTTATATATTGTTAATAAAGTGGTTAAAACTCGTTAAATGTTTATTCTTACACAATCTAAATAATTTATTATACAGGGAGTTGTTACAGAATCATCAGCTGCACTATCGGGCACTTTGCATTTACCGAGATACCGAGAACCCCTCCCCCTTTTTGTTCGTTGCCCAACAAAAACGTCTGATCATGTAAAACAATTTGCAACACAAAACTCACAATATGGGAAAGCAACAAAATCCCCAACACGCGAAAACAAATAAACAGCGTAAGCGTGCGTTAGGACATTCCGTCGCTGGTCGTTAACGGCCGTCGTCGTTGCAGAACGGAACGGGAAAGTGTACCACAACCTTAAGGATTAGCTCTATCTTAGCTAATCCTTAAGGTTGTGGTGCACTTTCCCGTTCCGTTCTGCAACGACGACGGCCGTTAACGACCAGCGACGGATTGTCCTAACGCACACTTAAGGTTGTGGCGCACTTTTTCGTCCCGTTCCGTCACGACCGTCGCGTCGTTGTGACGGAACGGAACGGGAAAGTGCGCCACAACCTTTATTGTTCTAGATAGAATATACCCAGACCTACCTACATACATGATACGTTTATGACTGATGAGACCCCTTACGAAAGTGACCGAAACGTTGACTTTTTCAACATTGACACGGCCCTACCCCGGAAGTCATCTTTAATCTTACAGTTCTATTTTCGCGAAGAGCTAATAACCACTGAGAGCCGGATCAATAGGGTAACTGGCGCAACTGTGGTCTAGTAGTCTTCCACTCTGTAAAACATACTGGGCGGCCGGAAAAAATAAAAAAAATACGTACGTATATCAAGTAGGTTTCATTCAGGTACAGGTTCTGCAGATTATTGTGCGATATTTCTCAAATACGCACAGCGAACTCACAGGTATCGATCTGTATGACACAAGGTAACCATTTAGGAATAAGTGAGCGAGGGAGGTTTTTTGACCAGATCTGATTGTCGAAGTCGGATATATCCAATGTACAAGCTCATTTTTATGGATTTTTTAGGAATATTTTACTTGGGACGTAATTACTTGTAGAATAGATGAAGGAGAATTATTGTACCGTTTCTAGATGGAGAACTTTTTCTTGTCTTTAAGATAATAGCTTGTTAGTGTCCCAAATACGCCCATGTCCAGCTGCTACAACTTTTTTGTAATTTACCACGTACTTTAAGAAAGGATTTGCATTACAAAATCAATGAATATACAGGGTGTCCATTTAGTAGCCCGTTCTTCAAGTACGGCTTTATTGTTAAATTTACTTAAAAATAAATATACGGGATGGCAATTAGGTTGGATGAAGCACATTTGCAAATTATTTAGACCCATACAGGATGTCTCCAAAAAGTATGGTGCATAAATCGTATATTTTTTTAAATGGAATGACCCACTTTTTTTAAGCCCAAATGTAGGGGCCTTGGGTGACCTTTTCAGCCGTACATTATTTTTGTATTAATACGCGGCGTTGCCAAGTTATTAATTAATACATATTTTTTTGCTAAATATCAACCCTTCCATTATACGCTTGTATTTTTTTAACGTCTTGTTTTTGTTTTTAAGTAAGTTCGGTGGTGGACTTGGGTTCAATCAGAGTATTCAACCGTGACGAAACATTAAATTATTTCATACAGGATGTTCAATTTTTTTTGCTCCAAACATCGACATTTTCAAACTAATTTTTCTTCATTTTTTTAAATAGCACATCCTATTTATTATTGCATATTTGGAATCCCGGGTAAATTTTAGTGCAACTTTATTAAGCTTACCCTATACCTAAGTGCGATAGATTTTTCGTAAATTGAGATTTTCTATTCCTTACGGAAGTAGATAGTGGCGCGATGGTTAAGGCGCGTGGACGAGCCAACGCATAGGCTGGACACTCGAATCGAGGATGCGATGAAATAAGGTTCTATTTATTTTTTAAATATGTGCTGTTTATGGACGAATGCACGTTCCATAGAAATGGTTTTGTAAACAGATACAACTTTCACTTTTATGACACGAAAAACTCGCACATTATCCGCGTCAACCATTTCCAACATAACCGGAGTCCGAACGTTTGGGGAGGAATCGTACATAACTATGAACTTGGTCCTTATTTGTTTGAAAATCCGCTAACAGGACAAATCTTTTTAAATTTCTTGACAGAAGACTTTCAAAATTTAACTCAGCATCTTCCTAACTACATTACGGAGATAATGTGGTTGCAGCTCCTACTCACTTTTCCATACAAGTCACACAACAAATTAGTGAATACCTTTTATCGTAATGGTGCCACTACTAGATAGAACATGATGGAGAGGATTCAACAGTCTTTTCCCCGCATTACTCCAGTTATGTTGAATGATGTGATGAAATCTTTCACCAAAAGAGTAGACTCGTGCTTAGTACAAGACGGCAAACATTTTGAACGGTGTCTTCGATTCGAGTGTCCGGCCTATGCGTTACCTCGTCCATTGCGCCACCATCTACTTCCGTAAGGAATAGAAAATCTCAATTTACGAAAAAACTATCGCACTTAGGTATAGGGTAAGCTTAATAAAGTTGCACTAAAATTTACCCGGGATTCCAAATATGCAATAATAAATAGGGTGTGCTATTTAAAAAAATGAAGAAAAATTAGTTTGAAAATGTCGATGTTTGGAGCAAAAAAAATTGAACATCCTGTATGAAATAATTTAATGTTTCGTCACGGTTGAATACTCTGATTCAACCCAAGTCCACCACCGAACTTACGTAAAAACAAAAACATGACGTTAAAAAAATACAAGCGTATAATGGAAGGGTTGATATTTAGCAAAAAAATATGTATTAATTAATAACTTGGCAACGCCGTGTATTAATGCAAAAATAATGTACGACTGAAAAGTTCACCCATGGCCCCTACATTTGGGCTTAAAAAAAGTGGGTCATTCCATTTAAAAAAATATACGATTTATGCACCATACTTTTTGGAGACACCCTGTATGTGTCTAAACAATTTGCAAATGTGCTTCATCCAACCTAATTGCAATCTCGTATATTTATTTTTTAGTAAATTTAACAATAAAGCCGTACTTGAAGAACGGGCTACTAAATGGACACCCGTATACGTGAAAATTTGTCATTGCCGTCATTTTTAGGGATATATTAATTATAATTTAAGATAATGAGATTAACCGAAAGATCTGTTTTTTTTATTGCAGCGCCATCTTTTAACTCTCACTCTGAGCGGCGCTCTCTTAAAAAGGGACAATAGTTCTTTCATTCACTTGAAAACGCACCGTTGTATGTATCATCAAAAGAAGTATGTTTATTCCACTGAAGTTTATCTAATCAAATGGTACAGAAAACAGTGTTGGTTACAGAACTGTAAGGAGGTGGCCATCTTTTTTTCTTCATAAGTTCCCTTCTAATGGTTTCTTAAATATTAATTTGTTCAACCATAGCAACGCGACTACGTTTTCTATCCTTTTCGTAAGAGAGTAGAGCTAATCCTTAAGGTTGTGGTGCACTTTCCCGTTCCGTTCTGCAACGACGACGGCCGTTAACGGCCAGCGACGGATTGTCCTAACGCACGCTTAAGATTGTGGCGCACTTTCTCGTTCCGTTCCGTCACGACCGTCGCGTCGTCGTGACGGAACGGAACGGGAAAGTGTGCCACAACCTTTACTGTTCTAGTTAGAATATATCTACGTACATACATGATACGTTTATAACAGAGTAACCAACACGTTTAACAGAAAATTACATTTTCCAAACGTTGTACGAGGAACGTTTGAGAAACGTATGCCCATAACGTTTGCTGCACTTCTCATTTTGGGTAACTAAGGACGTCAGGAGTATCACAGAATATATTTTAATGAATTAAATTGTACCGGAAAGGTGAAATACCTCCGTTGCCCGCAAAGCGCTTTTTTTTCAATACCGTATGTGTTATTTTTGAATACTAAATAAAAAATACGTTAACTCATCCCACACCTTCGAGAAGACGCTTGAGATTCCGTTTTGAATTTTCTGCTCTTATTTGGTCTAAAAGGATTACGGAAAAATGCAAACCCTTCCTACTGGCACTTCCCCTCCATCGGTCGCGCCGTTAGAAAAAATTTAACAACATTTTACTTGCTGAAGACTTTTTCTTTAAAATTTGATAAATTTTCCCCAAAGTCTAGGAATGCCTCATAGATCTGGCAACGCATCATTACTGACTATTTAGGGGTTGTGGGAGAATCAGAAGCGTCTTAAATTTATTATTGTTAGTTTAAATCTAACACGCGACCGATTACGTCTGCGCATATTTCTTGCAGTGGTAGAAAAGTTCTAACGGTGCGACCTTTCGCGTTTGTGATTTTTTAGTGTTGAGTTTCCAGTTTTTATATTTTTTTTATTGTGATAAGATAACATAAAATTTAAAAAAATGTTTGGTTTTCATTATTTCTACAGTCAAATTGATATTACAGCGCGTAAATCCGTGTTAGAAAAAAACTATACGCGCGACCGTGCGTTAGAAAAAATCTATGCACGCGACCAATGGCGAGATAAAATGACACGCGACCGATGGAGGGTTAAGCCGAAAACGTACACCGGTACACCTCATAGTCGATACCTTATAGAGCTTAAAAAATATTAATGATAAGATAAATAAATAAATACAGAAACAATTAAAAAAACGATTTATTAAATATCTCCGAAACAAATTGCAGGATGTCCTGAATTACAAATCTCCAAATTGCTCACTTTTTAGACTTTGAAACCTCTCGTATTATACGACAGGTGTAGTTACCGAAGAGGGTATCAAAATTCCATTTTTTTTAAGTGAACCTTGTCGAATTAAATTCGATTCTACTGTTTTGCGTAAGCGATATTCGTGTTTCATATTTCGCTATAAAAACGATTTATATACCGATATCCGTCATATTGCAAGATAATATGAAATATTCAATGTTCAAATAAATGTAGTTTTTACGACCACTTGACAATCTCGGATTCTATAATATCGCATTACATCCAGCATCAATATGCCGAAGATTTTAACAGAGATCAATCTTCCACTTTATCGATTGGCTCTTATAAAGTTTGCCATGTACCTATTAAACTTATAACTGAATTTGAAATTGTGCCTTTTATTAGATTAAGCTAATGTGAAGACTCGTCTAAGCGAATCGATACGTAGGAGTATAATAAATTATTGTATTTACATTTTCCAAGAAAATAATACGAAGAGCGGAATAAGGGTAAATGAGGGAATTCGGATAAAAAATAACAACTCTTTTAGAACAAGAAAATATCGCTGAATATAATGGCATTTACAGTCGCGTAAGATCCAATTTAATAAAAAAATATATACAATCATTGCTTTGAAAGAGTTATTTCCATCTTTTATATTTATGTTTGTAAAAGACTGCCTATATTTTATTTTTTGCTAGGTATATAAACTTATACATACTTACGCTATCAAACACAAACAATTCCACGTGGCAAAAAATTGAAAAATAATAGCGTCTTCCACCACTAACGACGCACAACTACCACCGGCGTCATCGTACCTTCATATAGTAAGTCCACCGTGAATATAGTCGGAAAATCTCGGAAAATGTCGTTTCAACCCCATTATGGAATATGGACAAACATTCGCATGTCAGATACACAAATATCCATTAGTTACGATTTTTATGATATATGAATTACCTCTATACTATATATGTAACAACCCTCATCCTCATGAACTGAACTTCACTGATTCCTAATTTCCACAAAAGCACTCCATATCAATAAGCACATGCTTCACCTGAAAGGCCCTCATTACAGTATCTATTGTATAATTAAATCATATTAATACAGGATCAGTTCAAGAAACGTCCAACTGTATACATTTTGAAAAACAGAATTGATTTTAATAACTGAAGAGAAAGTCAATTAGATTACTTGCAATTTCGAATTTAGCTCCGCTTTTTTTCCCTCTAAAATGCACAAAAGGGTCCTTTTCTTAAATTTAGTTATTGGTAATTCAACCAATCTATTTACCGGAACATTTCCTTTTGACAACATTTCCTGCAAAGGATAATGGACACAGATAAACTGCTTTCCTTTAACTCGCCCGTCAATAACACAGAAAATGGTATATTTTTACAACAAAGATGAAAACGGTCGCTTTTTAGTTAAGTTACACTGAAATTTGATCGATTCCAGGAAATAACGAAGTTAACACTTTCGTCCAAATTGAATGTTGGCAATTTCCGTCCCTTTTACGATGCTAGAGACTTAGAGAGTGTACGTTAGAATAAATCAATTCTGTAAACTCGTGATAACATTTACATATGTATTTACCGAGTTTTGGCAAAATAATATCTATGCTTGTTTGCATAATTTCCTTGTGTTTATCAACAAATTCAACTGTCTTTACTCTCACGTTTAATATCAAAACATGAAGTAGAGCTACTTTGCTATTTTTCACATAAAAGGCGTGGAAATGATCTAGAATACATTATTCAGTTCTTCTCAGTTGTAAACCTAAAACCTTTGAATATAAAAATTTAATCAAAGCCTAAGACCTAATAAACGGTCATAATGGATTGTGCAATTTTGTTAGAGAATTTCAAAATGTACCAATCAAGGAAGTGACACCCTGTGGAGGAGTAAAAGTGTCATGCTCCTTCTTTATTATACATATAGTTGTCTATTACGCATATTAGTCTCATTTCGCATCCTAAACTCATATTTCTAGAGATTATGGCCCATTATACAGCAAATGGGGACTAGGGTGTGCTTTAATAAGAAAGATATTAGATAACATAAATTGTGCGGGTACTATCAAATCTGAAAATATCTATTGTATTTAATAAATACTTTTCCCTTTATTGATGGAGGGGGGGGGGGGGGGGGTTAAAAGTAGAATTTGGGTATTGAAAATGGTAATTGTAATGCAATGCATAAATCATAATGCATGGTAGGTAATAGTATGCAAAATGCTCTTATTTTTGTTACTCATTGCTCAAATGCTCATTCGGGGAAAATTCAAAGACGGAATCGTCGTTAGCACAATTCTTTGATTATAGGACTTCCTCTAAATGCCACAGCTGCATTGTGGATCACAGAAGCGGCGCCGGCGTAAGGTGTGGGCGACGTGGGCCACTGCTTACGGCCTCGCGGTCCGAGGGCCTCGCATATCGAAGGTTTATGCAGCTTTCTTTCTTTAACTCATGAAAAATATTTATCAAGGACCATTAAAAGCCATGACCAGCCATGACTTTATTAAAGATGTGAAACAGCTGCTCCAATACGTAACAGAAAATAACTTAAAAGAAATTTACCCAAATATTTATATTGTCATTCGAATTTTAGGTAAAAAAAACCCAGAAAAAACCCCTAGGACAAAAGACCACCGGAAGAAAAACCCCCGAAAAATAATAGTAGATGGCTGTGAAGAAATATATAAATATACAACAAAGTTTGGAAATAAAAGTAATGCTAAACTTAAACGTAGATTGCCACTAAGGCGCCTAGGTTATTTGCGGGTGTAGTATATTTTATTTAAATTGATACACAATGACAACATGACACTAAAGAAAGTTTGGAAGTAAAAAAATGCTAAACTTAAACGTAGATTGCCACTAAAGCGCCTAGGTTATTTGCAGGTTTAGTATATTTTTTTCAATTGATACTTTTTCATTCTTTGATACCTTATACATATATTATGTATGATTTTGTAATATTGATGTAAAATATATGCAGTATAATTCTAAACTATGTGTTATTATATCATTTATTCAGCGTTTATGTTTCATTCGGCACAAATGACACAAATCAACAACAAAATTTATTCACAGCCATGTATAATTATTTGTCAGGGTCTTTTCCGGGGGTCTTTTTTCGGGTTTCTTTTCCGAGGGTTTCTTTTCCTACATTCGAAGCAGATATAGCATTTAAGCTGGATTACGATACAGTTATTAAGGAGTTCATCAGTAAGGTTAAAAGCAGGAAATTTATGTTTCTTTAATTATTTACTCGTAGATAGTTATTGCTTAATAATGTCAGTTAAAGTGAAGATGTTTGGATTTTTCTGAATACAAATTTGAGTTTCAAAAATTTCTTGTGTTTATATAAAATTTGTCCTTTTACGCCACCAGAGGGCCTCGCAAAATGTATCCTGCCTACAACAAATTTAGGTCTTGCCCCGCCTCTGGTGGATCATGCACGTAGTTCAGGAACGGTGCAGAGATTTCTGTTTCACAAGCACCTATATACTTTGGAATTCGCCAGACAAGCAATAGCAATATTTGATAGAAGTATGAACTGCAATTGTTTGATAGAATTATTTCTAGGCATAAATCCTACAATCTCAATTTCAACTGTCAGGATCGACAGAATAATCCACCAATGGCCAATGGTGTATGGCTTGTAGTACGAAGTAAAGCTTTTATATACAGACATAAGTTTTCTTTTAAAATGATTTTTGCTTTTCAAATTTTACTTCAATAAATTCTGAAAGTCATCAAACCATTTACAAATGCCGTTAGGCTCCCAAAATTGTTGATGAAATGGCACACCGAGACTGGATTTCGATAGGAGAAAGAACAGTACACGCACACGTAAGCTTCACACTTGGGCCCTTCGTGTTACCTTCCTGATTAGAGCCGTCCCAATGCGCAACATCACTTAAGCCATTTAGCCATCCTACAGGATGGTGATTCGACCAAGTGCATACGGTGCATGTGCTTGTATAGTTTGCATTTACAGTAACCAGAAAATACATCCACAAATAAATTTCTTAACAGTCATGTGCAGAAACCCGTCCAACTGCGTGATGGTCCCTTGACGGCCTTTTGCATGGCGACAGTCTAACATTAACTTGTCCTGAGTTTGAGTGTCTTGGGCTATTAGATTGTTCACAAATAGTACTGTAAGTGGAAGAGCCGATTCTGGGTCACAAACCATTTGTTTTGAAACCAGTCGGCCTAGGCATCGAGTTTCTCATTTTATTTTGTTCCAGCATAACCTTCAATCCATACAAGCTCCACGCCATTCCGAAAGCAAATTTGGGGTGACCTGGTGCCTATAGGGCAGCGCTAATGTCACTGGAAATTCTGATCATATTGTTCACTATGTTATTCATAAGAAGTTTTTTGCACTAAGCGTTTATGCATGTTAATTCTGCCTGGAATACTGTCAAAAATTTGTTTAGTAGCTGGGTGTTCTTTACGGTGAACACCATTGTTTTAGTTCCGCCCATGTCATGTCGAGATGTGATAGTTTTCCCTAATATAAATTGAGAAACGAGGGAATCTGATCTCCCCTCCAGGATAGACAATAGTTGGTAGTGAACACATCGTACTACTAATGGCCAAACATGAAGAGAGGCTCCACAAGCGTAAGAACTTTGAGATACTTCAGCTGGTGGAGAACCACTGTAACATAGCACAGTAACTAAAGAGGAGAAACCCCTAGATCTTGCTTAGCAAACCAACGTTGTGTGACCAAGACAGCTAACAGGAGACTGCTCAGTGGAGTGGGTACCGCTGACCGACACACTGCGACACGCCTCCAAAACTTAAGCCAGAATCAAACTGCTTGTTAAGATTTTCGACTTCGACAATACCAGAAAGATCTCGAACCTACAACAAAGGACGAAGGTTATGCATAGATAAGTACGTTTTATGACATGACAATGTTGCAAAATCAATCGTCGCAATAGCAAAAACCCAGCAGTTCATTAAGTATGGCAAATGCGTCCTGATGAGATTAAGGTTGCAGTCTGGAAGTTGATTAATCCGGTTAGTTATATGGTATAAAGCGAATAGTGCTATTAATTAAGATCATGACAGGAACTCAGTCCTTAACCGATAATATTACGGATGATGATATGATGAAAGGTCTGGATTAAAGAAAGATTCGGAACTGACTACTCTCATGAATTAATTCTGCCTTGATTGGACTGATAATATCAAATGAGATGAAACAGCTGGCGGTAGTTATTTACTCCATCTGTTTACTGCTAGGTAATGCTGCTCTTCATAGTGTTTAAAGGTTATATAAGGAATGAGTGAACGTTTGCGACATTATAGACAACAAGGAACCATCGTTTCAACTGAACTAAGACGAATCTAAACAAAGAAGTTAGAGCAGAGTAGAAGAGAGTGGCAGATGTGATTCTGCAAAAGTTCGTCATAACTTTACACCAAACAGATTTTGAATGTACACGAGACAATGGCCGTTTAAGGTTTTTGTAATGGGAGTGAATTCAGTGACAAGCTGTGCGGGAACACCTGACAGTGTTTCCAAAATACCACCAAAGAAAATTGTTATGCGCCAACATGGATATTTAATTGAACAAAGACCTATTAAATTAAGTTTCTCCATATGTACTTACTTTGTGGAATTCCATAATCAATTGTAATAAAAACAAGTAATTTCACGCGAACGTGCAATACAACAAACGGAGAACAAAGAGGATCTAATTCTTGAATAATTAGGATCCACATTCGTCGAATATTCACATGAACGGACTATGAAGAACTTGCTCTTTATTCATGACCACCAACTCGTACAAGTACAAGTATCTGGGAGAATTTAAATAGAAATATAGAGTTCTCAAATGTTATCGTTCAACATCCGCACCTCATTAGCAGAACTTTGTTTACCGACAACGCAACTTTTACAATTAACCTTATAATTATGGTAGTCATAGAAATTCTCGTTTGAGCTTTTGTAAAATGGTTATGAAACAAACGAGACTAATTTTCAACACCGCTTATCGGTTTGCATAAGAAACTTGTGATGGCAAATTTAAAAACATCGAGTTTTAATTCAATAAATGTAAATAAAATAAAAAAGTCAATTCCTTTGTAAAAAAAATGAATAATACAGGGTGTCTCAGTTGAAACTGACACATTTAAAGTACTAACTTATTTTCTGCATTATTAATTTTTTGTCATTTGTACACTGAAATAAGTACAAGTTACCAAAACCTTTAAAACATTGTAGTTATAGCTAATTTAAACATCATAGCAATGGCCGCAATAGCTCAGTGCTAGTAGACAGGTGGTAGAAGGTTAGCTATAATGAGCGAAAAGGTTACAATTGGGGTAGTAAAATAGGTAGGTAAATGTAAGTAAAGCCAAAGCGCGCCACGTAATTCTTCGAGAAAATAGGGCTGCTAATCCGAATTACGAAGGTATTAACAGTTATAATAGCAACGATGTCAATTCTGAAAGAGAACGGGGTAGTTTCAGCAATAAATAGAGAAGTAAATAAATTTAATGTGATTATAATGAATAATAAGATTCAAATAAAATGTTACAAAATAAAATGAACAGTTATTATAAATACAAAAGGATATTATTAATATGACAACAGTTACTTGACTTTTGACAAATTAAATATTCAATTCTGTAGCACAAAATAGGGGTCTAAACTACCTTTAAGTCAATCAAAAATTGTAAGTAAAATGACGTTAAATTAGCAAACAAAAATTATTGGGGAAACGATCGATAGTTTACAAGGCAGTAATTGCAATGTTAAATCAAAATTTTACCTTACTTCTCTTCACAGGATCCTTATGCATAAGTTTCCGTTGAAAAGTACCTAAACAAAATTAAACACAAAAAAATACAAATCACTAGCTTGTAGTACGGGGATCGGATACTAAATATAGATTAGGTTCAAATTTAAATAGTTAAGTTAATTCAAAAGAATTTAAAGGTAATTCGATAACAAATTAATCTTTCACAAGTAGAAAATTAAATTAGCAAATTTAAGGGAACAAATCTTGAATACTCAAAGTTCGATGAATCCGTACAAATTGAAGTTAAAAAGTTCACGTAATAGAAATTGAAAGTTATTACTCAAATATGAGCAAAATAAGTAACAAAGGGGAAAGACTAGTGTTGGTTTTTCACTTAGCGACGGTATAGAAAATGGAATTCACTGAATTTTCGGAGCGGCGATAGGAGAAATGGGGATTCCCACGTAGCGTCGGTCGTCGAAGTTGGAATTTCACAGAAAGCAGGAAACTGGTAGAAGATTGAGAGTTAGCTTTTACGGGTGTAAAACCGCTAAAAGGGAAAGCGAAATTAGGTAACTACATTGAGCAAAAATTCAGTACCAACGTGGAGATAAGTAATCTAGCGTTTTTAAGAACTCACGGTCACGTACACTTCTCTCTCTGTAATGTACAAATATACGTAAAAATACGGATTTCAGTGATTTCTTAAAAGCATAAGTTAAGAACATTCACTAAATTTTAGATAGATTAGCACAGATCTGAATTAAATCGAGTTTCAGTAAATGCAAAGCTTCTCGTACAGAAAATGAAGCGATGTGAATTGAAGCGAAGCGAGTAGCTAACTGAACTCTGAAGAAATGAAATGAAGAAAAGTGGGCTCTTGACCCTCAAGGCAGTAAATCAGCAAGTTCTACATAAGCAAATTAGTACAAAGGACAAAGGGAATGAGGATAAAGAAATGAATAGGTCGATTGTGCAACATAGTAACACTTTGTAGCGAACAAAGAGACTTCAGAAGCTTTAGATTACATAGGACTTAGATGATGCCGATGAGAATGCACGCACTCACAAAAATTCACGTATTTTTTTTATTTGTAAAAATTAATTATATATGTTGACATTTTTAAAAAGCTAAAGAACTCAGCTTTCGAATGGTGTAAAAATATACAGGGAGTTCTATTTAAAAAAGTCAAGTAATTTTTAGTTGAAGATAGGCAATTTTTTTCCTCGCCCTGTAAACTGGGAACTTTTTTTAATGTGATTGAGAAAAAACTTTTCGAAATTTGAAACTCATTGGTGAAAACCGCACATTTCTATCTCATTTTGTTTAGTGAATAATGACGTTTAAAACGTGCCAGTTTCAACTGGGACACCGTGTATTGCGTAACAAATTTACGAACATGGGTATAAAAAATTCAGAATAAACTGTTGAATATTATTTTACTCTTGAATATAAAATAAAGCATGCTTTTTAAATTGTACTTGACTGAGGATAAGCACATAATAATTTCGTCATTCTTGTAAAATACTTGGTCCTTTATGTCAGGCCATTTCGTTTCTTTTGTGATTTCGTCAGGAAAATATTACGCTTAAGTACCGTTCCCACATAGTTTTATACGCCTTTGAGTTTTATATCGTCTTCCTCCTTCACTTCATCATCCGAACAATTCTCATACCAAGGACTTTGTTGCCTGGTAACTCAAGTTCAACTTCAGTTTCTCTATTTTTTTTATCTGCTTTAACCTCTGTTGTCCCAATTCTTACTTTCGTACTCTGTTCTGTAAATCTATATCCAAAAATTTAGATAATTTAGTTTCTCTTTCTTCCAACTGACACAACAAATGTTTTAGAAGTCTGTCGGTTTCCGCGCGCCAATGTTAATTGTTTGACTTATTTTTTGAAAAAATTGCTACAAACATGTTGATACGTTTTGTCAAAAACTATTGTATAAGACATTGCGCTTTAACGGCGTATGCAAATCGAAATTTTTAATTTTCGGACAACTTTTTCCCCGCATTATAATAAAGAGAATATAATCAATCCATACATCAAGCACTATACCTACCATAGCCTGCAGACATCTAGCATGATTTAAAACGACAATTACTTAGTTATCTGGAAATATATAATAAATAAATAATCATAATTCAATTTGATACATATAGAAAATTTTACACCGCGGCCGGGATTCGAACCCGGGCCTCCACCTCGCTAGGGTGATGCTCTCCCAACTGAACTACCACGGCACCTCACCCCGTGGTAGCTCAGTTGGGAGACCATCATCCTAGCGAGGTGGAGGCCCGGGTTCGAATCCCGGCCGCGGTGTAAAATTTTCTATATGTATCAAATTGAATTATGATTAAATACATATGACATTGACAATTCAGTCATTAGTCTGTCGAAAATGACAACTAACCTTATCACCTAATAAATAAATAATATATAAATATATAAAATGCAGTAATACTTAACATAAATATAACAAGAGATACATCAAAATTTATGAAATTTTACGTTCTTTTCAAAAACCCCAAAATATACAGGGTGGTCCATATAAAAGAAATTTAGTTCAGAATCGTATTAATAAAACCAAACATCGTGTATAAAAACTGTCTATTGCGATGGATTCTACGTAAAAAAGGGCTCTAAGACAGATTTTGCCAAAATCAATTATCTTTAATAATAAGAAAGTTATGGGCATTAAAGGAATCGACCAAATTCTAGAAACACCCCGCTAGTGGTCAAACGTTTAGAGATAGCTGAATTCTGTTTGCGCCAGTGATTTTCCCATTAAAATTGAGCTCCAGACGCCTAGGTCCATTTTTTTCTATCTCTTAAAATAAAGGCAGCCTTTGATCTGCTTTAATTCGCACGGGGAAATAATTAAAGTAATACTTACCTGCCTTGGCTTTGTTGTCGCCATCGATCCATGCTTGAGTGTCGGCCTGATTCCGATCCGTCGGCGTTGGCTTGACTTTGTTTCGGTTCACATAAAATTCCAAGCGTTTTCTTGATGAGGATTGCCTACATCTGAATCCGCCTAGTATAGTATCGTAATTGTCTTTTGACAATGTTCGATCCATGTTTGTGACACTCATGTCCACGATTCGGATTTTTCAATTTACGACACTATGCACCTCGACCCATAACCTTTTAGCAGTATTGCGGATTAGTCAAATAGAACACCGATGTAGTTTATTGAAACGTATAAAATCTATAAGCGTTGACAGAGAGACTCGTACATACTCGTATAAGAGTAGTCGATTATAGCGATTTAGATTTTCGCGCTCGAAGGCATAGCTGAAGATTTAGATACATATAATTATTATCATGGGCGTCAGTAAAGTAAGATCGGAAGGCAATAGAGAGATAATGAGTGATTCTGTAAAAATGATATATTCAGGGAAAGAAAATGAAAAAATGGAGTAGCAATAGCGCTGTCAAAAAGAATATTGGAATATTGGATAAGGTTCAATATGTGAGCGATAGAATTATTATGATAAGAATAAAATCTAAACCAAGAGAGATTGTATATATACAGGTATATATAATTGAAATTACTTGACTATCTTCCTTAATAATTAGTAGTATTTTAATGCAATGCAACAGAGTCAATCATATAAAACTTTATTTATGAAATGCACAAATATTTCGACGCGGTTGCTGTCTTCATTATTAGAAAATTTAAAGTAGGTTTAATTCATTGGGTGGTCAGAAATTCACTCATCGACGGGTAAGGGTAGTATTGGGGACGTTGCTCTAACGAAATAAATGCAAAAAAAATCTAGTAAAAGTCGTACCGTTTCTGAGTTATCCGCAGATGAAGTTAACCAATAAGAGCGCTGCGCGGGCGAATTCAAACAGCCATCCATAGGCGGTGTTGCCATGCGTAGTCGAGGCATGGATCCGCCAAAGAAAGCGAAAAGAAAAACTCTCTTCGGAAGCGGCGATCTAACCCGCAACCTTCAGATTGAGAGTTTGCTGCCGACGCACTACAATTCATAAACAAATTATGAAGTTATTTGTGCTACAATTCCTTTGATTTTAGAAGCCACTAGGGCGGACTGTTTGTTAGTAATCATAATTAATCGGTAATTCACGACATTTTTCGGGAAGTCGGTGGTGGGACCAAAGGAATTTTTTATGGGGATTGGTTTTGAATTAGTTGATAATGCTTGCTAGATTAATCTTTAATTTTTGTACAAAAATCGTTTAGTTACTGGTATAAAAAAAAACACCACCGACTTCCCGAAAAATGTTGCCTAGAAACGTTTAGGAATGAGCCAATGACTATTTACATTTCCGCTTTGGCTCCACGAATTTCTCAAGCAAACCGATCATCCTTCTTTAAGAACTCGACCAACATGAAACGTCTACTCAAGGAAGGGTATTCGACTTAGCTTTTAAATAAGTTCCATTTACCATCGTAAAAATCACTTTCGCAACGGCATATTAAATCAAGCTAGCCGACTGACAGCAAACGATACCAGCATGTGACGTCACTATCTGTTTCAAACTGATTTAGCGCAAACGCTTATGTTTGAACACTTTAATTCTTTTTTTCTCGAAAACAGTTCGGGTTATTTAACTTTTTTGTTACACACATGACTCTAAAGCAGAATCTGATATTTTATTATGAAATTTATTTTTATGAACTCACCACCCAATTGTAGTGCTTCGGCAGCGTACACGGTAAAACGCGAAACTCTCAATCTTGAAGGTTGCGGTAGATCCCCGCTTTCGAAGAAGTTTTTCTTTCGCTTTCTTTGGCGGATGCATGCCTCGAGTACGCTTGGCAACACCGCCTGTGGATGGCTGTTTAAATTCGCCCGCGCAGCGCTCTTATTGGTTAACTTCATCTGCGGATAACTCAGAAACGGTACGACTTTTACTAAATTTTTTTTGCATTTATTTCGTTAGAGCAACGTCCCCAATACTACCCTTACCCGTCGATGAGTGAATTTCTGACCACCCTGTATGTATTAATAGGTGTTTTCTTTTTGTACGTTGTGGTAGACCTAAGTCAGCTCTGTCAATAACACACCATTCGTTTTATAAAAATAATTTGACTCAGTTCTCAATAACCCTATTCGTTTTAAAAGCTTTATGTAAGTTTTATATTAACCTGGGGCAGAAATGTCTACATGCCGCAAGGCGCTTTAATCATGTGATGATTGTAACTTTACCTAACCCTGTGGCGTTGCAAAAAGAAAACACCTAATGTCACACTGACGAAGACAGCAACCGCTGTCGAAATATTTGTGCATTTCATAAATAAATTTTTATATGATTGACTCTGTTGCATTGCATTAAAATACTACTAATTATATATACAGGTATATATGCCGACTAGCGAACATCAAGAGAATGGATCCCAAACACCCTTGTTTTGGCACACAAGGATGAAGGTAAGGAGAACCTTTCAACGCAAGCTGTGGAACAAATATAACGACGCGGTATAAACCGAAAAGTAGTTATCTTAAATGGATGATGTAAAATATGAAAGGGAAACAAAATCTACAACGGTCATGGCAAAAATAGCATTTCAAAAACAAAAAAGAATTCTATGTGGGTCCCTGAACCCAAGTATAATAAGGGAAAGAAAGTAGAATTATATAGGAGATATTCCCAGAGGCGGAGTAGATAATATTGAGGACAGCTTTGGAAGGTAGTACGGTGAAAGCCTCTTATTGCAAGAGGAAGCAAAAAAATAAAACTTCTTGATGATATTAAAAATGGAAGAAGATACAAAGAATTAAAGTCACTAGCAGATGACAGAGAAGAAGGGAGAGTTCCAAGATAAATTTATTATTGACTGGGACCTGTCAAACGACAGAAAACTATTGAAGACGATGATACACATAAAAAGATTTAGCCCGTGACAGCGATTTGAACCCAGAGCCTATACCTCACTAAGGTAATACGGTAATACTCTAAACAATTGAGCTACCACAAGCCACCAATCTCTGTATCGTTCAAAATTCATAAATAAATAAATGCATATACAGAATTTTACAATCATATTTTACGATTTTTCGTTCGCTTATTTATTTTTATTCTTAAAAATTACCAACATATCAATTATCAAACAAACAAGTTAATCTAGTCGGCGATCTACGGCGCGACGGTGAATTTTTCCAAAACTGCGGAGAGTCGTGGAAGGGAATGATATCTGATAGTTTTTTTTAAATTACCCCTCCTAAGCCAGTTCGCTGGAAACGCCATTGTTGTGAATATGTTCGGGTATATTTAAACAGAGCATTTGTTTTAGGGAAATAATAGTTATTTACGATACAAGTATCGTAACGTATCATATTACGATACGATACGATCCGTCGAGTATCGTAATATGATGTTACGATACGAATATCGTACAACGTTCTATTTACTATTCATAGAATATTGTCGATAGAAAGTATTGTGTCAAGGTGGATTGAAAGGAACCACGTATTAATTAGATACACTTGTATATTATTGAGTTTATGTTAACACCAACAATCACTGAACTAACTAACTGAACTGTCAACACTAATAGAAATACGTCATTCATCTGTGTCATCTCGCATAACCATGGCAATACGACGACAGGATAAAACAGAAAGAAATTTGTAAATAATATAATACGAAAACAACAGTAGTAGGCATATCTGTCATCTGTCATCTCTCAATAATAAACGCGAAGTTCTATTTTTTCTTAATTTCATAGCGTCTAAAATAATTGGCAGAAATGAAAATTTTGTGGATATAGAACGATAACTCCACCGAAACTATTAATTGCGTAGCTTCAACATCTGCCGGAATGTTGTATTTAATGTTCACAATAAATAAATCTTCTACTGTGGAGAAGAGATTATTTTTGACATCTTGCGATAAAATACGTCATTACGATACCCACTCATTTGAATGTCGTAATATTAAACTGTATAATGTATATGAATAGCCTATACCTATAAAATTATTTCACACTGCCAGTTGTGTAATATAATTACAGAACTACTTTACATAACTGTGATAAGACAGTTTTGGAAAAGGTTACGCTTACGTTACATAATGTCAAAAAAACGACGTAAACTGTCACGGAATTAGATAATAGTTATTTACGTAACCAGTTATGAAAAGACTAACTTTATTTGACGAAATGTAATATTTGCCAAATCGAGCGAGCGAAGCGAGCGAGTTTTGCAAATTACATGAGTCAAATAAAATTAGACTTTTTCATAACGTGTTAAGTACAAAACTTTATCTAATTCCGTAATTTTATCTACCTTTTGATTTTTTAATGAGAACATTAATCTGAAATGAAGTAGTTTTAAGTTCATGGTTACTATGGATTTACAGTGGCGTAACTAGGGCATGAAGGGCCCCCGTGCAATTCGAAATATTGGACCCCTATTCCTATATCAGGAAAAGGTTTGAAAAAAAAATGTTATCGTTAGAACTCCAGACAGGAAAAAAGTTAATTGAACCTCGTGGACCTAGTAAGTCAAAACCTAAATATCTATTCATGAATCTAACAGACATGCTCCGCGGTGCTCAGAAAGTCACAATAAATAGTAAATACTGTAATGTAATGTAATGTAATACTGTACAGGGTGTCTCACGGTGACCGTCGGTTAGAAGTATATCAAGAACTGTAAAAGCTAGAAATTTGAAATTTTGCACATGCGACATGGAGTGTTTATTCTATTAAATAAAAATATTTTCCAAATGGCAGCACTTCCGGAAATACCGGAAGTGAGCATCAACTTCTTTATTTTAAATACAAACCAGGCAATTTTTTTTCACATTCTGATGTGTCATAAAATGTTTAGTAAGTATGCTTAAAATAATCGGCGTATCAATTTTGATTCTTGAGAAAAAAAATTTTTTTCACTGAAAAATGTCAAAATCTTGTTTAGGAAATAAAATTGAAAGTCGAAAGTGGTAAAAGTTAGGGAAATGGGATTTTAGGTTCTCAATGTCAAAAGATTGAGACACAATTGTCTGTAATGGATTATAAAAAATTGGCCGCGGTTACGTATCTATTTGACGTTATTTCCAGACTTAAGAAAAACTTTAAAAAGTCACTTTTTTTAAATGGAATGCCTATTTAATTATCAGCCTATTCGATGCAGAAATAAATTTCCTTTAAATTGATATACCATGTTCCTATACCTAAAATCAATGATTACAGAGTTATTTACATTTTTCTAATTAAATTTATAATTAGATACTTTACAAAACATGGTTGGCTTTGAAAATTTTCAAAAAATTTTTATTCAATTGTTTCTTATGATGACAGTTGTCAGTTAGCTATCAGTTTGAAAGTTTACGCTACATTTACGTTTGTTATCAGTGTTATCTGTTTGAATTTTGATTTTTGCGCTTAATATTTGTTTTTAATTGGGAAATATGGAATACACAAACGCTGATATTCTAAATTTGTTTTACATTCATGGCGAGTCTGCTCGTATTACTTTTCGGACCTGCAGAACCTTTAACTATTGAATAAAGAATCACTCAACACTTTAACGAAAGATATCCCCATTTACCTACAATGACAGAACGAAAAATCAGGATGATTGAAAAGAATTTTCTAAATTTGGGCGAAGTAAATGCGCCACGAAATTTGGCAAAGCCGATTGTCCCCAATGACGCTGCAGAAATCAATGTTTTGGGATATTTTAATGTTTTCCCTGAAAGTTCTGTTCGTTGGGCGGAAAGAGACCTTGGATAGTCAAGAAGTTGCACAGATAGAATTTTAAATAATCATAAAAGCATAAGAAACATTTGAATAAAAATTTTTTGAAAATTTTCAAAGCCAACCATGTTTTGTAAAGTATGTAATTATAAATTTAATTAGAAAAATGTAAATAACTCTGTAATCATTGATTTTAGGTATAGGAACATGGTATATCAATTTAAAGGAAATTTATTTCTGAATCGAATAGGCTGATGATTAAATAGGCATTCCATTTAAAAAAAGTGACTTTTTAAAGTTTTTCTTAAGTCTGGAAATAACGTCAAATAGATACGTAACCGCGGCCAATTTTTTATAATCCATTACAGACAATTGTGTCTCAATCTTTTGACATTGAGAACCTAAAATCCCATTTCCCTAACTTTTACCACTTTCGACTTTCAATTTTATTTCCTAAACAAGATTTTGACATTTTTCAGTGAAAAAAATTTTTTTTCTCAAGAATCAAAATTGATACGCCGATTATTTTAGGCATACTTACTAAACATTTTATGACACATCAGAATGTGAAAAAAAATTGCCTGGTTTGTATTTAAAATAAAGAAGTTGATGGTCACTTCCGGTATTTCCGGAAGTGCTGCCATTTGGAAAATATTTTTATTTAATAGATTAAACACTTCATGTCGCATGTGCAAAATTTCAAATTTCTAGCTTTTACAGTTCTTGATATACTTCTAACCGACGGTCACCGTGAGACACCCTGTATATAGCGGTATAGTCCATTAGCGATATAATGCATTCAATTAGGTGTAACGTATAACGTGTTTTTCAATACCAGCGGACTAAATACTTACTATGAAATACAAAAAAATATTAGTAGGTAAGAAAAGCATGAAGTTAATTCGCAAAAGTAGGTAGCTTATAAGAAACGCCCTTTAAGGTTCATCACGCTTAAGGAATTTTTCCATTCAATGTGCAAAAGATTAAAATTTATTACTGGTTCTGGTCGTATAATTTGAAAGAGTACAGATTGACATTTCCTCGTCCCTTTCTAGGTAGATAAATAATCTTTGTACGTAGTTATGCCGACAGAAGGGGTTTTGTGAATCAGTCTACTGTAAAAGAAAATAGTTATAATTATAATACTAGAAAGTGTAGCTCCATTCTGCAGCATGGCATTCCGAATAAGTTTTAAAATTTAATTTTTTGGTTATCTAAGTCTCAACTGAGGGCCCCCTGAGCTTGAGGGCCCCCGTGCGCTGCACGGGTTTGCACTTATGTAGTTACGCCGCTGCTATGGAAACAAACATCGAATTTTGACAATAATTAACCAATTACTAATAGTTTCAAATTGTCAGTTCAGTTGTGTAATATTATTATATAACTACTTTACATAACTTACTGTGATGAGACAGTTTTGAAAAAGATCACGTTACCTAATTTTAAACAACAACGTAAACTATCACTTTTATTAACGGAATTAGATAAAATTTATTAATGTCAACTAAATTGTCTTTTATGTGTATAACAATCAAAATTTTGATACTTTTCTGGTAATAAAGTGAACGATTTCACTAACTTTAATACTAAGGATGGCCATTATCCCCTTAATTTTGGCTTATTATAAACTTCATTACTTAAAAGTGGCGCTTTTATTATCATTTATTGTTGTAACTAGGGTTGAACAAGTATTTTTGTTAGAGCCCTGCTACCTCTTCTTTTAGTGGCGAATAAAATCCATTTGAAATGCACTTAAAAAACAATTACGATCATTTTCATATTTTTAACCGTCAGTGGTCAGTTATCTATACATTACCGGAAAGTATTATTTGTGGCGTTTGTGTTTTCTTCATTTAATAAATTGGAGAATCCTGCAGATTTTCCGAGTACGATAAATACCATGTATTCTATAATGAAATATTGATCGTGTTTTCCTAGTATTTGAATCTCAACCTCCTTCAAAGAAAGGCTATTAAAAAATTCCCTGAAATTCCTGTTCAGATTCTTCTATAAGGCCAACATTTTCAATTGACATAGTTTTAGTGAGAATGTACCTCATTACAATTTAAGTACGAAAGTACTTCAATGAAAAATTCTTTGCAATATATGTATAGGTAAATAATAATTCTTAAAATCTCTAACTCGTGGTATTTCACGTTACGATCGACTTTTCTTTCTGTTCATAGTTTCGCCTTACACATAGGCAATGCTTCAATCTCTAGGCATTAATAGAGTGCGAAAAGAATTTGAAATATTCATTTTCACTCTGTGGTACACATTTAAATTTCAAAAGACGGGGCTAATGTGATGGCATTAATTATGAAGGGAAGGTATTTCGCTGTAATTAAGTTGTGGCGGGTCTTATCTATGCGCCGACTGTTTCATATTCATTAAATTTGTAGGGGTCAATTTAGTTTGCCTAGCTTTAGAAGCGAAGTTCTTAAAACATTAGGTATCTGTTGTAGAAATAGTTTATATACTGCAACCTGTTCTTCACATTAACCATCTGACGCCTATTATAATAACACAAATTGTGTTGTAATTGAACACCACAGCATCTGCACTACGCACTCGCACTGTAACCTGTAAGTAACTATTTGTTAAAACTCCATTTTCGACTAAACTTCTTAGTTCCCATACTTTGTATTACCTTTTGTGCACATGCATGTATGTAAAAAAACAGAAAGCTGTTACATCTTATATACTTAGATAAGTGATGTAAGAAAACCTTACAATTAACGTATCTTAGAAGGATCTCAAATGAATCCATAATAGAATGGGTAAAATATGAGGGTACCTACTATAATTGAAACGCATCTTTGATCACTGGAAGAACTGGAACCCTGTGGCCGCTGAATTACATCACAACACTAAAAACGCCAAGTGAAGCTCTGATGATCGGCACACATCTAAAACTAAATTACAAAAGTTCTGAATTAGTAAACGGTGGGTAATACAGAGGGGAGGGTAGTTGGAAATCACACACAAAATAGCTTGACTTCTGGGCCCTATCATTAGAAGTTCGATCATGATCATAATATATAGAAATGTGCACAATAAATAGCAGATCGTGAGAATCGAATTAAACCGTCCCAACAAAATTTCTAATATTGGCTGAATTCTGAAATTGGAACAAGCGGGTGCTGCACGCACCTTATCAACAAATAACCGTTAGTGTTGGTGCGGTGTTTGTGGCCGCAAACGCTTAAATCAACACGAGTGCATCATCTCCAAAAATAGTTGGCTTACCTTGTAGACCAAAATGAGAGAATCTGTAAGTGTTTAAAAATGGCATCGAAAACACGGAAAAGTGCAATGCTGCCATCATTCCAGCCCATTAAGTCCTACCAGTCATTCCCGTTTGCAAGAATACGCCGAATTACAAAATATAAATCGATAAAAAACTCATAAAGAGAAAGCGAAACTTGAAACTGACACCAAACGTCTTTGGAACGAAAACAAGGTACTAAAAGCACACAACTTGCCAAAAGTCGAAGGATTTGATGTAGGTATGCCGAAAATTCGGTACGTATCCGTGAGATAGTGAGACGCGCAGTAATGATTTACCTACAACTTAAATGTAACCAAACCCAATCTGATGCGAAAAACGCCCAACTCGAATTAAGTGACTTGGAAAAGGAACGTGATAAACTTAAAGGGCACCTCGAGGAGTTACGTAAACAGTTGGAAGACGAATCTTTAAGACGGGTCGATGTCGAAAACACCAACCAAAGTCTATGCGTAGAATTAGTATTTAAAGATCAAGTCTACCAGGAACAACTCTCGGAAACTTGCACCAATCGTCAAATCGAAATAACCGAAATCGATGGCCGCTTGGCCGAGCAATACAAAGCGAAGTTGCAACAGGCTTTGTACAATTTGCGCGAGCAATACGAGGTACAAATGCCCAACAATCGGCAGGAAATGCTTTATGGGAACAAAATTAAAAATCTTCAAAGTGCTGCGAGTCGTAATGGGTGCAGCAATTGACAAACTTCGTTAGGTTCGTGCCCCTATCGACACTCTTAGACCTATAGTGTATTCCATACATCAGAGTCAGTATGGCTATGATAGGGCTGTGCAATCCTTGTGAGAGATTTCTTGTCGACGTTGCAAGTTCTCGGCAACAAGCGATGTTCTAAGTTTATACCTATAGGTACTTTAGTCAAAAATGTGGTTAGTCAAGGAAAAGGCATTAGTAAGTGATTAGTACTTGTTAAGCGCTCAGGAATACAAAAGCAGGATTTATTTATGATTGACAGGTGTAAACTCACCTACAAAGAGTTTTGTGCTGAAATATGGCTACATCGCTTTTCATTAAAGCCCATACTGACTCTGATGTATGGAATACAGTATAGAATTAGAATTACCGATCTTGAAAATCAAAAGGCGATACTAACAACCCGTATCCATGACCTGATAAGCTGGAAAATGAACGAATGCAGCATGGCCAGGATTTGGCATTGTTCGCTGAATCGTCTACGGGAGGAGATGGCGTTGCAGTTACAAGAATACCAAGGTTTGATGGAGATCAAGGTGTCCCTCGACTTGGAAATAGCGACATACCGTAAGCTGCTATTGTCATTATTCATTACTGTAATGTTTCGCAACAGGCAAACTTTTAGCGGAAAACATTTAAATTCAAAGCTGCTGGATCTGTTACATCACAACACAGATTAGTTTATTTCGTTTATATCTGTTAGCGATTTTAGGCATTGTGATTTTGACATGCATTTGTTGTCAAAAACCCGTCTTAAGTGTGACCAGCGTGCGGTCATTCAATGTTTGTGTGCTGAAGGTGTGCATCCATTGCAAAATCATACGCGAACGTGAGCAATTAATGAAAATGCATGTAATGTGTATAAGTGTAGGTATCCCACGTGCTGACAATTTTGGAATGGAAAAAAGAGGTTTGAATGATAAACTGCGACCTGATACATTGTGTATTGCAGTCAATTTCAATCAGATTTTCAGAAAATATTAGAGTTAGTGTGTAATGATTTTTTCTTGCCTATAATTCGTGACGACGAAACTTGATGGCATTATTTTGAACCATCTAGTCAGCGTCGGATTAAAAATGAGGTACATAGGACGCGTGCCTCAGGACACGGTTGTTTAAAAGAATTGAAGCGATGTCTGTGCCAAAATCTGTCAAAATCTGATCCTTCATCACATTTGTCAAAATCTCACTTTTTTAAATGAAAAGTACTTTTGAAAACGTGGTAGGTACATTACAGTCAAAACAGGTAGGTTTTCTCTCTACCTATATATCCGTTAAAAACGAAGAAGATAAACAGAACTACCTGAACTGCTAATTACCTCTTACTGGTGTTTTTCCGATCGTCCTATGTGAAATGTTACACATATCCTCGCAATATCTTTGAGAGAGTAAACGACACGACCAGACAACAAAAGGTGTGATGCACTTGGTTGAAATGTTATTCCGTTTAGTGCAAGAGAAAATTGTAAGGATAACCCACTGAATGAAACTAAACTAAGCCATTTCTTAAATTTTATGAAATAATTTAAAAGTATTTTTATGTAACTGAGGAAAATACTAGGAGCAAATCAACACAATTTCGAAATGTAGCCGTATTATACAGATACCTAAAGCCTTGGAATTCAAGGATATCTGGCTTATCGACTTTAAGAATCTAAATGTGATGCCTGTTAATTTGTTTGCGTCATTCTTATTAATGAGTTACTCGAGCATGAACAAGACAAATTATCTACTTTAACAACGTAACTGAAAGTACGAAGGTCCTCAAAAAGCATTCTGCTGTGGTACAATATTCTACGTTTATACACATATTTCTACGATGCTTTTACATTGCTCAAAGGATTAGTACAGGTACTAAATTTCTTTCCGAGCTTCCATGCGGTAGCACGTAGCACCCGATAGGTTCTATAATATTTTAATTCAACTGTTGTGACTATTCTTGAAAATATTCGCCCCTAAACCAACTGTCAAAACAGAAGTTCCGTTCTACCGTTAGAATTTTATAAGGGCTTAAGAGTGCACATGGCATCCATTACTAGCGCACAATTTCAAACTTCGTTTTGGATCCGTCAGTAAAGACCCTCGTAAATCCAACGCACTCGTCCTTAACTACTTCCTCCTGTCGTTTGATGTGATCTTAGGTGCGCCCCTTGTTATAACTATCGAAGATAAAGTTGTCTTTGAATTTCTGAATTATCCAAGGAGGAAGTCAAAAAGCACAGTCGTGTCTTTTTCCTGTTCATCGGTGAGTTACCTGAATCTGATAGAGGCAAGTTTGGCCCTGGCCGATATCGCTATGCCGATAAAAATGTTCCCGTCCTCCCATTTGAAACAATCGGAATTCATGTTAGTGCTCTTATTTTCATTTCATATCGATTCCCTTCGACAAACACCCGAAGACGTTGATCGATTGCTTGTATCTAAGCATTATCAATCTAATCAATATCTCCAGTTTAGTTAAGAGTCGAAGATGACATGCAGGCCGCAGGGTCTTGTTGGACGAGTCGTATATGGGTTAATATAGAGTTGTGGGTTATCAGCGATACCCCTAAGTCTAAAGAAGATAAAGGTGTTTGTTTTTATGGCGGAGAACTTAAATCTGCTTCCATAACCTTCTTAACAGCAGTAATGTTTTCCTCTATTACAACGGTAATGGGAGGGCCTACCCCTTTTTGGTGATCAACTGTAGTTCTTCCACGTTCGAATTCCTTGCACCATCTGTAAATTATTGCCAAGAAGGGGTCTGATCGCCAAATGTTGATTTCAAAGTTTCAAACTTGATCTCAAACTATACCGTCCCTCCCCCCATGGGTAATTTTTTGTTTGATGATTTTATTCGACTTTAGAAAACAAAAATTTATGTGTTGCGGAAGGCTTATCTCTCTCTGTTGCGGAAATGTTTAGAATGTGCGACGCAGACATTTATCCTAATTATAAACTACTGTTACACATTTTCTTGATTTTGCCAATTAGCATGGCTTCTGCAGAATGAAGTTTTTCAGCCCTGCTTCGGTTGAAATGGTGGCTCAGAAGCCGCACATGACCCAAGTTCGTCTTGTGTACTCGCGCTAATTGTTACATTATTATTTAATTACTCTGTTTATAAATATATCTGAAAATCTGATTCTTTTAACCCTCTTCTATTCCTCGGTCGGTACTGAGTACCAGTACCCGACCGACCTTATTAGTCGGCATCGTCGGTACTGGCATTGGCTTTATAGTGTATAAAGTCAATGGTACTGGATACCGACCCTATTCAATTCAATATACAATAATTTGAACATTTTTCAATATTTTTCAAAAAAAGTAAGTAGGTAGGTACTATGACACTGAACTGAAACGAAACAATACTGAATTAAAAGAAACCGTCGGTACGTGAGGGGTTCAGGTCTTGTTGGACCAAAGAAAAGTATTGCCCCCCCCCCCCATAGACAATTTCTGGATCAGCTCTTGCTTGAGTTACAGTAGGGGGACATTGTTGTAGATACAGGGTGGCATCTGGGAACATGGTCATCAGAAATCTAAAATCATGCCATTAAATGAAGCATTGCATAGCAGTCATTCTTTGAACATAACATCCTGTAAATGGTGCCTCTCACTACGTATTGCCCCCCCCCTCATTGACAATTTCTGGATCTGCCCTTGCTTGAGTTACAGTAGGGGGACATTGTTGTACAGGGTGGCTCCTGGGAACATGGTCATCAGAAATCTAAAATCATGCCATTAAATGAAGCATTATTATTATTATTATTATTATTATTGAAGATAACATCCTGTAAATGGTGCCTCTCACTGCGTACAGCCATACACGTTCTTGCAATCGTGAACGCAAGTTCAACGTAACCCTCTGCAATATCTCAATGTCGATTGAAGCAATCTTGTCACGAATCCTACCCTTTAGTTGAGTTATGGTGTGAGCCCGACCACCACACACAGTATCCTTTAAAACCGCAATAAAAACAAATCACATATCGATAAATCGGGCAACCTGACTCTTGTTGTGTGAGTTGTAGCCCCATCTTGCTGAAACAACGTGGACTCGTTTACCGCAATTTCATTGATGAGGAACATTTCAATCATGTTGACGTGCCGTTGGGAATTATCTAACTGTAACTGCGTGGCCATTATTTTAAAAATAATATGGACCAATTATCCCCTTTGTTGACACTTTTTCACTGTGTAACGGTCTCTGATGTAAGAAGCGGGGATTCTCTACAGCCCAATAGCGAAAGTTTTGTTCATTGACATAACCATTTAAGTGGAGATGTACTTCGTCAGACTTCCAGACGTTGTTTAGGCACATTTCATCTTCTTCACATTTTGATAGAAAATTTGGAGAGAAAGATAATCGATTGTCGGCATTACCGGCTTGCAGCTGTTGAATGATCTAAAGCTTATATGGATTCAATTTGAGATCCGATAACAATATTCTGTCGAGAGTGTGACGAGACAAACCTAATGACACAGCATGTCGCCGTGCAGAACGCTGTGGACTCTGCTGGATGGCGGCGTTCACCGCTTGGGTTGTCTCTGACGTTCGAACAGTTCTTCTTGGTTCTGGGCTCTTCGTATTTAAGGCAGATCTCGTTGTTTCCAATTTTCTAGCCCTTGAGGAACCGCGTGTGACACACGTATGACTAATCGATTCAAAATCTCCCGTTCCTAGGCGCTACCTTGTACCTTGAACACAGTGTACCTACTTACCTCGAAACATTTGTTAATATTTTCGACGCGTGCTCCCGTGCTCGTTTCTAGCAGTAATATGGAGTCAACTAAGACGCTGTCTGTCAAAAGACATTGTGAGTTCATGTTAAATCTTGTGCATTTCTCTTATGTGTTTTTTAAAATAGTAGAGGTGAGTAGTTAATATCTACATACCAACCGTTGAACATATGAAATAACGTTTCCAATGTGTTTTGTTTAAATAAACCATCCAAGATGTTACAGGGGCGTCGGCAAGGGGGGGCAGGAAGGGGCCATAGCTCCCCCCCCCCCCTGGCGAACTCTAATAAACTCGCCGCTCGTTCTGTTTTTGGACT
Source organism: Pyrocoelia pectoralis (assembly GCA_036250285.1). Classification (NCBI taxonomy): domain Eukaryota; kingdom Metazoa; phylum Arthropoda; class Insecta; order Coleoptera; family Lampyridae; genus Pyrocoelia; species Pyrocoelia pectoralis. The sequence continues at coordinate 22,288,606 of CM070077.1, read as the reverse complement.
ACAAATGTGTTCATTTTTTTTATATACACCTATATCGAAATAAATGTAATTAAAAAATAACTGAAAATTTTTTGGCCCTCCCCTGGAAAAGTTTCTGGCGACGCCCCTGAAGATGTACGTAATGAAACGAAAGTATCCGCCAGTAGACCATATAAAAGATATAAACTTATAGGTGTGGGTTTACCCCAGAGATCTTAGAGGGGTAGATGATGAATGCTAAATATTTTACACGTCCGGGAATTGAAGCTGACAAAGTGAATAAAAAGATAAATAATTTAAATACAAAGATAAATAAGTCGTTCTCACTCTGGGGTTACCGATCTACTAGCCCAGGAATAATAGGACAATTCCCATAGGGAACCTAAAACAAATTAGATCACAAGGTTTTATTTTTTTATCTTGTAGAGGTCATTGTCCTATGCAAAATTACAAAAGTCCCCTCCCGTACCTCATTTGCGTCACCCGGAAATGACGTCACAAGGTGGCGGTTAAGTGCATTCAAATAAATGCCAATATCTCTGGATCCACTAAACCAATTTTTGTTTTCTTAGTCTTGTTTGAAAGAAGTCTAAACCATCTTTATTTTTTATTCGCAGACCTATATCTCTAAGTTTAATATTTTCCACGTTATAATCAATTTTATGTAAAAATTTCTTTAATTTTTTACATTTTTTAACATTTTTTGCTTGTAGCTCAAAAAATATTAGGAATACAGTATACAGTATATCGACATAAATTATAGATATATTCAATACCTTTCTAATGAACTTTAGTTCAATAGTTTATTACCAATAGTTTTTGAAAAATCTCACATTTTGTAATAGCCCAACTATCGGGGGAAAATACAATTTATTGTAGGTATACGTTAATACTAGTAAAAGCAAACAAGAATTTATGCATGTTCAATATCATCTTGAAAGTCCGGTGGTTACGCATTAGTGCAATCTGTGCCTTGGTATTCCCAACATAATCGTGAGCAGACGAGATTGGCTCGTCTGCATGTGCATCGAGATGAGCAGCATCCTTTCTTGCACGGGCAGCTGATCAGTTTTAATAGACGCTCAGGTGCAATTGGAACATTCGTAGCGTTTAGTTCCAAAGAACTAAGATTCTGTTTCCATCCCGTAAGTTCTTCCATATCTATAACTACATGTATATTGTAAAATTTTTACCAGTAGGCTAATCATCATGTAATATTCGATATAATGGAAAAAATTAGTCAATACTTGGCTGATGATAAACTCGCTATGACTGCTGCATTGATGCATGACTAGTTGGAGGCAGGGCTACCACCTTGACTTCGTCGCTCAAAGCTTGGTCCGCAACCATTTGATGAAATAAATGCAATCTCAGATCATCTAAACGATGTGAGCGACGAAGACTTACTATATAGTTTAATCAGCATAATCTCCCCAGCTCTTGCTATGTCATCAGAATTAGCCTGTGGATTGTAGAAGATCTTCATTTCAGTTCGTAGCTTTTGATCAGAATCTAACAGCTTGAAGACTTTTCTTTTGCCTTTATTGAAGAGCAGAAGTAATATCACATCCAGACATAGCGTGCATGCAGAGAAGTAGGCTTGTTGGATGTCTTTCAGAGATTTCTACATCTTAACAATGTTGTATAATTCTTCCCCTGAATTCTTAGGACATAGTAGAAATAAAAAAAAATTGATTGCACTTCTTACAATCAAGCTTGTAGAAAAGGGAATATCAGTGATTCGGGCAGAAAACGATGCTGACTTACTAATTGCAACAACTACGCCATAAGAAAACCAGTTACAGTAGTTGCAAATAACACAGATATTGTGATACTTTTAACTGCCACACCACCTTCTACAGCTTCAGATAACTTTTTCAATGTAAGGCCACGTGGATCCAAGCCAATTCAAGTATACAATAATGCTAAGATGCAGAAATCTCTGAAAGACATGACAAGCTTATTTCTCTTCGTGCACGCTATGCCTGGATGTGATACAACTTCTACTCTTTTCAATAAAGGCAAAAGAAAAGTCTTCAAGCTCTTAGAGTCTGATCAAACGCTACGAACTGAAATGAAGATCTTCTACAACCCACAGGCTAATTCTGATGACATAGCAAGCTGGCGAGATTACCCTGATTAAACTATGTAGTGATGTAGTAAGTCTTCGTCGCTAACATCGTTAGATGATCTGAGATTGCATTCATTTCATCAAATGGTTGCGGACCAAGCTTTAAGCGACGAATTCAAGCTGCTGGCCCAGCCTCCAACCAGTCATGCATCAAGGCAGCATTCATAGCGAGTTTATCATCAGGCAAGTAATTTTTTTCATTACATCGAATATTACATTATGATTAGCGTATTAGTAAAAATTTTACAATATACATGTAGGTACAGGTATGGATGGGCAAGAACTTACGCGCAACTCATTGGGGATGGAAACAGAATGACAGTTCTTTGGAACTAAACGCTACGAAGGTTCCAATTGCACCTGAGCGTCTATTAAACCTGATCAGCTGCCCGTGCAAGAAAGGATGCTGCTCACCTCGATGCACATGCAGACGAGCCAATCTCGTCTGCTCACGATTATGTTGGGAATACCAAGGCACAGATTGCACTAATGCGTAACCACCGGACTTTCAAGATGATATTGAACATGCATAAATTCTTGTTTGCTTTTACTAGTATTAACGTACGCACAATAAATTGTATTTTCCCCGATAGTTGGGCTATTACAAAATTTGAGATTTTTCAAAAACTATTGGTAATAAACTATTGAACTAAAGTTCATTGGAAAGGTATTGAATATATCTATAATTTATGTCGATATACTGTATACTGAATTCCTAATATTCTTTGAGCTACAAGCAAAAAATGTTAAAAAATGTAAAAAATTAATGCAATTTTTACATAAAATTGATTATAACGTGGAAAATATTAAATTTAGCGATATAGGTCTGAGAATAAAAAATAAAGAGCGTTTAGATACCTTTCAAACAAGACTAAGAAAATAAAAATTGGTTTAGTGGATCCAGAGATATTGGCATTTATCTGAATGCACTTAACCGCCATCTTGTGACGTCATTTCCGGGTGACGCAAAAGAGGTACGGGAGGGGACTTTTGTAATTTTGCATAGGGAAATGACCTCTACAAGATAAAAAAATAAAACCTTCTGATCTAATTTGTTTTAGGTTCCATCCCTATTATTCCTGGGCTATACTGCGCAAATGCAGCATTGTAAATTCTTAAACACGATTGCTCCCAGAGTGAGAACAAAATATATCTTGCTTCCACTTTCTTCGCTTCACTTGCGAATTGTTATTCACCATCTACCCCTCTAAGATCTCTGGTTTACCCCAAGGATTATAAACTAGAAAGGATGGCCGAATCCCTATGCTGTAATGTTATCCTACGCGTTGGTTGTGGTGACGTAGAGGCGCAGATATATACGGTGTTAATACTAATAAGTTGTAACCCCCGAAAACACCACTTTAGAACTCATTGAAACAAATAACTTTTCTTTGGTGAAATTTTTGATTTGGAGCCCTCGTTCATAGTTATTGGTGTTTTTTTGTTTTTCGATAAATCGGCATTACTCCCTTATTTTAAGGAATATTTATAAAATACAAAAACTTTCAGCATTTGCTTTCGGTTCTCTAAAACATTTGTAGTTACAATTATTTACTATTTTATCAAATAACAAAATGCCGACCGATCAAAAATATGTGTGTGGACGAGACTCACGGTGACGTCACGTACGTTCAAGGTTGTGCGAATGAATACGGCAGATTCGGCCATCCTTTCTAGTTTATAATCCTTGGGTTTACCCTACCTTCTTTTCTATTTCTATACCAGATTATTTACCCAGCCCCTCTCTAGTGCGAGAGAAAAGCTAGAAACATTCACGCGGAATACCTAATTACATTTTACTTTGAGAACCACACTGAACTAAGATTTATTGTGTTCGGTAGGTAGGTAGGTAATAAACCAGGTAGTAAAGCATTGTTTCCATATTGCAAGCAACTAAGATGGAGTTAATCCAATATCGGAGTTATCGTACACTTTGCTTTGAACGGACTACAATCTCTTCATTTTCAAAAATAATGGCTTGTCCCTCGTATATACTATAAAAATCTGGAATGTTGTGTTGATTTTAGTAATACATTATCTAAAAATTCCCGTAATTTACACTTTCATAATTTCATTTTACAATTCACACGGTGGTCAGGGTCTCGGTACATACAATGTTCCATTCGGCACATGTGACAATACCAATTCTTTGTATAATTTTTATGATTCAACAACACCGGACATACCATTACCTCCAGCCTCCAGTTTTCAAATACCTAGTAAACTACCTACTGTAAATTGTGAAGTAAGTTATTTATTTAAATGTAAGTAATTCCATTTAATAATTCGTGGTGAATTTCAGGACCGATCCCATACCATAAATTTTACGATAGTTGGGTTAGTTCGGTAACTTAACAGGTAAAGAAGAAAAGAATTTCACTCACATTAAACGGATTAATCATTAACTTACGTTCGTGCGGCCAACAAATATTTAGAAAGAGAAATTCATTTTAGGGGGAATTTACTTGAATCACAGCTGTAACTAAAATCAATAAAGTTCAGTTTCGTGTGCTTCGCTTTATATACTAAAATCTACACCGCCCTAATGTATTTTTACACCTGGTTTTCACAGGATGCTTGATGCAGTTTGGTTTCGGTGTCTTGTCGTTATTACACTACGTTTTGTTTGTTATTTTCAAAGAACACGCTTTTAATTTATAGTTTTTTTCATTTTCAAATTAATTATTGGTGTTGTTAGCGGTAAGTGTCTTTCATAATTTTATTTTTAATATAGTAATAAAGTAGGTTGTTTAAAAATCGATCGATAATAGTTCGCCAGTACATTTTAAACCGATTATTTCAAAATCAAAGACGTAAAGGTCATTGAAAGCCCTTTAATAATTCATTAATTAATTAATAGCCGACAAGAATCATAAATTTAGAAGAAATTGTAAATGATAAAATAATCCTTATCTTTTAGTAGTAATGGCAGTGGCGTAACAAGACAAGATGTAGGAGTAAATTAATTAATTACGAAAACTACATAGTGGGGTGATCTATTTCTGCGTAATTCTCCAATTAATTTTATTAGACATACACATACATCTTTGTTTAATCAGCTCTAATTGTTATAACGCATCGTCACTGATTATTCTATCGCTTTTGTCTTGGAACCCATCAGCTTGATTCGAATTAATTATTGTCAGTCGGAGTTAAAAGCCTAAAGTCAATTGTTTACATTATTAATAATTCTGTAGTTTTGAATAAAATATGTTTAAATTAAAGCACTCTTGCATTAACATACAGTTAAATTGTAGAAAGTGGAGTAAATTATGTTTGTAACTGCGTAACATTCTATACGCCTTTTTCTTTGTGTATCATTTCGTTTTAAATGCCTTTTCGTAAATAAAAGTGAATATTACGGACGATTAACAGTTTCGAGCATAAAATACGTGCTAAACATTGTGATGATTTAATTAGGTACCTAACAATATTTTTTGTGCATAAATTTTCGAAATTTCTTGTGAAAATAATGTCTCAATGAGTGCACCAGGTGGTAAAAATTCGATACTGGTAAGATTTTTCTCATTATCTACATACTGATCAATTCAATGAGGTGGTGCAAACGTTTGATACCTAACTCTTAAAAAGTAAGAAAGTTGCATAGTTTTGATAATCAATCGATATGTTACCTTTGTATCTCCAAAGCTGTGAAGCAATCCATTGATTTTCACAAGAGTAAACGTCATATTTCAGTACCTACCTACCATGATAACTGATAACTTATTACACAGTAGGTACTATATGTCACTCATCACTAATGTTACACATTATCACTGGCAACCGAGCTGATAGTAATTTAAAATCGAATTCAACCACAGCAGACATTGCAAAATGGGACTATAACTGGTTAACTGTATTTATAATCTTCTCGCAGATGGAACCGTTTTCGATATTTTGGGCGCTGGCGAACCATGGGTAATGGCATTCTTTCGACTTCGGTTTTTGCTCTGGAACATAATAACGCACCCATGTTTAATAATCCACAATTACTAATCGATCCAAGAAATCACCAGAGAATCTGCCTGAAAGGCGCCTAGGGATTACTGTGAAATGCTTGAGCACATTGGACGAAATACTTCTCAAAACGTCCCCCGTAACTCTTTATTATTATTCAATTAAATGACTGTGAACGAGGTAAATTGATAAAGTTGATTATGGTTACATCCTACCAACAAGTTTCGACACTGAATCATCTTCATGCTATTATGTACTTAATAAGAATAAAAGACAGTAACATACCTTTCAATGATATTACAAACTAATTAGTGACATAAGGTTTTACATTTTATAAAAGGTATGAACTATGGTAAACCAAAACAATTTTGGTTAGGTAACAATACAGATGGAATTAAATACTTACGGAGGAAAAATAAAATTATCACGATAACTGCTTTAAAAACAAGTATGGTTACCAGATTCTAACGTAACGGGAATCTAATGTAATTTTTGATGCAAGTATCCTTAAAGTTAAATGATTAACAAAATTACTGAAGCAAAAAAAAATTTTTACTTTGGCAGGATTCCAATCGTTCCAACCCCTGCTTTATGAGGAGTTTTTCGGAAAAACTCGCAAACAAACCGGAAAGGGCGATTATAGGTATATAAAGTTACGTCAGCCAATTAAATTACGAATAAATAAACTATTGATTAAGGAAGATCAAGAGTTGCCCATACGCCTCACCCAGGAAAAACACATTACGTGCAAGGCAACTGGCCCTGGCATATTATGGTATATCTTAAAGATCAGCATGGAGTTCATGTATCCGTATCGTCTTCAACATGTACAGGGCCTTTCGCCCATTGATCCCCCCCCCCTCCCCCACTGAAGATCTTTTGTCGGTGCTTCATTACACAATCTGCCAATTTGTTGTTTGTCTCGCCAAGTCGTGCAATATGATCCGCCATGGGAGTGCTGAATTTGGCATGAAGTTTCAATTCGACGGGTTGCCAATTGTTTCCCTATATCCGCGTATTACATTGCTACAATCCTCGGTAACACATTGTGTAACTTCCTTCGGCAAGTTGATCAAAAGACTGTTGGAAATTCTCGTCCATGCATTCTACATGGCGGGCATTTCGTTTCAGTTTGTATAAAAACGGCACTCATTTTCCAGCGTAGAATCGATTGTTGAAGAGAAAAGCGGGTTTTCTATTAAAAAATTCAGTTTTCTCATTTTCGATACAAAGAACTTTTGACGCCCATTTCTCACCACCCTGCATACATTTTTTAACGTTTTCAAATATTGAGTAAGTCCTAAAAACATGGTTGGTCTTGCTTGCATTTATTTTGTGGAGGGGTCAAACTGCCAAAAATGCCAAAAAAAACTGAAATAGTTTGAGTCAATTTCCGATACAACGAAATTTGTATAAAACTTGAAATTAGCTTCCCATACACTAATCGTCTCAGTTCGTCGCTGAATTCCCTCTATATGCAGGCAAGTCATAAACTGATATTTCCTGATGACCCTAATGGAGCATGTCTAACATGTTTTAGTCGTTATCGACACAATTTTCCAAGTTTAAGAACTTCTTCACATGGTTTCTGCGGCGATTGCCGAATGCGCCAGTAGCCCTATTTCTTGCAAGCTGAGGTGGCTTCCACCCACCACAAAGTTGTACCCGACTGTAATGCGAATTACTCAAAGTGAAGCGTGATTCCACAGCGGGATGGAGAATAACGCAAGGTGGTACAAATACAAATTAATTCCGTGCAATTTTGCGTAATGCGGAACAGTGCGGCATGACTGAAGAATAATAATTCTTCATTTTTTGGCCACGTGAGTGAATCCAATTCAGATTTCATTTTATAGATATCTAAATCTTCAAAAACAGCGCTATCACGATTAAAACTTGGTATTGGTATTGTAATGCTTCTTGTACACTTCTCTGATTCATTAGTATAATAATATACATCATTAATGATGCTTTCCAGTTCAAAAAATCATCAGAATTTCAATGTACTTAACCTAAATTGTATGCTCGCCAGTGCATAAACTTTCCGATAAACCTCTACCTTTAACATTAAATTTCTTGGTCTCCAACCTCTAGGAGTTGGGTCTTAGAGTACGCGGTTTATACCTGATTATGATTTGTTAAATGTTTGTATTTTTCTGCAGTTGCAGTGGTGATTGTTAGGGATTATTTCTTCTCCATCTGGACATTTGATTTAACAAGATCATCAAGGACGATGTAGTCTAATCCACCGGGGCGTGACTCTTATTATCATCGAGATACTTTATGTTAAGGAATCTCGGTTCAGTGAGATCCGCTCACGCGGTAAGTAAGATTTACTGGTAATAGTGAGACAGGCCCCCCAACCTTGGGAATTGGAAATACGAATTAAACGAAAAACTTATTCGCACATTTGCAAATTTAGACGATACAGCAGATACACCTTTGGCAGGGTTCGCCGATAGGACGAAGTGAGTGTGGAATTGATTTTCTGAAGATCTACTCACATTGACGCGTCTTTCGAATTCTTCCTCATTGGTAATGGATATCATATTATAATAGAGAGAACATTATACGACACACCTTTAATCAAACTATCTTTTTAAAATCATAGTTCCGCATTCCAAATTGCAGCTACGCGTTGATCAAATAAGCTATTGTCGATTCCATCATGTAGCTATAACCATTTTAGACCTCTTGGATAAACAAGAGCGTAAATAGAATCTACTTTATGGTCTGCAGATGGTCTTCATGTACGCGTAAAAATCCATAACGATGAGCGGAAATGTTTTTGTTGTTTGGAGTTTTAGATTTCTGTTTTTCCACAGAGTTCGCTTGTAGACAATAGACTAGTACCAAGAATTAGGTAAGTCCCAAGTAATGGGGATAATGCTTCGGATAATGATCCAAACAAGTCGGTGACGTATAGCAATGTATCTGCCAGGGCTGACGTTTGAAGAAAATCTTAATCATTGCCAATTTCGAAATTAGTTGCTGATCTGGCTTTTTATGCCGCTCAAGTAATATCTTTTTGCTGCACACCATTGAATACATATAGCAGGGTTATTCACGTTGTTATTTTTATTATGGCTAAACTGCTTGACTTTAAAAAGGTTTTATTTAGGAAGTGGATAGGGGCCGAGTAGAGGTAGATTTTCAATTTATTTTCATGTACAGGGTGTTCCCAAAAAGACAAACGTACCAAAGTTGTATATTTTTTTTAATAAAAACCCCCTAGTTAACCATTGCCACTTTAACGGATGTTTGTGATAGCACGAATTTATTCCATTTGATACGTCCATCTCGGTTCATTAAACACGACATTCTGAAATTGCGAAGTTCGACAACTCAGTTTTAGTATCATGGTCCAATATTTCTTCTTGGTCATCATCGTCCGCTTCGGTTGTTGGTATTTCTGTGCCGTCAAACATCTTTCTTAATCTTTTTTGTTCTCTTTTTTTTCCTTCTGTTTCGTGAAGTTTCAAAAGATTTTCTTGCCCTTTGAGACATTATACGAACAAAAACAAAAAGCTCGATGTAACGGCCCGATTTTCAAATTTTCAAAGTAACTAACCAGTTATACTACTTTTCTCCATGATCAATTCTGGTAGGTATTTAAATTGGTCACTTAATTGACTTTTATTTTGATTTCAAGCCTCGTCAATCCATACTAAATAGCTATGGTTTAATGTTTTTCATTTAAATTAAATTAGTATCAAAGAAGTGACTATAAAATACATACAGTACGCATAGAAAACCGTAAATGTTATTTTTAGTTTATGCCTGTGCTAAAGATTATTGACCTTTGCTTGTATCATAAACATTTCTATTGATCTATGATCTATTACCTCAGATTAAAAGTCTATTACCTCGCATAGACAGCTGTGCATGTCAAATCAAACTCAAACTACCTAATTTGATATCGTACAGTTTACGACAACCCAAATTTCTATAAAGTAGCGAAATTGCCCAATAATATGTGTCTCAATGTTTACGGCTATGTAATACTAACTATTTTGTTACAGGCCTATACCAAAAACAATGTAAATATGAATTTACCAACAAATAGAAATGGTATAATAACTCCAACAACCACCACATCGCAAAATCTATCTTCAGCACAGCCACCGCCTCCACCAACAAAAATGAGGCAGATCCTTCCCACTATAAGCTCTCTAAAAAATTTCCTTCCCGCTCTCACATTTTTGGTCGCCTTCGCTACTGTAATGACAGTACTTGTTATTCACATGAACAACACAGGTAAGTAAATATGTCATATTGTTAAAAAAAATTTGATATCTTATTTGGACAGTCTCAACATGTCCTTTTTTTAGACACATTAGGTATTTACACGTAAAAGTGACTAATTGAATGTAGGTATTGAAGAAATTGTCAATTATCATTACATTTGGTTCTGTGTTGAATTTTTTCATGTAAATTCCTAATAGAACTGTTATTGAATTGGCGACGTTTCGACAGAATTCCATCAGCCAGTCTCATGCTTCGAACTGAATTGAAGTATACTATTCTTCCGCGATATTTGTATGCTATTCCTCTGGATTGGCAGTTGACACCTTCCATTTTCACTTTTCTCTTTCGACTTTCTCTGCGTTATTGTTGCGCTACTGGCCTTAATTGCAATCACCAGTTTCACAAAGGCAGGTTTCCAAGCGTTTGGTAACTTTTGTAAGTATCATCTGCAGGTGGTTTTAGTAGGGGAGCCGGGGTGCTAAATCGGTAGTTACTAAAGCGTCATGGGGACCTCCTGGATTGTGAAGATTAGGTCCTAAATAAAAAACCAGTCGTGACCTTGAAATACTCGAGCGCGTCAGATTTTTATACAGACGGTTCAGCTTGATGTCCTAATCGTCCTAAATGATAATCTGACAGTTATATGAAGAAATATTGTTAATCTGACAATTTGGAAACAAAATATTTTTGTCTGTTTTTTTCTGTTCAGATTATTGAAATAAACACTGTTCTGCATGTACTTAACTTACCTTGCCTTAATCTGACGCGCTCGAGTTTTTCCGAGGATCGATTTTTTTTTTACTAATATGATCGGCTGCCCTCAACGCACGCCCCTATATTAAGGGTTCATATATGGTAGGGGTACATTACAAGGTGCAAGGTTTCTCCCCATATGATTTTCTGACGCGTTCGAGTAACCCGCAAAATCACCGCTTGGGTTTCCCTGCTATTTCCAATTGCTTTCCGAATTATACAGAATTTTGTACCTACCTATTTTGTATGTTTCATATTATCGTGATGTATGATGTGTGCCTTGTCTCTTATGTGTCGACTGACTTTTCTGTACGGTGTTGCGACGCTCTTGTTCTTACACTTTTCATGCCTTTTGGTATATGTATATAGTATCTGCATAATGTTTCATAAGGATCTTAGTCTTCGAAATGTATCTTTCTGAATTTTGCGACATGCTTAATATCTTCTTGTAAAAATGGTCTTAATATGTTGTGCTTCTTCTCTTGATTTCGTCCATTGTACCTTTCACTTATGACAAGCAGATTTTGGGTGTAGTCCTATCTTCATTTTCCCTCTTTAGGTTGAAATTGCCTTTCTTCACTCTATATGCTCATTGTGAAGATACCATTTCATTCCAATATCGTTTTTATGTTGATTCTATTTTGGAATATGTTAGTTCATTTGAAAATTATTTCTTCTCCCATGGTGAACTTGATTTTGTGGTGTAAGTTCAGGTGATCCAAGAATGTACCTAACTAGGCCTTCTTCATTTGACCAAATCACGTGTCGTCAACATATAACCACAATTTGAATTTGTATAGTGTTGTTTCCAGTAAAATGTTGCATGACCAGATTTGCTATCACTGGCGATAGAGGTGACCTCATAGATGGTTCTTCTGTTTACTCGTGTATCGTAGATAAAGTATTAGCTCTTTAGGCAGTGTTCTGTTAGGTTTAGAACGTCTTTGGATGATTGTGTCCACGATTGGCGGGAAGATTTATGAATAAAGGAGATTACATCGTACCTAACCAGTAAATCCTTAGACTATACAGTACCTCAGGACAATGACCTGGTTCATATTTTTGATGTCAGATTCCATTTTTTCAGTTTGTAGTTGCGGCTGCTTTGCCAAATATTTGGCTAATTGCAACTGTGATCTGATAGATCTGACAATTGGTTGAAGTGGTACTACTTCATCTGTTTATATTTTTGTTAGTATCCAAAAATTTGAACAGTTTGATGACTTTTCCGTCGGAATTATTTGTATTTGTATATATTCTCTGCTATGTTACTGTCTTTAATCTTCTGCCTAGTGATTTTCTCCAGATATGTATTTGGATCCACTGTAGCTGCCAATAATCCTTTTATTTTGTTGTCGCCAACCAGCGCTATGAGCAACCAGAGTGAGCACCTATGGGATCCATAGGAGGGTGGCACATTATAGTCATACTTCCCCTACCGCAAAAGCATCTATTCTTACAAACATCTCAATGGCAAATCTCACCATCATCCAACACAACTACAATTGGTGGCAAAAATGTGAATAATGAGTGTAAAGGATTGGCAGACAAAAACGACATATGCTGAGTTACTATCAATGTAAAAACGATTAAACAATATGCAAAACCTGCTTGTCATAAGTGAAAGGTACAAGAGACAAGATCAACAGAATTCCTAAGAAGCACAACATTGAGACACTTCGTTGCCAACTGCTACTAAATCCAAAAAGGTACAAAGATGTAAGGACCAAGGTGTTTTTATGAGATACCATGTACACGGTGTACAAATATTCATAGGACAAACCAACAGATGAGTATACAGTAGAGTCCCGCTATTCCAAACTAATTAGTGAACATACAAAATGCAATACATTGTATAATTTGGGTAGTTATCAATTGAGGAAAACCCATTAAAAATCAATACTAAAAATGATATCAATAAGTTACCAAATACTTGAAAACCTATCTATAAGAAACAGAACCTAGAAGTAAAACAACTACACAGAGAAACAAAAAGAAGTGAAAGATGCAGTTCAACAATTTATTGTCAGCAAAGTTTAAATTATAATAAGCAGAGGAAGGTATAAGAATGACAGATGAGATTCTGTCAAAACGTCACCAATTTAACAATGGTTCTATTAGGTAACACCTGACCAAAAATTAGCATATATCTATAACACTCCTAGAAACATAAAAACCAACAATGTTAGCACAATACTAAAAAAAAAAACAAAAAAATCTATGTATTTCTATGAGGGTTGTTTGTTTTTCAACCTCCGATTGGCTATAAAGGAAAGACGGGTGAATATACAAAAATGATTTTATTACCAAAAGTAATGTACAATCAAAGTTACTTCTCAACATAAGCACATTCATGATTGAGACTTTTGTCATATCTGTGAACAAGCTTTGCAATACCCTCTTCATAAAATGTAGCCGGCAATGATTAGAAATGAGTTGTGATGGTATCTTTGCAAACACACCAGTTTTGCTAATTTGCTACAATAAACTTAACACAAGAACAATTTCATTTGAATCATATCAAATTTAGTATAATGTGAAGTTACTTACAGCTACTCGCCATCATCAATTTCTAGTAAACATGAGTAGGGATAATGAATTCTTAGGAGTTGCGCAAGATAATCCAGATCTGATTACTTACATTCGGGAGGTTCATCTATCACCGGCCATTGAACCACATCACAAACCGTTAGAAAGTTTAGGTCCTTTTCCTACCGAAGATACGGCATATATAATAAAACTGCTTAATAATAAAGTAAGTGCTTTAATTTATAAATGTTTTACTATATCAACAATTTCTGATACTCTACTTTAGAAAGAAGGCACATTTGTGGAGGCGGGTGCTTACAGCGATGGTAGAGTATCAAAAACGGAGTACTTAGAAAAACGATTGTCTTGGCATGGATTACTTATTCAACCAGAACCAACGCATTATTTTAAATTAAAGAGACATAATCGGGGACGATCACAAGCAATTCATGCTTGCCTTAGTTCGACTCCTTATCCCAAGGAGGTAAGCTTAAACCTTTAATTGCTAGAACTTTCATTTAAAAGGCAAATTTTCTACAACTTTGTTAGTTACAGTTTCTCACTAATTAAAACTTCTTAGTTTTGGTTGTAAAAAAGCAAATATTTGAATAAATTTAAAAATCATTCACGGTCGCTGAATATAGCTTACACCGAATTTGTACGTGACAAGGCATCACATAGGTACTTGCTAATTAAGTGTTTTTTTTTACAGATTACTTTCCACCAGGAAGATCACGATGGAGTAAAAATTAATCAGATTCACACAAACACAATAGACGATCCCGATTGGTTCAACACACGTGTCAAGTGTTTTCCGTTCTATTCTCTTTTATTGGCAATGAATATAAGTTCGGTTGATTTGTTTATTTTAGAATCAGGCGGTACAGAATTACAAGTTTTACAAACTATTCCATTCGACAAAGTGTCAATTGATGTTATAAATGTACAAATACAAGCAAATGATTCAGAAAAAGATACCATTAAAAAGTTTTTAACGTCAAAAAATTATACATTCATGCAAAACTTTAACAATATTTATGTATTTAGACTGAAACATTCTAAAGTTTAACTGCGAATTAGAAGTTAATATTAGATTACAAGTCACTCGTTAAACTATGAACCATTACATACGAAAGACAAGAAAGAAGACTGATTATTGCTGTCGGGTTATCATTAGTACCATGTATTTAAAACAAAACAACTCAGTGCTATGTCTAGAATGCAATTAGCATTACAAATCACTAGCTTTAAGATACGTGCCTACATTTAATATTATTATTATACTACTGTTACCACTCGTACGCACAGATTTAATTAACATTAGGTTACTAGAATGCATTTAATAATTCACCACATTCCATAAGAAAAGCAATAACTTGTAATATCATTTTTGTTTACCATATTTGTGATATTTTATGCTTTTGAGAATTTTTGGTTTAGGTAATGTTTTATTATTATATGCATACCTAATACTAACTTAGATTTCACATTTTTTTGTGAAATTTGTACTTAGCTATAATCTTGTAAGTAAAATATAGTTACGATGTTAAGATAAATTTTAAAAATATAGACTGTTTTGGAATTACTTGAATGTTAATCTTATTCTATATATTATTTGTAAATGAGAGGAGCATACGATTAGTGTTCCTCTACATTTATAAATATAATAGTATCGATTCTACCAAGACTTGGTGAGGCCAGAGTAATGTAAGATAAAGTGAGGGAATCGGTTAAACCCGAAAATTGAAGAGAGAAACCATGAAAATTTCAAAAAATATTTGGACCCATTTGTTTTTTTTGTTCTGGGAAAATAGTTGTCCATTTGCATCATCGCTGGAGTTTTGTTCCCTTGTGTAGACCACACATCCTGGAAAGGACATTAAATTCTCTGTCAAACAATTCATTCTACATATTGCAGAGGTATTTGAATTTTAAACATTTTAGTGGAGCTCTAATGAAAATGTTTGCAGGCAAAAAATTGCTTTTTTAAAACTAATCAGATAATTCTTAGTCCACACAAAAATAGAAATCCTCATCTCCCAATATAGTATTCGTATTAAGCAGTGTGTACCGAAATAAGCGACTCAACTATGAAATGAAAAGTAAACTCCCGCCTCAACAAAAAACAAACAATCCTTATTAGTAGATTGTGAATGTTGTGGCATTGGTTTTTGTTGCGTGCGATTGGTACCAAATCTATTGAATGCATTGGCATATTACCATTATAAGAAGAATGGGTTACAAGGGAAGGAGTGGATATATGGAGGGAAAAAGGATGACAACAGTGATTAAAACAAAATATGGAGGGGGGGGATTTCCAGAAAAATTGAGAGAAGGGCTGATATGCCCGGTATATAAAAGAGGGGACAGGAAAGAAGTGGGGAACTACATGGGAATAACGCTATTAAACACGGTGTTTAAGATCTACGCGGCGGTGCTGGAAAAAAGTGTAGAAGTGGAATTACTACGAGGCGGACGGGGGGGGGGGGGGAATAAGGGTAATAGGCAATATTTATATTATGAAACATTTAGTGAACAAAAAAATAGGCAAGAAAGGTGGGAGGATGATAGCGCTAAAGTGAATAGAAAAAAATGGTAGGAATTTCTGAGGAGAAAGAAGATAGATGAAAGATTGGTAGAAAAGATGGAAGAAATATAGAGCAGGGTGAAAGTAAAGGGGAAGTGAGTGAGGAGTTCGTAACAATAAGGAATGCCTACTGAGTCCCTACCCATTTGCAATTTATTCGGGAGATATGGAAGAAACATTAAAAGGACAGCACACCGGAGGAGTGGTAGGGAAGATAAAGATGTGGTAGTTAGCCTATGCTGATGAGTTTGTAGAGTAAATGTTCTGTTATTACGCCATTTTCATCTCAACCAGCATTTGGGTTTATTGGCTTCTGTACCTATATGAAATATGTGGAAGACATGCAATGTTCAATTAATTTGATTATTATTGCGGGTCATCTAAATGATGTTTGTTATATAAAATGTTCGTTGTAAATAGAGAAACAACATTGAAACTTAAAAGTAGGTATGTCAACAAAAGAAAATTTCTTCGCCACATACTGTATCTTTGGATTTGGGGGACTAAAGTATTAGTGTAGTATCCGTGTATCTATCCTAAGTAAAGCGACTTAAACATGAATCAGACATACCTATAACATAATATAATATAATTTGATCTGACTACTCTAACCACATCAGATACCGGCATTCCAAAGGAAGAACTGCTGATGAGATCTTAGCAACGAGCGGAATTTAAGTACAGTGGATTTGAACTGCAGGCTGTCCAGTAAAAATACAAAATTGGTGGAACATATTCAATACCAGCTACCTCGGTGGTCTAAAGGTAAGCGTGTTCACCTTTCACACAGGTGACACAGGTTTGAACAGAGTCAAGGTAGCCGATTTAAACAATGGAAGGCAAAAACAAATGATTGAATATAAACTTACAAGATCTTTTAAATGAAGTACGACTTGATTCCGAGTCATTTGAAAAAATTTAAGGGGTATGTCCAGTGGGGGGTGGGGCGAATCTGACCTCTCCCCTTCAAGTTAAAGTTGACATGTTTCGGCATTTCTGAAATATTATAATAAGACATAATGTCAAAAAAAAGGTTGGGACTCTAGTCAGTCAAAAAAGAAAAACGGTAGAAAATGTTGGTATTAGTGTTTTATTTTTTTTCTTGTCATGAAAGCAGGCATTGACTGTTTATGTTTGACATGGTATGACTCCTCACTTGATTTTACTTCAAGAAGTATATAATTCCACTTAATTCTTTATTTGACAATATCTCAAGACGTTTTGACAGTGTCATTACCAAAGATTTTTCAGGCATTTGCCTTTTACTTTTGGCATAATTGTATTTGCACACCTTTATTGCATGAAATTTAGTGAACCATGTATCAATAGGCGCCAATTCTCATAGAATTCTAATTTCGACCAACTTCAAGTCTGTCTGTAACTAATTATGGCATGTACTATATACAATATACAGGGTGATTAATTAAGAATGTCCAATCTCAAAATATGATGATTCTGCCCAACATGCCTTATACAAATATTGCTAGTTTCGGAGATACCGGGTGTTTAAAGTTTAAATATGAATTTTGATTTTCGCAATAACAATTAATTAATTAATTAATGTGATTAAAAATAATAGACAAGGGTTATTTGATATGAAGAGATCTTTGCGAAAACGGATCATAAAGTAGTGTATTGAAGTAAATGGTGGACATTTTGAATATTTACTTTGAAGTTTTTTATTTTTGTTTTTTAATTAATTAATTTTAATTAAATGGCGATCCTCATGCAAAAAAAGGTAAAACCGCCAATTTTCAAAAAGAAATTGTGAAAAAATAGAAAGTTATTCCGAAAATCAAAATTCATATTTTTAAACACCCGGTATCTCGGAAACTAGCAATATTTGTATAAGGCATGTTGGGCAGAATCATCATATTTTGAGGTCTGGAATCTACAATTCAGAGATTGGACATTCTTAATGACTCACCCTGTATATGTATATTGTTATTTAAGTTTCCACGAATGAATGAATGTTATTACAAATATGTATGTATCTATATAACCCCCCTCCTCAGACACAAGCACACCGAATTCTGCACAAATGAACCATTGATTTTCTTTCCACCCTTTAGGGAGATGGGAATGTAGAGGGTGACGGACAATTTGTAAATCACGAAAAAATGTTGAAGGGAAAAAAAATAAAAGATAGTTTTTCTCCCCCTTTCCATCCCCAAAAAAGGGGTTGCAGTTGGGGGTGAAATTTGCAATTTGAGAACAGTTTTTTATGGAGAATCCAAAAGTGCAATAAAAATAGGTGTTCCTATTTAAGTTTTCAAAACTCACCCGCGCTCCACTCCATAGGGGGGTGGGTGAGGGTGAGATGTTTACGTATCATGACTCAATAGGTTTCAAAAAATAAAGGATACGTGTTTTTCCTTTTTGTAATTGGATGTGTCATTCTCGAGATATTCAAGGGGGTATATTTGGACTTTAATGGCATCCCAACGGCGAACGGGTGATACGATCAAAAAATTTACCAGAGATTTGGAACCAGTAAAGAATTTCCTATAAGATGATACCACTTCCAGCTTTCTAAACCCTGTAACATCGACCAACACACAGACATACGGACGAATTTAGTTACCGTTGAAGTTGGTTGAAAAAATTATGGTAATCTATGTAACTGTTTTTCAGTTATCGAATTTATTGTAATATGTTATTCTACTTCGAACTACAGCGTCCCACACTTGTAGATGCTAAAGAAGTATTCAATGCTATTATATTGAAGATTGTTGCAATATTAATGAATATTAGACATTAAATGACTTAATCTGTTATATTCGGTACCAAGTTATATTTGTGCTTTGTATTAATGATGTTCTCCTGGATAATTAAATTTAATAAGCAAGTAAAAAACCACATCCATAATGAAATATTTTATAATTATAAATAATCGTCCAACATAATTAATGCGTCAAATTTTAATTTCTATGTTTAAATCCAGGTGATGTTCCATATGACAGGAAATCATCTTTGTCCACAATATCAATTTCATCTGCTGAATTATCCATATTCGATTTATAGTATAAATAAATAGGTTGAATAATCTCTTTTGATCTAAAACAAAGTCTGCGTTAATTATTTTTTTATTAGCCTCGCTAGCACCAACCTTTTTAAAACAATTGGATCAAATGGAAAGAAGGAATCTAAAGTATTATTTGATATTAGTATCGATCCTCTTTCATCTTGATAGATAACCGGTATAAAATTTCTCGAATTATGTTCCATAACTGCATAACAGTACGCTAATTGATAGGTTCTGGCTACCGATGCAAAATTTTGAACAATAGCTGGTTGACAAACACGTAAAGGATTTAAATGGGAAGTAACAATTTTTGCTAAATTTAAATTTTCTAAAAAGACTATATCTGAAAATAAATGTGCGTTAGATTTTTACAATAAAAAATATATAAATACACACCTCTTTTTTTATTCACCAAATCTTTATGTCGAAATGCAATAATGTAAAATAGTGCTTGGCAAACGCTATAAAATACTATGTGTATTCGAATATCAGAATTAATACAGCCATGTTCATCTTGTGTCGCCATATATGCAAAGATCCAATTTGCCATCTCCTGCAAGGTTCCTTTTATCATACTAAAACAATTATCGTTAATAACGTTAATAACGTCGTAATTTCCAAATTTTTATAAAGATTATTAATGAACGAAAAAGAAACTTACTACAAGGGCACAAATGATGCTCTTGCGACTAGACTGGCCATATATGAAACAGCTGTATGTCTATGAATAGATGCAACATTGGGGTTACAAACTTTCCTCCATAAAAAATTTAGAAATGCTTCTGTAATTGTAGGTTTTAAACTGCACAAAAAGAACATAGCAAATGGAACGTGATGTATATTATAAGTTGGTAGCACCACTTTGTCAAAGACAACCAATATATCTTGATACAAACCTAAAAAATATACATTAATAATTTTATTACAAATACGGATCTTGGCTTAATAAATTTGATAAAAAATATCTGCAAAATTTTCACATATATTTCTGGTACAGGTATGATAATAAAACCTTTAAAGCAGAGACAGATTATCAATAAAGTGATAATATTGTAATGCTCTTGTGTGTTATTTTTGTTCAGCCTGTGACTAAATTTGTAACTAAATAAAAGGTATGCTAGGTTCTTGCTGGAAAGATACCAATCACTGTTGGCGGATATGAACAATACAAACCAACTATTAGCTTGTTGAAATATCTTGTTCCAAATTGTCCAACAGTATCATCTCTCTCTCTCTCTCTTATTCCTACCTCAACATTAAGGTCCTTCGCTATGATGATTTCTTTTTGCTTCCGATATCATCTAGTTTCGTTAAAAATGTTAATGACTGCCAGTACTAATATATTTCTCCCATGTAAGTATATCAATTTCTACCTTTAGTAATCTCTCGATCATACAGTCTACAAGCTCCGTTCGGCCCAGTTAGTGCAATTGCGATAACTCCTTTATAACAATAATAACAATTATCACTTCTGCGCATGGGAAAGGTGAAAGTGTGTAATAATAATTTGATCAGTAGACCACAAACGTGGCACAGATTAAGTCAAAAATACAGGGTGTTTAAAAAATACGTTCGAATATTTGGCCCACTTATACATCTCATCAGTACAAACAAAAAAGTCAAAATAAACATAAGTCCAAAAATCAGCCGTTTCCTAATTACAGCCTGTTTTTCAAATTAAAATAATTTACACTCAGTAGGAGTATTTCAACGAGGTTTCTACTAGAACATGAACAAATATCAGTATAAATACATTTTAATTATTACAAATTAATGATTCTTAAAGAAGATGTTCAAAATGTCCTCCTTCCATTTGTATACACATTTCACATCTCCGTAAAAGTGAACGCCGCACTCTCTCAAAGAGTCCCGGATTTATACGAACAGTCTGGCAGGCATGTTCAATTCGTTCTCGCAACTCATCTAAATTATTCACAGGATTTGAATAAACTAATGTCTTTAAATACCCCCAAATGCAAAAAAAAAAAAAAAAAAATGGCTTTGCCATACAATTATTTTAATTTGAAAAACAGGCTGTAATTAGGAAACGGCTGATTTTTGGACTTATGTTTATTTTGACTTTTTTGTTTGTACTGATGAGATCT
This sequence comes from Pyrocoelia pectoralis, assembly GCA_036250285.1. Lineage (NCBI taxonomy): Eukaryota > Metazoa > Arthropoda > Insecta > Coleoptera > Lampyridae > Pyrocoelia > Pyrocoelia pectoralis. Next base: position 22,267,292 of record CM070077.1, on the reverse strand, counting down.
ATAAGTGGGCCAAATATTCGAACGTATTTTTTAAACACCCTGTATATACATAAAATTAAATGTAAGTAAAGTCATGAGTTAAACATATTTCAAATATAAACAAATAGTGTAGAAAAAAATTAAAATTAATACAGTGTGTATAAGTAAGAACTTATCATTCAACGGTAAAGAGAAAATATTACAAATAACGTAGCAAACAGAACAGACTAAAAGTAATTGTTTTGTAGACCTAAAAGAAATTCTTCTATTTTTCTACATTGTATACGCAATGGTGCATTAAAACTGCTTTTGCTTTACCTTTAAATTGTTTAAGAAATCCACATGTGAGAGAGCAGGCCATGCGTCTGAAAACTAAAGGCTTGTTAAATAGTGGAGGTATTTAAATTCCATGTGAGGTTCCATGCTTTCAAAGGGGATGACAGGTAATTGAAAGAAAATTCTCACAACCTCCCCTGTATTCTGGATTCTGGATTTCGATGGGAGGGTGGTCAAAAGTCCACGCGCACGTAGGCCACCTATTCGGGCCCTTTGTGCTGCCTCCCTGATTAGAATCACTCAGCCCCACATCACTCAAGCCATCCCACGCATGAGATGAACCTGAGGATGCTGAACGGGGGAGCGGCTCTGATCATAGACATGTCCGGCCAGGATTCCCCCAACATGGATCGTCTTGTTTCGACGAGTACGGGACACTCACAGAGTATGTGTTGCGCCGTCTTGTCGTCTGTGTAGCATCCTCTACAGGATGGTGATTCGACCAAGCCCATGCGGTGCATGTGCTTAAGTTTACAGTGCCCAGAAAGTATGCCCACAAGTAGTCGCAGGTTCCTTCTGGATAGCCCTGTGCAAAAGCGCGCCAGGCTACGGGATGGTCTTCTGAAGGCCTCTCTCACGTGACGGCTGTCTGACATCAAGTTCCACCTAGCCTTGTGTTGGACTTGGGTATCTTGAGTTATCAAGTTGTTTGCAGTTGATACTGTAAGTGGGAGAGCCGGCTCTGGACCATAAAACAGTTGTTTTGAGGCCAGTCGGGCTAACTTATCGGCTTTTTCGTTGCCTATTGTTCCAGCATGCCCTTTCACCCATACGAGCTGAAGGGTATTGCTGTTTGTCACTTGCTCTAGTGCTTGGTGACACTCGGAAACCAGCCTAGAGGTGATTTTGTATTGACCTAGTGCCTGCAGAGCGGCTCTGCTGTCACTGGAAATTCTTATTATTTTATTCTTTATGCCGCGCATAAGAATTGTTTTTACACTAAGCGTTATTCCTGTTAGTTCTGCCTGAAAGACAGTCGAAATTTTGCCTAGTGCTTGGCTAATATGGAAGTTCAGTTCTTCGGAATAAATTCCGGTGCCTGTTCCTTCCATTGTTTTGGATCCGTCCGTGAAGATGGATATGTCCGGTTGGGATGCCATTTCCGCATCGAAGAAGATGCGGTAGTTTTTCCCTAGTATGAATCGAGGGGTGAGTGAGTCAGATCGTCCTTCTAGTATAGGCAGTCGCTTGACTGCTTCGCCCAGAATTCGCGAGTGTCCCACCTCAATACCTCTACTGTTCAACAACCCTTTATTTTTCAGACGCAAGGCTGCCAACATGGCCTGCTCTCTCACGTGGAGATCCAGTGGAGGCAGACCCAGGAGGGCTTCCATGATGGCTGTGGGGGTTGTTCGCATTGCGCCCGTGCACGCAAGGCACGCTAGTCTTTGCACATGGTTGCAGAGTGCTTTGGTTGTGGAGAGTCTAGTTATTAGGATGGATAAATCATCCGCATAGCCCAGCGTGTAGTAGCCGCTGTCGTTAAGACGACAGAGCAGGCTGTTTACGGTTTAAGTTCCACAGAAGTGGTGACAGCACCCCACCTTGGGGGCACCCTCTCACTACTGTGCACCTCATCGTTATATCGCCTACGCTGATGTGCACTGCCCTGGATTTCAGTAGCTGCACAATCCAGCTTCGTACGATGTCTGTTACACCATGGTGGCGTAATGCTGCTTCGATTGTCTCAAAGGTTGTTTTGTCAAACGCCCCTTCTATGTCTATGAATACTCCCAGGGTGGACTGTTTATAGTCCAACGATCTCTCAATCCTCCCCACGATAGAGTGTAGGGCTGATTCTGTGGATCTTCCTGGAGAGTATGCATGTTGGTTAGGGTGCAGCGGGATTCGTGCCAGCGCTGTTTCCCTTATATGTCTGTCGCACAATCTTTCAAGTGTCTTAAGGAGAAAAGACATTAGACTGATTGGACGGTATGATTTAGGTGTGGAATAATCACCTTTACCAGGTTTGGGGATAAAAACAATTTTTATCTCCCTCCATTGTTTTGGTATGTATCTGAAAGCGATACAGCCCGTATAAATTCTCACCAGGTGTACAACAATAACATCCAGTCCCCACTGCAGAAGAGCTGGTATTATGCCGTCCAATCCTGGTGATTTGTATGCTGAGAACGTCTTCACCGCCCAGGTAACCCTTGTCACGTCCGCTATCTGATCAGCAGTCGCCCAATCATCCCCCGTGGGGGTGATGGGGACCGCCTCTGGCCAGATAGGGTGTGGCATAAAGGCAGCCCCAGGAAAGTGAACGTCTCTTAGCTCTTCCCATCATTGATTTCTTTCCCAAATTCGCGCCAGCTGTTCTTTTTTGCCTCTTTTATCGCTTTCTTTGCTTTATTCCTTTTTTTCGTGTATTCTTCTTTGTCTTTTCTTCTTTTTGATCGTATATATTTCTTCCATGATTCTTTCTTTTCCTTGATTACCCTTTTTATCTCTTCATTTCACTACATTGTTCTCTTTGAGTTTTTTTTCTTCTCCCGTTGCCTTTCACATTATTTCCCATTTTTTTTCTAAACTTCCTTTTTGTTTCTCTTCTTTATATCTTCTGAGTAGTGTATTTGTCCTTTCTTCATACAGCCTCCTTTTGTCTGGGATTTTTAGATTTTGCATGTTGCTATTTTACTGTATTCTATTTCTTCGGTTCGTACCTAGTTCTGCCTCTTTCCTTGTTTCTATGTTTTGTATTGTATCTCTGAGATTTCTTGTATACACTATATAGTCTATTAGGCTTTTCTATCTTCTGTTACAAAGGTGTACAAGGTCTCTTCCTCTTGTTTCCACATTTTTTTCCTATTTATTAGGTCGTAACTTTGGCAGAATTATATCATTTTACTTCAATTTCTGTTGAGTGTTTGTTCCCCATAGTTGCCCATACATCCTAGTCCTCCTTCTCCTACTCCTTTCCCACTCTTGCATTCCAGTCCCCCATTACTATGGTTGTTTCCGATTCTTCATTTGCTTCGTCTAAACCTTCCTGTAGTGTGTCATGATTTTTTTTCATGGACAGTATTAAAGAAGATATCTTTACAATAATTTTTTTTTTAGAATAACTAATAAAAACAATCACAAGGGCAACAAAATAAATCAATCATTCATCCCAAACTAAAGATTTTATATTCATAAATATAAATTAAATCAACAAAAGTGATAACGGTAACAAAACAAATCTCCAACTTAAGGATTTTATTGTATTTGCTAACTTTAATAATGAATGAAATGATAGGAATGAAAGTAAAACGGAATGATGACTTCAACTATGGACTTCAACAAGCGTTCACGGAGGGATAATATGTGACGTTTCATTTAACGTTATTGATTTTGAATTATCTATTATATGTGAAAGATAGCTTTGATTATTGAACGAATATGATTTTCTCACCTAAAATTACTATTGGCTATTCTCAACGTATTCGTTGGTTCCGTTACAGATTTTCTAATCGGCAACCAATGAAAAAGATTTATTCTGGTTTGTTGATAGATTGGCATGACGATTTAAGTTTTAATTTCGTTCGTTCCGTTTTGGAAAAGTATATAAGGGTGGAAAGTCTGATATTCGAGATCTTATTAATCATTCTTTGAAACGCGAAGGTTGTGCGACTCTTATCTGTGAATCTATCGAGTTGTTTCGGTTATAGTGTTCCACAACTTCAATAGTGTGATAGTATTTAACGAGATGCTGTTAATATTCAACACTAACGTGTCTACGAATTTACGGTTTCAAAAAGGATGTGTCTCCATTTCTAACTGCTGATTATTTCAGGTATGATACTTTTCTTGGTGTTTTCATTAGGTAATTCTCTTGTTTAATTATAGCGACTTCGTACTGATTCTTATAATCCAAATTTGGTACCGATTAATATACTCAAGATTTGGTACTGATTAAACTAATTCAAACTTCCTGCTGATTGGTATAATCCAAACCTTGCCTCGCTTGCTTGTTCGTGTTACATGTTAATATTGCCTACTGCCGATTGTCCCTGTTATCGCTATCCTGTTTTGATCCCGCCGTAATCTGCGTTGGAAGGATTCAATATCACTACCGTCAACGGGATAACCCATTGTTAACTGTTCTACAAGAATTCAAACCTTTATTGCGTGGAATCGGAAGTGACGTGCTTCGTACATGTGCATGTGCTATCATTGAACCGCAAGTGTTTTATCTAAATTTGAAATTGCTTACTTAATTTGGTCCTTTAACTATCATTATTGCCGTTATCACTTACTTACTTTTGCTTTTGAAAATTCCTTTATTTTTCTAATTGTCACTATTTCAATTGTCAATAATTTTGATGTTATAATTTGCTTGAGAACGAACCATTTCCGTTCATTAACGTAACTTTAAATATTATTCCGACCTCAAATTATTTTAAAACCTTTAGGTATTTTGTTAATGCTTAATAGTGATTGATACAATTGTCATTATCCGGATTGCAATCTTTTGCATCCTTTCTTTTAATTTTATTCCAGCGCGTTGTGGTTCTATGCATAGAATTTCATCGTAAGGAAGGAAAACTTCAGGTGAGTCAATTTAAATATTTATCAATTACTGTAGCATTTCATAACTGTCAATTGTACCTATTGTCAAAATTTAGTATTTAGTTGGGTAATATTTAGAACTGATTTAAAAATTCTTTCTTAAAGCAATTTGTTTGTCATAGTTTATGTTTTGTGATTAATATATCCATCTTTGTGATTTTACGTTCTTACCATTATTAATTGGTGCATAGTTGTTTTTCAATTGTATTTCATTTTCGAAGTTATTATAATTGTGTTAATCTACTGCCTTTGTCATTATTACTTGTCATATTTGATTTATTCTTACTAAATCATTGCTTGTTATCACACTGAATCCTCCTTCGTAATTCTAGTTTTCAGTGAGAAATGTTATCTTTATCTTGAATTACGTGGCGCCCTTTTATTATTGACCTTTTGTCTTTACTCCTTTCAGAATTTATTTGCTATAATTAACCCACCCCATTCGCCCCGTATAACTGAGCTTACGGCGCATTATTGTAAAAGTTGTGTTACCATTTTTACCGTAACATAATTTTCTTTTTGGCGCCCAACCGTGGGGCCACCATCTCTTTTGATTTTGTTACCTCAACATAATTATTGTCGTTAATTTAATTTTGTGAATCTCATTGTGGTTATATTAATTTGTTGTTACGAGTTCTAATATTCGTGATTTATTTCTTTTCGATTATTTACAAACTTGTTTAGTAATCATGTTTACCTTTAAGATAAATGTGAATCGTTTACTTAAACCTGAATTGGAATATGAACTTCTTTCTAGAGGAATTGCACTTACTCCTGGGGTTGCGAATTTGCGAAAGTTTGCTCGTAGTGCCATTACCCTTGAACGTGAGAAATCTTTAACTTCTATTCCACATGTTGTTTCTTTTGCTGAAGATGTTGCTGTTATTAATCAATCCTTAGTGGAAATTCAATCATTAATCGATACTGTGGTGAATGATCCCAAATCCAGAAACTTTTTACGATTAAACAGTTTAATCCCTCATATAGAACGTAGATGTGCTAAGATGAATGCTACTGATGATGCTGAAAAGGGTCAACGTAACACATTACTTTTGACCATTACTACGTTAAAAATGAATGTAGTGGAAAAACTTAAGAAAATAAGTCGTGGTACATTTTCTGATCTTCATAAAATCTCTTTTATTTCTAAACCGAGTACTTCTGGCGAAATGAATACTTCTGATCAAGACTCTGATTCTTCTAATCCCTCATCCATTTCTTCTAGTGAAGAGGAACTTGAAGTAATTAAAACCGTACCTATAGAAGCGAATATTTCTGAAACTCCTTCTTTCGAGAAACGTTTTGATATTTCTAAACTTGGATTAACCTTCTCAGGTGAAGGAAAAGTATCCCTTTAGATTTTCTGACTCGATTAGATGAGTTAGCTACTTCTCGTAACATCTCAAAGCACATGCTATTTTCTCGTGTGCCTGAATTATTGACAGGACGTGCGTTGTTGTTGTACCGTTCTCGCAAATATACGTTACATAAATGGGATGACGTAGTATGTATGCTTAAAACTGAATTTCTACCCATAGATTATGATGAAAGGTTACTAGAAGAAATTAAAAATCGAACCATGGGACCTTCAGAAAACATGAGTTCTTATCTTGCAATTATGTATAATTTATTCCAGAGATTAAGTATTCCTTTGTCGGAAATTAAACAATTATACTATATTCGTCGAAATTTAACTCCTTTCTATCAAAATGCGTTAACTCTAACTCCGATTTCTAGTATATCTCAACTCTCTGCTTTAGGAAAGCAAATTGAACAAAATCAATATTTTGTTGAAACGTTTAAACCACCACCATCACGGAAATCGTCATATTTATTGGAACCTAGTCTTGCTTATTTAAGCCTTGCTTCTTCCTCGGATACTGATACCGTTAATTCTTCTAAACTTTGTGCTGCTGATACGAATATGAATCATAATTCTACGCAACGAAAAACCAAAGTTATTTCGAAACCATTGACTCAATCGAAAAATAAATCCACTTCTTCTAATATTACCTGTTGGAATTGTCGTAAAGTAGGTCACATTTCTCCGAAATGCACCGAACCTCAATCCATTCATTGTTATGGATGTGGTAAACCAGATGTGATCAAATCAAAGTGTCCTAATTGTACTAATACTTCTTTAAACTAAATGCTGAGTTTCCGAACCGAGTCGAAAACTCTCAGCTTTCCCTTATCTCGGAAATTCCTTTTGATACTCTCCCAGAACAACATAAACATTTATTGACTTTTGTGTTAGCTAGTGTTCGCAATGATGAACGCCCATATCTAAATATTTCTATTTTCGGATATCCTTTCAAGAGTTTAGTAGATTCTGGCTCTACCAGAACTATTGTAGGAAATTTAGGTTGGAACCTTCTTAGTTCTGTTGGACTTTCGTTACATAATTATAATTCGTCTTTTAGTTGCGTCGTGGCTAATGGAGGAAATTGTCATGTTTTAGGTACTGTTAATCTTCCTATTACTCTCGAACATAAAACCATTACTTTAGAAGTTTTAGTTATTCCTGAAATTAAACAAACCCTCATATTGGGTATTGATTTTTGGAAAGCTATGAATTTTGTACCCAACTTTCAAAATGGAACTTGGACTTTTGGTTCTTCTAATGAATTATTTTCTATTTCTACCGATCACGTGCTTGCTCGATCTTGTCTCTCTTCTGATGAAGAAAACTCTCTTCGTTCAATACTTGATTCTCCAGTATTAAATAGTACTGTATTAGGATGTACTAAATTGGTAGAACATCATATTAGAACTTCTGCTGAACCAATAAAACAACGATACTATCCTCTTTCTCCTGCTTTACTTAAGATCGCTAACGATGAGTTGGACACAATGATCAAATTGGGAATTGTTGAACCTTCGTCAAGTCCTTGGTCTAGTCCAATTGTACTTGTTAAAAAGAAAGATCAGTCTTATCGTTTCTGTGTTGACTATAGAAAAGTTAATGCTGTCACTGAAAAGGACGCATATCCATTACCTTATATTAGTGTTATTTTAGATCGTCTTCGTGATGCTCAATTTCTTTCTAGTCTTGATATTCGTTCTGCGTATTGGCAAATCCCTTTATCTGAAAATTCTAAACCTATCACTGCTTTCACTATACCCGGTCGAGGTTTATATCAATTTAATCGAATGCCTTTTGGTTTACATAATTCTCCTGCTACTTTTCAAAGATTAATCGATCGAATACTTGGAGCAGATTTAGAGCCGTACTGTTTCGCTTATTTAGATGATATTATCATTGCTACTCCATCGTTTGAGAAACATTTGGAAGTGTTGACTCAAATTTTCTCTCGTTTATCTAATGCTGGACTGACTCTGAATAAATCAAAATGTCATTTCTGTCTACCAGAATTAAAATATCTTGGTTACATTGTAAATAAAAATGGACTATTGGTTGATCCAGACAAAGTCAATGCAATTCTTGCTATCCCTCAACCTTCTTCAGTCTCTGAAATACGTCGTTTACTTGGTATGGCTAGTTGGTATCGTCGTTTCATACCTAATTTCTCTACTGTGTTAGCTCCTTTAACTAATTTAACAAAGAAAAATATTACTTTTAGTTGGTCGCCTGAATGCGAAACAGCCTTTACTTTCCTCAAACAACAACTTGTCTCTGCACCAATACTTTCTTGCCCTAATTTTTCTCTACCTTTTGTTATACAAACTGATGCTTCGAATTATGGATTAGGCGCTGTCCTAAGTCAGGAATCTCCTGATGGAGAAAAAGTTATCGCTTATATTAGTCGCTCGTTAAGTAGACTTGAACTTAATTATTCTACCACAGAAAAAGAGTGTCTAGCTGTTCTGTGGGCTATTGAAAAATTACGTGCATATATTGAAGGTGCTCATTTTACTGTTATTACGGATCATCATTCTCTCATATGGCTTCATAAACTTCAAAATCCTTCTGGACGTTTGGCTCGATGGGCCTTACGATTACAACAGTATGATTTTTCGATTATTCATCGAAAAGGGAAAAACCATTTAGTTCCGGATGCATTATCTCGTTCTGTGCCTGATTCACAAGGTACAAACTTTTCTACTGAACTTTATGATATTAATATTACTAATACTATCCCTGAAATTACTCTTCCTATTACTGATTCTTGGTATCTCAAAATGATTGATAAAATTTCTAATTCTCCACACAAATTTCCTCTTTGGTGTATAGAAAACAATCGTCTGTACAAACATGTGAAATCTTCCGCTTTATCGGATATTTCTTTAGGTGACTGGAAGGTAGTTGTTCCTAAAAATCAAAGAAATCATATAATTCGTCAATACCATGATCCTCCTACTTGTGGTCATGCAGGAGTCACTAAAACTTTATGTCGTATTAATAAATTCTTTTACTGGCCAAAACTCCGTGCTGACATTGCTAGATATATTCGAAATTGTCATACCTGTGCTGCGCACAAGGTAGAACAAAAATTACCACCTGGAATATTTTCTCCAAGAGCAACACCTACTCGTCCTTGGCAAGTGTTAAGTTGCGATATTGTCGGTCCTTTGCCTCGTTCCTCTAAAGGAAATTGTTATATCTTTGTTGTCGCTGATTATTTTACTAAATTCCCTTGTTTCTTCCCATTAAGAACTGCTACTGCTTCGAAAATCTGTAAAATTATGGAAGAACAAATTTTTCTATTATTTGGTACTCCTCAGTATTTAATTGCTGATAATGGTGTACAATTTCGTAGTCGAGAATTTTCCAAATTATGTGCTCAATATCAAACACAGATTCTCTATACTGCTAGATATCATCCTAGAGCTAATCCTACTGAACGAATTAATAGGGTACTTAAAACCATGATTGCGTCATATGTTCAGGATAATCAACGGTTGTGGGATGTTAATTTGTCTAAAGTTGGATGTGCTATTCGTACGTCTAAACACGAAATCATCGATTATACTCCATACTTCGCTTTCTGTGGAAGGGAACATGTACTGTTTGGTAGTATGTTTAAAACTCCTTTGGATAATAAAATTCCATATATTGATGTGAATCCTATAGTTACTACTCGTACTCAAGAATTTTATGAAAATTTGCGTACTGATATTATGGCTAAAATGAAACATTCCACTGAACGTACACAGAATCGTTACAGATTACGTCAACGAACTGTCTCGTACAGAAAAGGTGATTCTGTTTGGAAACGAAATTTTGTTCTCTCTGATGCTAGTAAATTTCTTAATGCAAAATTAGCTCCAAAGTTCGTGGGTCCGTTTAAAATAAAGACTGTTATCTCTCCGTGGACATATGAACTAATGAATTCCTTGGGAAATTCGATAGGTACATTTCACGCTAAAGATTTGAAACCTGCTTACTCTGATAATTTGAATTCGACTAAAGATTCTTCCTCATCTGATACAGATGTTAACTCTACAATAGCTTCTGACAACATTTCTCTCAAACGTCACTATTTGAGAAAACGACGGAAACGTCATAAATCTTAAACTTTCTATTCCTTTCTTTTACTAATTTTCTTTCAACGTCTGTTTGGGTGGTTGGTTGGGATTGCTTGGGAGGTTATTTGGGCTGATACTTCATTCTTTTCTTTTCGAGGTATTTAGTCCGCTCATTACATCAGAGCCCTACATCATTCTTTTCTTCA